>VZSF01002308.1:484440-551900 GCA_013398295.1 Chionis minor
CACTCCCAAGTCCTTCTCCTCAGGGCTGCTCTCCAGCCATTCTCTGCCCAGCCTGTATTTATGCTTGGGATTGCCACGTCCCAGGTGTAGGACTCTGCACTTGGCTTGGTTGAACTTCAGGCCATTTGCATTAGCCCACCTCTCAAGCCTGTCCAGGTCCCTCTGGATGGCATCCCTTCCCTCCAGTGTGTCAACCGCGCCACCGAGCTTGGTGTCATTGGCAAACTTGCTGAGGGTGCACTCGATCCCACTGTCCATGTCTCCAACAAAGATGTTAAATAGCACTGGTCCCAGTACTGACCCTTGTGGGACACCACTCGTCACTGGCCGCCACGTGGACATTGACCCATTAACCACAACCCTTTGAGTGCGGCCATCCAGCCAGTTCCTTATCCACCGAGTGGTCCATTCATTGAACCCATGACTCTCCAATTTGGAGACTAGGATGTCATGCGGGACAGTGTCTGTATATACTGTACAAAATAAAAATTAAAAAAACCAAGCTGAAATAAATAGTTGAAATAAAATGCAGAGAATGGACTACCAAGACTCGCTTAGCTGGGAATATATTTGGATTTGTGTGGATGAAAAAGGGTATGAGATAAATGCCATCAGACTGGGAGGAGCACACGTCTAGTCATTCAAACTAGACGTCACAACATATATTTCAAACATTGGCAAAGCAGTGGATGTGTGATAGAACTTAGAAGAAGTCATTAGTGTAGTCATGAACCCCGGCATAACCTGAGAACATCCAGAAAAAAATTAAATACGTCTGCAAAGCAACAAGGTTCAAAAGCCCCATCCTAAGACATCCACAACTTGAAAAGCAGAGTGCAGGACGCTGTATTATTGCTTGGCTTACATGACTGCTGATGGGGCAATAAGGATGAAATATGTTCTGCTGTTCTGTCACTATCTGCAGACTATCAAATAATAAGTGTGCATATGTTTTTTAAAAAGTAAGAAATAAGCTTTGTATTCACAGTGACATATTCAGTGAGTGAAGACGTCTATCCATTAACTACGTATTTGCAGAACAGGCAGTATACATCTCATTATCTCTTGATTCAAACAACAATGAAAGACACTGATGATCAAAATAGCTAACTCTATCAAGTCATGAGTAGCTATAATCAATAAGCAGAGCCATAGGTTTGGCCATCAAACCATAAGTGGCAAGAGAACATAAAGGCAACCATTTGTTACAGTAATAATGACCCCATAGTCAATAATAATGTCTCAAACATATAAAAGTTTAGTTGGATTTCAACAGCCTCTAACTTCCTTAGATACTTTGTTTCTGAATCACATTTAGAAATTTTGACCTTCCCTATTGATTAAATGGCAATTTCATATAGCCAATGATTAGATAATCCAATCTTATCTGCCAAAAGTGATCAACCGTATATGAAATAAAGGGCAGAAGTTGTGTAATTTACAATACAAATGAGCTGGTTCCTGTGGCTCTGATTAAATAAAACAAAAAATCAAATTAAACAGTGATCAAATTATAGGGGTGGCACTGTAACAATTTTAATTTTTCATGATTCATTTAATTTAAGACAGCACTTAGCTAAAAAATAAATAAAAAAGAAAACCCTTTTTACTCAGTCCTTCTTTGAAGTTAATTAGCCTTACTTAAAACTATTTCTTGAAATGCCATGGTGCAAAACATTGAGAGCTATTTTCAAAGTCATCCAAGTGTTATTTCTATACCACACATAAAAGTGCTGACATCATCCTCAGTGATAAATTTAACTTGGGAATAACGTTTCTGCTTTTAACAAAGATTTTTCCCAAGCTGTTTCAGTCCATCCCAGAGAAGTATTTTCCATTACAGTCCTGAACAGACAACTTAGAAGCATCAGCTCAGTTTATTGTGTCCTAAAACTCATCAAACAATTCAGCCTGGTGAACTTACGGTTTAGGCAGCTTTTCTTGACCATCCACCTGATCTCCGTGCCCACGTGCAGGGGACGAGGGGAGGCAGGTGGGTCCCCCAGGACCTTCCTCCTGGAGGGAGGAGAAGGCAAGGTGTTTGTGGTCACTGGTCTGCATCAGGCAATAGAAGCAGCAGATACAGGTACAGGTGGGTACGTCAAGCATCAGATGTACACTGGCAGAGTTCTTTCTGGAGATGGACAGACTGCAGCTGTGCCTGTCCAAGTATGGGAGGGAAATACCAGGAAGCTGCGTCTGAGGAGCACGCATCATTAGACAGCTTTGTGTGATATAGCTGTTTTCCACTAATATAGGAATTAAGTTCTCTGACTGGAGAATTTTTATTAAGCTCCTGCCCAAAATTACATGTGGAGCACACTGTCCATTTTCAACAAAGAACTCAATGCCAAAAAAGTAATAAGATTGTCACTGTGCCTCTGATATTTGGATCAATAGGTCAAATGCACACAAGAATGCATGGGTGGTCATTTTTTGACAATACAGACTCAGAAATAAAACAATTACTGTAAGCATGGCATCAAAGCTTTACTGTCGACAAACTGGAACACAGGTTTTTTCTAGAAATAACATAAGTGAAAGTTTGAAAGTGGAAGATGGACTAAAATAAAATTAGAGTGATTGAGGTATATTTGGTGAATTGTTTATCAATATTATTTTAGAGATAAAAACAACATAGGGCTAAACGGTGGTTTAAAAGCAGCTCATTTCAAAAGAAAAGAGCTAAATGGAGGTGGTGAAAGTATGATAACCTGGGATGCTTCCTCCCTGGCACTAGAAGAGAGGCAGTGATGTGAATACAGATTAACGATTAAATAGTTACTTAACACTAAAGAGGAAAGTGTAACTTTGCCTTATTTATAAATATTATTTACTTGGTGAGCTATAAAATTTCTGAGGTTTTGAGCACACAGTTGAAATTCACCAAGGTGACAGCAGAGATTTTTGGGGTGATACCTGTAAGAAGCTATGTAGAGTTAACCAATTTACAAACCTATGACATTCCAAAGGCTCTAAAGAGCAATGAAAGTAGACGGCCTGAGTAAATCAGGTAGTGATCTATGCAGTTTCAATATAACTGCAATGGCATATATGCAGTTCCGTAGAACAGAATTTGTTTTTATAATCACTGTAAATAACATACAAAAAGAAGAAAATTACAGTTGCAAATTTGAACACATCAAAGGTGACGTACTCTTAAATCAGCTCCCATTTATTATATATCATGATAGAGTCTTTAATGACATGATAACATACCCCTACCTCATTAAGTGTGCAGAACGTACTGTGATTAAAGGAAGAATGTTTTACAGTAGGGAAAAAAGCACCTTCTGTTACAGCACAGGATGAAAGCCCAGGAAAGCTGGATGTACCCGTGGTTCTATCACAGATTGCATCTGTGATGGCTATCAGAAGGCAGATAAAAAAGGATTTGGAACATGACTGCATGGCCAAGCTTGTACTTGTACTTGCTAATTTCTGAAAACTTTATATTTTCAGAGGTATCTTGCTCTTAGCACCATTCTTGGTATGAAATATGCATTACATGCAAGCAAACTAGAGCAAAGTTATGAGATGCTTAAGTAGTCTTCTGCTGGTGATAAATGCTTTTTTATTTCAATGACATTAAAATACGTAACGGTTCTTAGGAACAGTAACCTAGGCAGGGTCATTTTCACCACAATGCAAATTATAGTCTAATAAAGGAGTGCAAACCACTGCGGAAATTAAAACATTCTTGCTATTTTAGCTCATCTGATACAGATTTATACATCAAGTCATGAAATAATGGAAGTTTACAGTATTCAAAATGCAAATGCCCTTAAACATTTGATCTGTCCTGTTAATGTTTTTCTGTACAAAGCATTTTGTTGGTAGACAGTCTCACTCTACACAAACAAATACTAATTCTAGACTTAAAAATACCCCAGTACAAAGTAAACAGTGCCTTCCATAGCTAAGCCATTGTAGGTATTCTCCAACCAATTTTTCATTAAAACAGTTCCTTTCATGTTTGTTTTCAAAGTATTGCAGAACCTGTTTCTGAAAGCCAAGCAGTAGGCACTGTTTCAGTTGTAAAAGATACTTCATATATGTAAGAAGCGAGATAAAGAAGATAGTAAAGAGTAATTATTATATTGAGTAATTCACAGTCATATGTTAAAATGTATAGAAACTTAAAGATTTGTATTCTGTGACTCATTACTATCTCATTTTATGCAGGAACACATTACATATTTTTCAAAATATTAGCTGAATTGTAATTGGCACTTAAAAGCTTAATGTTAGTAAAAAATTTTCATCAACCACTAGCTCAGCTTAAATGAGAACTAATATAGTAAACATTTTAAAACAATACAGGGCTACAAATGGAGAAATTTTAAAACAGAAAAATCTGTTTTGATAAGAATTAAGTTTCTCCAAAAGACTCTTGTTTCTTCCTAAGACTTAATTCTAGTTCTTGAAGACACTTCTATTTTTTCTGCTAGACAAAATGTACATAAGTATACAAAACCACAGTTTATAAATCTGAAAAATAGATGTTTTCAAAACTGTAATACTAAGGCTTTTGAATGCTGAAGAAATCTTTTCAGTAACACTGCAAAAAGCAAAAATTGATCACATAAGAAAATTAGAAAAACATATGAGCTCATTTCTGACTTGTCAACTATTTTGGAGCAGTATGATATACAACCTGTGATCTGCAATTATTAATGCCCAAATAAATTGATCTACCAGTATGTATTTTTTGTTCCGCTTAAAATATCCTGACTTATATGGAGTTCAATATCAGGTTTTAAAACTCATTTTAGAACATTGCTGTATATTTAATTTATTTCAGACTTATATCCTTAAATGCCTCTGATTTTCTTATGATTGTAGTTCTGTATAAATTAATAATTTCAGTCAATAGAAAGGATTGAATGTGCTTTGAAGCATGGAAAAGTATAAAGGTAATACTCAGCAAATATATTAACTGTACACTGTCAATCATTAATTTTAGTTAATGCGGACTTAACAGGGTTAGCAGTTGTTACTTGAATGTTGAGGTTTTGTTGCTGCAAAATGTAAAAAATGTAAAAAATATAAAAAAACCATGCAGCACATCTTGAAATATGGGATTTAATACAAGAAGTCCAGGGATATATTCAGTAACAATTTATGGAAGGTCCTAAGGTTAAAAAAAGGGCTAATTAGGTTATTATTTCCACAGAACAAGTTGTTTCCCTGCTATAAAATGTTAGGTAGAACAATCCAGAGTCTCTGTTGTCACATTAACAGATTTAACACTTCTTTTTCCTGGTTTATAGAAAGGTCAAATTAGACTTCGTCAGTTATACCACCCTAAGATAAGTCAAGCTCCTTGATTTTATATATCTGTGAAATCACTATTCAGGACACTTTCAGAGTTGAAGGCTGCCTATTAGAAGGCAAAAGCTTTTCATTTCCAAGGGTGGCTGAAAACAGACGAGATTCTGCAAACAATTTGTGATTTATGCCTGAGGGGACTGGTTCATATTAAGTGTTTTTAATTTATGGATCAGAAATTGGGCTCCATGGAACCATTTCTGGCGCTTGTTCTAGCTGCTTGCCCTGCTCGTACCGAAAGCAGAAAGCAGCCAGCTGTAGCTAGTGACTGCCAGGGTTCCTCTCACAGACCCCCGCAGCCCACCTTTCCAGGAGAAAGCTCCGCAGCTGGACCAAGCAAAGCCGTGACGGCTTGTTTCAGAGTTGTGGGCACAGCAGGAAAGGGCTGTCTGCATCCTCCACCCTCCACTCTGCACCGAATGCAGCTGAACCAAGTCGGAGAATACAAATCTGCACTGTGCCTGCATGCGCCCTGGGCATCAGCGATGCTGTAACGCAAGGGGCAACAATAGCGTGGATGAACACTGCGGCTTTAAGTGTAACAAAACGAGACCTTGGGCACTCTGTTAGCATTTAAAATGCTTTCCATAAGGGATTGTTAGCAGCACGTATTTTTTACTCAAAGAACCCAAATCACTTCTTAAACAAGGTGGGGGGCATCATTCCTGTCCCAACCTCTGGGGGACCTTCGCTGCCTCAAAGGGCTTGTAGTCTTGCTTGTAGCAAGTTATACAGCAAAAACTAGACAGTATTAGGTAGGTGGGTGGGATCTTGATATTTTTCCCTTCTCAAGCTTCCTCTGGTACAGAACTGAATGTCTGCCAGCCTTTGGATGAGCACCTGCATGACAGGATGTTTCTATCCAAGTGCTGAAACTATTCTTAGACAACGTTTGTTTAAATATTCCCTTTTTAGTAAACTTGCTGGTTGCTCTACATTGCTAAATATGTCTAGACATTGAATCGCTACCCAGCTTATGTCCAAAAACTCTGTTAATATTTGCCCTGTATGAGTTTAGGGATCATGATTTTTTTTTTCCTAAACTTGTTTAATTTAAATTCCAGAAAAAAATCGAAAAGCTCAAACCACTCTTCTTAAGTTCATGCAGCTATTTGACATAAAATGAAGAGATAAAGAAGTCCTGATATCCGGAAGTTAACTCCTTATACTTCCTGGAGTATGTCAAAACACACAGCAACATCCTTCACTAAATAAGGTGGAGTCAGGAAACTTGCGTACCATTTTTCCTTTAAAGTCAAAAATTTTTTTTCTCATATCCACAGTCTCTGCAAATGCTAGGCTACATATAGAAATTTGTAGTCAAAGGCCATTTGGGTATAAACTCATCCCTAGATCTTCAAATGCCTTCAGATATCAAGCTTTTGAACTTCCATTGACTCCCAAAGGCTTTAGTGACTTAACTAGCTTTGAAGATACGCTTAGAGAGATGACTTCTTTTTTTTTCCCCCACAAAAGTGTGAATTTCACTCGCAAGAAAGTGACAATTCAAAATTCAAACATCCCGGTGCACTATCAGGTATTACTGCTTAATGGAAAAAAAAGGAGACTCTTGAGTATAAAACCTCGTCTCCTGGGGAAGGAATGGAAGAGGAACTCTGCAGGATAGTTACCCTAAGACCAAATTTGTCACTGAACCCTCACAGTCAGCAGAAGAGAGAGGTTTCAGGGAAGCCAACACTAGATATTTTCTTCACAAGTGATTCTAGAGGCATTTTGCCTCTCCTTGTGCGAGTGACACAAGGAGGCTTTTAAGCATATGCAGAACATTTGATGCTATTGAAGTCTTAGTGTTTCCTTACTAAAGTCAAAATTTCCAGAATAGGGAATGGACATGGTTGCTTGATAGACAGCCATAAGTAACCAAATAAAACCACTTTTAACCAGTGTTCTGTTCTAATAGAAATTCTCTGTGTAACAGAGAAAATTAGGGTAATTGATCTGGTTTTATACAAAGGGCAGAAATAATTTTCTAGTGTTATCTAGCATGTTCTGTGTAGAGATGTCACAAGAAATCCTTAAAATAAAATAAGTAGCCAAAGTAATCAATAGATTTATGCATACATTTTAGATAAATAGAGTAAAATAAAACTAGTTATCATCAGCTCACTAGCAAAGGTGAAAGATAACTTTATATTTTTCCAGCGACATGCGTGAACTTGCCTCACTCTGAGATACCAGGGACTTCTTGGGACTGATTAGCATCAAAACATTCTGAGTGTGCCTAACTGGAAACTCAGATAAAACGCTATACTTCAGAAACTACTAGGAAAAATATTTAGTGAATAAATAAAAAAGTTATGAAGCTGCAACTATAAATAGAGCTTAGAACATTTCACTTTTAGTTCCTTTTCAGCGATCAAGCAAAGCAGTTGTTAAGTGCAAAGAAATTACCAGTTTTCAAATGTGGTTATTTTGAGTACACTTACCCAGTAATAGCTGTACTACTTAAGTTAAAATGCATGCTAGTAAAATGACTATGAATTGCTAATAATTAACACGAAAAACACAAAAGTATTCTTTTACCTTTGTTAGTGAGCTGACGATAACTAGTTTTTATGGCATTCCAAATACATGTATTTAGAAACAATTATGAAGCAAATGTTAGATAAATAGGATTATAGAAAAATGTCAAAAATCAGAAATATGCACCAGTTTAATCCTTCACTTTTTCATTGGAACAACACAGGAATTTGTTTTCACATTACACATTTTACAATGTGCTGCACACATGAATATAGAAAATTAAATGCCAAAAGATAATGGCTAATGATTCAACTTCTAGGATATGATCTGCATTTGATAAAATTGACAGCATCACTAGCAGCTTTAGAAGAAGGAAGATCAGACTGCTAGCTATCGGAATCAGTTTTCTTCCAGCTGCCAGGAAAATTGAGGTCTTAGAAATCCACATCCAAGTTGGCTGAAATTTGGATAGCGCAAGTCTTAACCACACAGTGTCTCTATAGACAGGTGCGCAAAACCTGGTTGCAAGCATGCAATTATCTTACAGATCTCAAAGATTACTTCTTTTTGTTGCAGTAGAATTAGGACTGGAAAAATGTGGCAGCTCTCAAAATCTAAGCCGATGACGCTATTTTGGAGCACAAAAGTTCACTGCCATATCTCATCTTCCGTGAAACAAAAAGAAAGTAGAAACAATGGGAAAGATGGATTTCCTCTTCAACAACAAAAGTAACATGCAGGGCATTTAGCAGTAAGTTTCAGTGAAATCTGAACAGGTCTCCACTGTAAGAAAATACATTTTATTATTTCAAAGGCTTTTCAAGAATGCTGCTCTCCTTAAAGACTCTAGTAGAGAACCTTGTAGCTTTTCTGGCAATGGAAAGACTGTCTTATCCTTACTAATCACCCAGTAAATTGGTTTAGAAAACCAAAAGATTTCACCCTTCTTTGTATGCTTATATAGCTCATTACTACATTATTTAAATATTTGAATTATTTTCCCAGTTGGAGCAACAAAATGGAGTTAAATTACTACAGCTCAACTACAGTGGCCTGTTTCCTGGGGCTGATACCCATACCCTTCTGCCCTCTTCTCTGTGCGATCCTTATTTAGAAGCTCCAGGATTTTTGATAGAACTGGTTTGTCTTTTTTTGCACATCTTTCCACACAGAATATTTACAGAAATGTAGGATTCCAGCTTGCATATCTTGCACCTAAATATCTTGCTGTGAATGCATGTTCAGTAGATGAATTTGACCTATGACTGAACGCATCTGAAATGATGGCATGACAATGTTGTTATGGAAATGCCTAACATACAAAGCCATATGACACAGTAATTTTAAACATACCTTGTCTGAGAACTAAGGATGAATTCTCAGTTGCATCACCAACAGACATATGGTCTGAAATCTGTTCTGTGAATGTGAAAATTTTGCCAATGGAATTTATAATTATTTTACAGATTGGATTAGTTGATAAGGCATTATATGTGATTTGTTCATATTGACTTTAAATCCTAGCACAGAAAACAGCACCATTTAGACTATAAAGAAATTGTGACATTTTCACAAATCAACCAAAGTGTGAGTTAAAGGTACACTGGAAACTGTTTAAGCAAATGAGTTGTTATTAAAAAGAGGTTGTGAATGCAGTTCTTGGTATCAATGAATATGGATAGATATAGATATAGATATAGATATAGATATAGATATAGATATAGATATAGATATAGAGATAGAGATAGAGATAGAGATAGAGATAGAGATATATAGATATAGATATAGATGATATAGATATAGATATGGATATATATATAGATATAGAGATAGAGATAGAGATAGAGATAGAGATAGAGATAAATAAATCAGTGATACAGATATAGATAGAGAACAGTCATTACTGAAGCAGAAGTCACCATGTGGAAGCCAAGATGAGTTATTTAAGTAGTGGAATATATGTAGGTCATCAGTGAGAGATATATGTATTCAGTCCTGCTCTTTTTTTTTTTTTTTTTTTTTTTTTTTTTTTTTTAAGTAGAGAGGAGGATGGCTCAGGAGGAAGCAGTGGCAGCTCTTTCTGAGCTATTAGTAGAAATAACAAGTCTGTTCCTACATGGGGGATGTTCCTATGCTTGTTCTGTAATGGGGATGAAGTTAGAGGGGGAGGAGGCAGAGGCTGTGGCTCAATTTACAAGTATTATGGATTATTTTTAATGCCCACTCATCTATTGTAATTCCTGTCCAGAAATGCTTGGAAAAAAGTAAGGAAGAAGCCAGAATAAAGCTCTCCATAAATCTCTGCAAGATTCTCAGTCATAACCTGATGTCTGAGAAGACCTACTTTTGAAGTGGGAGAAGCAGATAAAATAATTTCTCTCTTCTGAAATGCTCTGTATAGAGCTCATTTTCTTGATCTTTTGTTCTCAAGACACTTCAGAGGTACAATGTTTATTTCTAAATGACTGCATGTATAAAGATGGACCCCTAAAGACAGATTTTTTTCAGGCAGCAAGAAATCTCAAGCTATTTATGAAAGTGCTCTTTGCCATCAAAGTCAAACTGCATATACCACAGTCTCTGTTTTTCTAGGTAACAGTGATACAGAAATTCAAAATCAGTTCTCATTATATTTGGCACTGATCTTACTCTTAATTTGAAGCATGTGGTGCAAGCCAGAGATGTGCTTCTGTAATCAGTTGCCCTTTAAACAAATAGACTTAAAGTTTATAGCAGACACATTATCAGTAAAATTAACCATTTAATTCCATTTCACACAGTCCTATTCCTAGGGAACACTTATCATAGCAAATGTTAACTTTTCCAGTTAATGGAAGCATGCATCTTCCAACAAGAATGACACAGCCCCCAGATTCCTTCTCCTTTGGGCATGCCGTAACAGGCTGCTGCTTCCATCACAGGCTATACACTACAGCTCAGTGGAAGCATGAGCTTGGCAGAGTGGTGCTGGGTAGAACTTTATTCTCCTAATCTGCACCTTTCAAAGGGCATGTAATGGTTCTTAGTAATTTCTGAGAAACTCTTGAGTAGTTTTACCAATCAGTGAGGCAGTCTGCAAAGTGTTGTATGTTTGTACTCCTTTTCTTACATCATATTGAGAACAGTGAACAGAGTCTGGCATTATTAATAATTTCTCAAAAGCACTGATGTCACTTAAAGTGAACAGCTGAAGGCAGTGAGGCCGATGAAAGGAAAAGGAGATACCTCTTAGTGTTTTGTATCTTCTTCCTTTAGTATGCGTTTTTCTTTTTTAATGGGTTCACTTTCATGAGGGAAAAGATCTTGGAGGCTCCCACGAAAGACATTTGTTTCTAGATCTCAAATATATCGAGGCATCTAACTCACAACCTAAGGCTGAGGAGCTCAGTTTCATATAATCATAGAATAGTCTGGGTTGGATGGGATCTCTGGAGATCATCTGGTTAAATCCCCCACCTGCTTTACAGCAAAGCCCATCTGAAAATATTTCATTCTCAAACTGGTGAACACTGTTCTGCCAGCAACAGTCCTAACTTCCTCTCCTTCCTCGTCTTTTCCCTCCAGGAGCTGAGTAACCTTATTTTAGCATCTCCAAACCTTTCCAGACAACACAGCTCCTGGGGCATTTCTCAAGCATCACGTAACCTAGCTATTTCCCAGGCAGAACAGTGTCCCCCTGGAAGTTCCCAAAGTACTTCTGCTACTAAAAAGCATTTGCAATTGTCACATTTCTACATACTGGGGAAAAAAAAGCCTGACTGGACAAATTCTGTCAAGTTCCCACGGCCCAGTTCAGGTAAGCTGGCATCAAGATAGAAAGTATGCACATTCAGCCAAACAGCACAGATAGGATTAATTTAAAACTAAATATTTGAATATTATCCTAGCTGATTTACATTTAGTTAGATGTTTATACAGATTAAAATTACCATAATATTAACATTAAACAAAAAAAGCATACAAAATACAAAAGTATTGAGGTATAAGATCAGTAGTGGTACAATCAAAGTCCCCCTACTGCATTAAAGGCATTATTATATCTAGATGTGTATGTTTTATTGCTTTAGGTTTCTTTACTAATATTTTTCTTTTTATCTTAGGAGGACATAATTTAATCTAAAGATATATTACCTTTCAGAATACCAGAAATGCCAGAGCCAAAGCATAATCTGTGACACACAGTATGAAGCAGAAAGAACACAAGCACAGCCTTATCCACCAGATTTATTCTGTGAAACAGAACACAATTGAATACTTATCAGATTTCAAGAGATGCTCTCAAGTACCTTTTAATCTTACTAAGGTTACCTATTTTCTTGAAAGAATTTATAATTCAGCAATTAAGAGGCTTAAAAATGTTGCTTCTTACATTTTACCTTTTCTTCATTGCCATTTTTCATAATGAATAATGAAATAGTTGCTGTTTTGTATGCAATTTCTTCACCAGCTTTATATAATTCTGTTTTCTTTTAAAGCCCAGATACCTTCACAGCAAGTTGAAAACCACCGGGTGATTATTTTGCTCTGCTTAAGCCAATGATATAATTAACAGAATTTCAATCACTCTGTGTAGGGACATGCTTTTAACTGCAATGTTTACATCGAGTAGGTAGCAGAACTACTAGCTAGGTATATAAATCATGGTGATAGTGATATAATATTACACATGTCAATTCAGAGTGTGTCTTGAAGGCCCACCTGCACAACTAAATTGCTGAAAGGTTGTGGGACAAGTTTATGATCTTTTATACTGATAGAAATAACTTCCTAACTCCTGCTTCAAATAAGTACTTTTCTCTTTCTCTTTGTGAAAACTCATTAACCAGACTTGTAGTTTTAAGCTAATAATTTAATTCATGCATTTGGAGCATCATTAACTACAAATTTTCCCTAACCACTTCATAATGAAGTTAAATTGTGAATTAAAAAGGTATCCTTCTGTTCTTTTATTTCAAAAGTCCCCAAGTTTAGAGCCACCATAGTGAAGTAAGTTTTGAGTAATTCAGCACCCAAACTAGATGAAGTACTGTGACTGGAAAGTGGGGTGCTAAACTGTACAACTGGTACCAAAAATCAGCAAAGTCAGTAGGGTGTATTTGTAGTTTGACTTTGCACCTTGTATACTATTAATTCTTTAGAGAATTTACTCTGTGCTCTTTATCATGCTATACAAAGACTGAGAGACCCTTCAATGATTACAAAATCACATTGTATCACTGGGCAAAAAACTCTCCATTACATGTATAGCAGCAAAAACTATAGATGTGTTCTTTCCCATCTGACTTTAGGCATCAAAGAATTACATGTTAGTTTCACGAAGAGGGAGAAATGTCTTTGTATTTCGAAACTTTTGAATTTATATCAGGCACTTACAGAGATTAAAGATCACTTTAAATGATTAAACTTAGGCAAAGTGAGTCCTATGCCTAGCGTATGATTGACTCCAGAGCTGTGAAAAAAAAATCTGGGGGAAGAAACCTCTTGTGGACATCTTACTTCCACAGATGTAGTGGACCACTGTCTGGAGTACCAAGAAATTCCATGTTTTGCAGAATTCCAGTTTTCCAGGTTTTGGTTTTAGCTGCCATAGAGTACAAATACGTCTCAGAAGTACCAGATATTTGTATCATATCCAGGACTACATATTCTATTTTCATTTTGTAGAATCTTGGAAAATTGCATGAAATTATGTCATTTACAAATTCACCAAACATATCATGTTGAGGTTCTGTGCTGATGAAAATAATACACTACCTATACATACTGTCAACTGGCCTTAAACTAAAGAATGAGATACAGAGATGCCCATTATTACTCACTTGAATAGAAAAAGATTACATACTGTTCTTTTAGAGAAATTCACCAAATTAAATTTGTCTTATCACTATATCTAACTGCAAAATGTAATTACACTTTGTTTTAGGTATAATTAATAACCCTCTAAAATCCCTCTGGATAATTTCATAGTAAGTGGAACTAAAAGAATCAATGTTCCTATTAGAATCCGTTGAAAATAAGAGTTCCTGTATGGTTCTCAAGTGTTATGAGTTCTATAATGTTTTCCTATAAAAAAATAGAAAAGTTCATTTAACAGTCTTAAACCAGCTTTTTTAAAGTTACATCAGCCTACTAATTAGAGAACAACGTACTTTTCTGTCTTCCAGCGTACAGGTGCTTCCTTGCAAGGAAACTATTTCAGCCCTAGTTGCTGTTACCAGCTGGGGCACACACCGGGAAGTATCCAAGGGCTTTCTTCTCTCTTGGAGACAGAGACATTTAGGGAGGGAAATGAATGGTGAAACAGGCATTTTTAGTAGTTCAATGAGCTGATGTAGTTTGGTTTCATCAGGTAAAGTACAGCTTGGGGGGATGAATCATCATCCCCCACGGTCTGTGCTTCTGGATGAAGTTTGGACAGATTTTCTTTCCTTTTCACTTTCTTTACTTTACTTTTTACCCTGCACATCAAACAATTGGAAGTAGGGTAATGTCATGATCAGTCCTTCCAAAGCAGGGATGAACTGAGTATGAATGTTGCTTCCCTAGAGGAAACACAATAAATGGTTCTGGTGCAGGTTCTCCTAGCAGAAACGCACTCCACAGTGACTGTCCCTTACTGGGACAACATGGCTGGTTTCCTCTCTTTGCTGGAGATAACTTTCAAAGATAAACAGAGGATAAGCCCCTGGCTATGCACCTCTGCCTTAAGCTTGTTGAATTTATGGTGTCATACATCTTCAGTCTTTACCAGAAACTTCTTGATTAATCTGTTAGTAGCCAAATAAAATAAATTACACTAAAAGAAACAAATGAAGAAGAACTTACTCTGTTAAACTTAACATAATAGACCACAAACGAGTAAATAACATAAAAGAGTTTTTTAAGTAAAAATTTTAAACAGAGAAAAATGCTGCCTTTCCCTATCTGTATCACTCTGATAAGATGTTCAAGATGCCACCTGACATGTTGCAGGTAAATGACTTCCAATTCCTCTTGCTTCAGATTTCTGGAACCTAGAAGTAAATTCCAAGAGGGTTCACTTGTCATTACCATTTCTTTTTCTCTTTTTTGTAAAAAGGCCTTTCTTAGGATATGTTATTTATTTTGTGGTCTGCTTGAGTCATTAGAATCTCCCAAAGACACCTGAAATTTCTTCTAAGATCAAAACTTCACCATGTCTGTGGTAGTTAGGGAGTGTTATATTGATTCAGCTTTCATTTCTAATCAATGGAAGTTCACTGGAGAAGTTGTGCCAACCCAGTGTTAATTCCCCCATCACACACACTGTCAGAAGGCGATGTTTACAGTTTGTCCTCTAATTGTGCCTGTGGGCTGCCCCTGAAGCAGCCCTGAGGGTGGGTTGGCAGAGAAATCACACCGGAGCTTGGGTGGAGAGGAGAAGGAACAGCTCTTAAAACTGTCATCACCGAACGTGTCAGCAAGCAGAATCATTGCCAGTGCAAAGTCAGGCAAGTTACATGAAGCAAGAAGTAATATATTGCCTAGGCGTCTTTATAAAGCCTTAGATATCTTCAAGATGGAATGTTTTCTGGATTATTTTTTCTTGTGTGTGTAGGACCATAAAGAAGAACCATGTTGTTTAGGATAAGAAAAAAAACCAACAAACCACCACTTATAACAGGGGACGAGGAAAAAGGATTTGAAAATATCTTGGCTAGTTAGGAGTCTCTTATTATGCTAGTCATCATTAAAGAAACAAAAGTAAAACAACTAGAAAAACCTGGGGCCATTCAGACAAGAAAATGATTGTACCAGATCTTATGACTTTCCTTTATGGATTACATGAGAATGCTAAAGATATATAATGGGAAAATATTCATAAAACATCACTCCATTTTTCCACTCAGCATGGGCAGTTTTGCAAAATTACTCTTTTGACCAGCTTTAGATGTAGGACAAAAATCTAATTTCAAGAGCATCTTGGCAAGTAGAGCAAGATTTCCAGAACAGACCACAACACTACTAATGTGGGACAGGCTATCAATTTTTCTGCATTAAACTATACTGGTTGCAACTAAATTAGGAGAGAGCTTTAAAAGCATGTTTATTGTATTAACAGTTTTGTGGAGGCCATTAGTAAAAACTATTTTCCAAAAGTAGTAAGTAATATTTTCAGGGAGCTTTTTTCTCTGCTTGTTTTTATTTAAAAAGAAATACTCATATGAAAATTTTTATTGCTTAGGAGTACATTTGTTCCGCAGGGATTTTGATTTCAAGTCAGGAAAATGGAGCAGCAGCTGATAAATTCCTATGTGCATATTTTCATGCAAATATCTCTAGTAATCAATAGGGAAAAGTGATAAAAAAACATATATGCTATAGTAACAGAATTATTTCTATATAAAATGTTTTCAGAATTTCCCATGAGAAGACAGTAGTTTTAAAACGTAAGTTGTAAATGTTGTCCTTAATCTGAAAAAAACCCAAAGTCCAAACCAAAAAACTATGGCAAGTCTTTCACAATATATTTACGAAAGGCATAGAAGTAAAGATTAATGGGTGCATGTACTGTCAACCTTGGAAAGAGTTTCAATTAATTAATTATGTGCACAATTCTAGCTATTACATTTAAAATAGGCCTCTGTGAAAGCATCTGGCTTCACACTCCCTGTCACCTAATCACCAGGTTACTGTCGGGGAGAGCAGCTACTTCATCACCCAAATACTTTAAACCTTAAGAGCTTCAACAGGGCCCAAACACTGCCTGTGTTTTACTGCCCCTGCTGACTCAGGAGATGTTGCTGTGCTGGTTAGTAACCTCCCTCAAGTCTCCTCTCAAGAGACACTTTGCCTTCCTGTCTTGTTCCTATCATCTAGTTGCTTTTATTGCTGTTCCACTGTAATATGAATTTGTCCTTTCCCATTATTCCTGTCAAACCTGCAAGCTGCCTGGTTTCCACTTCAGCTCTCTAGAAGGCATACCATAAACACACAGCAAATAGGGAAATGGAGCTAAAGCTAGATACAGATGCACCATAGATTGCCATAACAGATTACATTTGCTTGCATCATTACTTTTTATTCGGAACGATAAAGCCACCAAGTCACTCAAACTTCCAGAAAACAGCACAACTTAGGCTATTTTAGCCTTCTCAATTTAGCCATTCTTCTTTAGGAATACATACGAAAAATTCATGGCTTGTCTGCCCTGTCTTTGAAGACATCTGCAACTCAACAAACACACATAAAAGAAAGGTCAGACTCTTAGTGCATGCCCTGTTCTCCAACTTATTTCCCCCCCCAAACACACACCTCCATCACCTTGAGACTGTTTTACAAATTTAGACATGTTTTTTCAATCCAGTCCCTTTGAGGCACCTTCAGTTAGACTAGATGCAGACGCACCTTCTTCCATTGCAGGAAACCAATGAGATGTACCCAGCTTTGCCTAAGGCTTGATGAAGAACTTCCAGTTCATGATGACAGGGGTATTCATTTGCACAACAACTTTAAGCTTATCAGTTTACTATTTTGCTCAAATACATGGCAATCTTGAATCTAAGGCAATCCTCTCTGTCCAAAGAGCAAGAGTCAAAAAAATTACATTAAAAAACAAAACTCCATGTGCCCGGGCTTTACATATGCATTTTTCCTGTGCCACTGCACAGCCCACTTCCCCTGCAGTCTGATTTCATCCCCCATCCTCCGCCAGCAGGTAATTGCCAGGTAAGTAGGAGGCAAATGAAAATTCATATAACTTGAGTTCTTCCTCTCACAATGACATTTTGGCTCAGAGAGGACCTATGCAGACAAGTAGGCCTTAGGCTGTCATCTACAAATACAGGGTGAGTTGTATCTTTCTGATCATAATTCCTGAGGACAAAACCCTAGTTCTATATTCAAGTTAATATGTTGAAAATTTCTTAACACCAGACTTAAATCCTAACCTGTATAGGCAGGTTCCTCAAATCATTGTCCCAAGTTGATCATTGTTCTGGTCATGGTGAGGCCAGATTCACATCCTTCATTATCCTTTGGGCAAAGAGTAGATAAGGTGCAAACAGCTCACCCTCAGTGCGTCCCCAGTAATAATAAAACACCTTCATTAATTTCAGTATGTACTCAGTAAAAATATACTCACATTGCATCTAATAAATACTTGGAATATTATATATTCTTTCAAAAGAAAGAAAATTTTAGGCAGAAATTCTAAGGCCAATTCAATATCAATAAGAAAGTAATCAACACGGGGGACAAATAACCTCCTATCTTAATTTCTTGCATGCACTCTTCACACACACACAAAAAAATTTGTTAACTTCTTGGACAAAAGCCAAAAGTAGGAATCAAACACATAAAATCTTTATCAGGCATAGGACCATACGTGCCACACAGTTTTAGTGAGGTAGGTTGCATCTATCAAACATACCATAGAATGGTTAGAGTTGGAAGAGACCTTAAAGATCATCTAATTCCAACTCCCCTGCTGTGGACAGGGACACCTCCCACTAGGCCAGGTTGCTCAAAGCCCCATCCAACCTGGCTTTGAACACTTCCAGGGATGGGGCATGTGCAACTTCTCTGGGCAACCTGTTCCAGTGTCTCACCACCTTCAGAGTGAAGAATTTCGTCCTAATACCTGATGTAAATCTACCCTCTTTTAGTTTACAACTGCTACCCCTCATCTTATCGCTACGTTCCCTGATAAAGCGTTCCTCTCCATCTTTCTGTAGGCCTCCTTTAGGCACTGGAAGGCTATAAGATCTCTCCAGAGCCTTCCCTTCTCCAAGCTGAACAACCCCTACTCTCTCAGCCTGTCTTTATAGCAGAGGTGCTCCAGCCCTGTGATCATCTCTGTGGCCCTCCTCTGGACCTGCTCCAACAGGTCTGCGTACTTTTTATGTTGGAGGCCCCAGAGCTGGATGCAGTACTCCAAGTGGGGTCTCACAAGAGCAGAGTAGAGGGGCAGAATCACCCCCCTTGACTTGCTGGACATGCTTCTTTTGATGCAGTGGAGGATGCAGTTGGTTTTTCTGGGCTGTGAACACACATTGCCAGGTCATGTTGAGCTTCTCATCCATCAACATTCACAAGTCCTTCTCCTCAGGGCTGCTCTCAATCCATTCCCTGCCCAGCCTGTATTTGTGTTTGTGCTTGCCCCAACCCACGTGCAGGACCTTGCACTATCAAATGATCAGGTATTCTTTGAACATAAAGAGGATTGTTATTCAGAAAAAGAATTTTTTATTCGATGAAAAAATCATATTGTGAAATGTTTTCTATTCAAAATTGGGTAAAGAAACAGTTTTACTGATACTTATCTCCAAAGCTGCTGAGGCCAGTTGAACCACTTTAATTGTATAAAATATAAGCAGCTGGGTTTGACTATTTTAATGTAATTCCTGATATTTTTTCTTTTCAAAAATAAAAATAAAACCTGAGAATTCAAAAAATATAAAATGTTAGTTTAATGGTTTTTGAGTATAAAATACCAGTGTAAATGCATAATGTCAAATTTAATGTCATAATTCTGGCCAATACATATTGGACCAAAGAGTATTCTCTGATGGAAAATTGGATATCAACAAATTTTCTAATGGCTTTGAGGATCAGAAATTGGATGAAAGAGAATGGAAGTAGAAAAAAAAATCACACAAATTGGCATTCAGTGGCTGTTCAGACAGTGTAATTTACATGTATAGGAGACAGAGGGAAGTCATTAAAGGAAAAGCAAATTATGGGATAGTGTAAGTCAAAATCTGTTCCCTTAGAACTTTAATTAGCTATCCTCATCATTGCTTTTCTCTTGTAGGCACTTCTGCCCCATCTTATTCAATCTACACCCATCTAGTGCAGCACCCAAATTCAGAGATAAATTACATGTTTTAATAAATACACCCATTCTCTGACAGGCTCAGTCTACAGCTTGTCACTCTTTATGATGTTGCTAAAGTTAGGCCAGCTTTGATGGAAGATTCGCTCACTTACCGCAGCCCTGATTCATCTGTCTTGGAAGCACGATCTGAGGCAAGCTCCTTACATTTTGTGGAACTGCAGTGAAAATTTTATGGCAGCAAATATTTATTTTTAAGGATTATTTTATTTGATTAAATACAACAGTGCATACTGTTGCACACAGCGTGATTTATATTGTGTGTCTGATACTACATTTATTTCACGCTGTCCATGCCATTTCAGCTTCCAATGTACCATAGGCTGTCATTTGTAGGTTTGAGTTAATAGTTCCTTCATAAGTGTAGGACACTTCATGTTCCTCAGCAATCATCCCGTGATGTCTTTAAGGTCTGGAAAGCATCACTAGATCAGTTTACACTTGATTTATATTTTCAAGGCTGTCACCACAACAACAAGGTCTAGGATGATATTTATTTATTTGTCAACTGAAAGCTGAGATTCTTGAACACTGTTCCTGGGCAAGGGGTGAAAAATATTTGGGACTGACTGTGCAAAAGTTTTTCAAAGGACAGCATTATCTTCAGCCCTGATCTTTGTGACCATCTTCTCTATCATTACCAATTTTTCTACATCATTCTTGACTACGAGCTCTGGATGCATTTTCTTATATTGATTTTACCAGTCCTATAAAGCATGTCATATTCCTACTCCTACTCAGCACTCCCACAACCATATAGCCATTGTCTCGCTCAGCCAATTCACTGTAATAGGAATTCAGAATGAGTCAGTTTTCTGCTCAAAACCATGAACCTTTCTGAAGTCACTGCTTGCCAGGAAACAAAGCTTCATCCTATGCATACAATGTTATTCTTAAATATGTAGATAGGCATTCAGAGTCCATTTGGTGCGAAATGGCCAAGGATGTAGGGTGAACCTGTGCACAAATGTGCCTGGTGCATCCTCCCCAAGGCTGGGCAGGGTACAGAGCTTCTCCCTACATGGCAGACCCTGCCCCAGGGGCAGGTCCCAGTTGCCAAAACCAGCATCAGCCATAATGTCAGGACAGGGATGCTGGAGCAGGTCTCACAAGGTACGGCAGCAGTTTCCCATTTAGCAAGTATTAATAATATGTGGGGGGGAAAAGATTTCAGAAGACAAATAATGAATTAAACAATAAATCTCTTGTCATCTTCCTTTTTGTTTCTCACTGCCATTCTCTCAAGCAATCTATCAAATCACAGTAAAAAAATTTGGGTCTATTGACCACACATTATTGTTTTCTCCACTATAGTAACAATCAACAGTGCAGTTTTATATGAATATATGAGTTTCATATATGAAGAATGTTTCAACTTTTTTCAAAACAACAGAAAAACCTGTAAAAGTCTTGTGAGCTGCTTATGAGAAACAACCTGTTAACAGTTGCTGTGACTCTTTGGCAAGTCACTTAATCTCCCATTCTGATTTTTCTTTTTATAATAACTTATCTTCATCTTACAGAGTTTGATGTAAAAACTAAATAGAAATGTTTGAACAGTACTTTAAGTATGGCAACAGCTACCAAAAAATGAGTGTATTTTTTGAACGAAAAATACATTGTTATAATAATAAAATTATACGATTATAAAAATATACAATTATATGATAAAATACATATAATAAAATACCATCAATTGAGCATTGAAGTAAATGAAACAGAACATTTTAACTGAATTTCTGTTAAAAAAATTTAAAAATTAGCACTATTTGTAAATAGGCTTCCCTCAAGGTTTTATTTCCAAAAAATAATTTTTTTAAATGTTGCTCAACTTTTAAATTAATAGCATTTTACTGATAGTCCTTTAAGTGTTTTTTAATTTCTTTATTGTCAAACCATAGGCAGTTTTTAGAACTCTTATGAGATCTGAAATGAGCAATATTTGAATATAAACCAACTTTAATCTTCTCTGGTTTAAAGCACTACATTGGGAAAACCTTTAACAAAATTGAATTCATTAGCTTAAGTTGTAACTACAATATAAACAGGCATACATTAAATACTATAATCACCACGTCCTTGCAGTTACCTTTATGTTCATAGTTACAATAAGGTAAATTTACAGCTCTACAGAAATTGCAGGCAGTTCAATGCCTTGAAACACTTGCAATGTTAATCTAAATTTAGAGCAAACTGATGCAAGAGCTGACTTCCTGGAACCCCGGTGAGCGGTGATGTCCCCGGAGAGCAGGCATGTCTGGGATACAGCCGCGGGGCCTGGGCAATGGGGCGGTGACAGGTCAGCAGGGACATTGAAAGCCACTGCCTGGCTGGAGGAGATGGGGGTTGATGGTGCTGCTTGTGTTGCTTTCTCAAGCAAGCACTGTGGCAGGAGACCAGCCTGCATATGGTGGGGCAGGAGGAGAAAGTCCCCACGCCTTGCCCAAAGGAGAAGAGAGGTGAGAAAGGAGTATGAGCTCGTCTGCTGCTTTCTTCTCCATGCGTAGACTCAGACCCCCGTCGATGAGGAATTACTCCACTACAGGTGAGAATGAATGAACTTGGGGTGGTATGAGAAAGGAATAACTTAAAATTTAATTTCAAATTTGAGGACCAAATCATAAGATGTGTTAAACATGTGCAACCCCTTGGCCCTTTGGGATGGATCCAACGTTCTAAAACTTCATTGCTTTGTCCACAGTGTGTTAAATCACAAATTGTAAGTAAAAGACTTTTTACCTATGTGCACTGCTGCCATGAGATGTTGGAGAAGTCTGACATAGGACTAATTATTTTTAGTTGCTAAAATTTACAAGGCTTTTAGAAAAAGTTCAGGGGAGGAGATAAAGATGTGGGGAGAAAATGTTGAAAGGAGAAATAGATAGAATCAGGCATCACTTGGAAACCTTTGTTCACAAGGGTACTATTGCTTAGACTACAAAAATACTGTTTATAGGTCTGTCATCCTCCCATTTTGTCTTTATTCATTGTTTCTTCACTACTTCTCGATGTATTTGATCTTTATTCTCCCCCCTGCCTATGCCTCTTCATGGCTTGCTCTCACAACAGAGAGATACTTTGTAGACAGTGCCACTGGGTTATTTGAATTTAAGGTAATGGAAGCAAATAACATTTTAGTGGCAGAGAAATGAGTCCAGAACACTTACAGCTTATTCTTTTATATATCGCTATACTGCAGTGTTAAAAATGATGGCCCATAATTACTTTAAAATACAATTTCCACTTTGAACACGCTAGAAAATGCTTTCTACTAGGTGAACTCTTAGCTCTTGACCTCTGTTCTTGTGCGCAGTTGTGAATAGCCATGTGGAAGGATTGTACGTATTGCTACTCTTTCTGCATGTGCATATGATTACTGGCACCAAGGACTATATAGGAGTGAACCTTTAATGCTCCTATGCTGGGCAAACTGTATCTCATTTTTAATTTAATATGGAATAGGATTTAATAATAATCTCAGAATGAATTCGTGAAGGAATGTAAAGTCTAAACGAGGAGAAATCATTCACTGAAAAACACTCAGGTAACATACAGTTTTATCAACTCTTGGTAATTTTACTACTATGCAAATACGGAATTTGCATGGTGATGTGGTTTTTGGAAAAATGATTTGCAGCGCACAGTCTTAAAAACATCGCTATATACAAGTCCTTATATTTATTTAATGAAAGTCTTTATTCATGTCATTGCTACTAATTTTAAGGGTATATGAAGTCACTGTGTTTCCTTCTTATCATTGTTTTTCATGTATCCAGTGAAAGAATTTAAGACTGCATCAACCAAACTTGTTATAAAATATTCCACTGAAAATATTCAATTTAGCACTCAAAAACATTTCATCCTCATAAAACTGGACTGCTAATGAGATCACAAAGTTCTGAATAAGAGCCAGAAATAAAATTAGACTAATCTAATAACCTCTTCATGAAAATTTTAACAAGAGACAAATTAATTTAGTTAAATTAAGTATGCTCATTGTCTTGGGTAAGAAACTTCAGAACGGTTCATTCGCTTTTCTCTAGTAAACTAAGTGGAAATCGCAGATATCAAAAAATGGCTGAGGCCGGAAAGGACATCTGGAGATCACCCAGTCCAACCTCCCTGCTTAGAGCTGGGTCACCTACACCAGGCTTCTTGGGACTGTGTCCAGATGGGTTTTGAATATCTCCAAGGAGGGAGACCCATACCCTCTTTGGGCAACCTGTGCCGGTCCTGTGCCAGTGCTTGGTCATCCTCACAGTAAGGAAGTGTTTCCTGATATTCAGACAGAACCTCCTGTGTTTCAGTTTGTGCCCATTGCCTCTGGTTCTATCACTGGGCACCACTGGGAAGAGGCTGGCTCCATCTACTTTGGGCCTTCCCATCAGGTACTTACACACATTGATAAGATCCCGCTGAGTCTGCTCTCTCAAGGCTGAACAGTTCCAACTCTCTTTAGCTTGTTTTCTCATGAAAGATGCTCCAGTCCCTTAATCATCTCTGTGGCCCTGACTGGATTCATTCCAGTACATACATATCTTTCATATACTGGGTAGACCAGCACTCGACCCAAGACTCCAGAGGTGTCTCACCAGCGCTGAGTGGAGGTGAAGGATCTCCTCTCTCAACCTGATAGCAACATGTTTTCCTAATGTAGCCCGGGAGGCTGTTGGCCTTCTTTGACATGAGGGTTCATTGCTGGCTCATGGTTAGCTTGTTGTCCACCATGAACCCCATGGTCTTCTCTGTAAAGCTGTTTTTTAGTAGTCAGCCCCCAGCTCATACTGGTGTCAGGCGTTATTCCTTCCCAGATGCAGGACTTGGCATTTCACCTTGTTGAATTTACTGGATTTCTGTCAGATCATCTTTCCCATCTGCTCAACACGAAACTCATCTTCTCATCATAGAAGGCTATCAGGTTAGTTAACCACAATTTCCTCTTCATAAAGCCACACTGATTGCTCCCGATCACCTTCTTGTCCTTCAGGTGTCTGGAAACAACTTCCAGGATGATTTGGTCCACCACCTTCTCAGGGATCAAGCTGAAGCTGACCACGGCAGGTTGCCCAGATGCTCCTCCTAGCCCTTCTTGAAGACAGGAGTGACACTTGCTTTCTTCCAGTCCCCAGGAGGCTCCTCCAGCTACTTTTCAAAGGATTGAGAGTGGCCTCACAGTGACACCAGCCAGGTCAGCATTTGTGGGTGCATCCCATCAGGTCCAATGGATTTATGTGTGTTCATTTTAAGTGTTCCCTAACTTGATCTTTCTCCACCAAGGGTACGTCTTCCTTGCTCCAGACTTTCCTGCTTGCTTCAGGGGCCTGACGTAACTGAAGGTCAGTCTTACTAGTCAAGACTGAGGTGAAAAAGGGATTGAGTACTTCAGATTTGCCATGTCAACAGGTCCAGTCCCTGATCTGTTCAGCCCTGGGAAGCATGGGAGACATGCTCACATACATACATGGAGTATGTATGTGCAGTAGTGGAGGGGAATTGGTTGTGTGCTCATGTGAAACCTGAACAACCCTTTTACACCCATACTGGGGGTATAATATCTCTCAGTACTTTCTCCATTGTGTCGGTGATGCCCTGGCTCTGGGGCAGGTGAAAAGCCAGCTGGCAGACATCTTCCCCCTCCACCACCTTACCTGACAGGGCACAGCCCTCGCTTCCCCCTTGTTGTAGGTTATACCCAACCTGGCAGAGGGAGCTTCTGTAAGGGGCATCCTGTGAGCACAGTCCTGCAAAACAGTGTCACAGATTGCAGCTCAGTGGACTTAGTAGCGGCACCTGGAACAGGAGATGAGGAGCTGGAGGGAGGCCTGCTGGTGGCACACTTGCTTGTGCTATATTAGGAACATATGAGACAGGGCCAGATGAAAAATGTCTCCTCTAATACAGGATTTTTCAGGCCTGGCGACACAGAAAAAACATCATCAATGCTACTGTCATCCCTTTTTCCTCCTTGTTTTTCCCATTTCCCATCTCATCTTTATGCTGTTTTCCACAGTTTGCTACCTACAAAACAGCTAAAAGGACAGTCCATCTGGGTAACCTGTGGACACACCTATTTGTACAAGATTTCAGCTGCTTTGAGGGGTTGTTTTGTTTTATTAAGGTGGAAAACAGCTTGTGTGGGAAAAACAGAATTTTGCACATATAATTAGGAAGGTAGGATACTCTATTTCTGGAGATGCATAGTCAAGAGCTGGGAGATTTTGGCACTTACTGAAACAAATAGCTTTTGAACATCTGAAATTACTCCTGAATATATTTTGATTACAGTGTGAGCATGGTAATAAAGGAGTCCCTTGAGAGGGAAAAGATTTGGACTCAAATATTAATATCGTTTGGCTGGGAATTGATCTCCCAAGCAAGAGCTGTTAGGTTTCTCATTGATAGACCTTTCTGCCGGCTTGTGGAAAGAGTCAGATTTGGGGTTGTTCTCTGCAAACAGTGCCGAGCCTTGCTTTAGGCAGAAGCAAAAGTTTTTCCCCTGCTGGTCAGTGACCATCTCCTTTTTAGGCTCCAAGGTGACTTTTGATTTTGATCCAGACCCTTTGCGTTTCACTGTTCTTTCAACTCCTTTTCTTGACTCCTGTAGGCATTGCTAGCGTATGCTACAATTCCAGATCCTGGCACTGACCATCAGTTGACATATGCCGGAAAGCAGTATCAGGTCTGCTGCCGCAGGGAAAGGAGCTGGTTTATTGCACTGTGTCTATTTTATTGCACTGGCTTGTGGAGTTCAAGAGGAGCCAGACCTACAACCAAAAGACTTTTCTTCTTTTTAAAGGGGTTCTGAAACTTTATTCTGCTTTTCTGGATAGAGACAGAAGCCTTTCTCCCTGTTTTGTAGCTTGTAGCCAATGGCTGGCTTTGTGGACATAGTACTATAAAAATGTTAATATCTTTCATTTGTTGTCCAAAAGACCAAGTTTCAGAAATTAAGAAGGTCTTGGAGCCCTGCTACAGGCAACTCACAATAAACAGAGGAGAACAATTCAATACTTGCTACACCATTGCTAATTCTACCAGCTGCATCACAAGTGTTTTGATAAGAGCATGATTTTTTTTGTTGTTCAAGCCCACTTCTGGGGCCAAGATTTTAAATATTTTATTAAAAAAGAAATACATTGTTACTGAAAAAAGCTGCAAATGAGAGGCCAGCTACCCTTGAAGTCTCAGTACTCAGTTAGCATTCTCCCCGAAACTGCACACTCTTATTTTTTTCTTAATTTCATAAATTTTAGAACAATCTGATGATTTTTGAGTCTTTGGCACTGACAAGGCTGATATTGCATTAGTCTTTTAGAGCTTTAGGGATTTTTTGAGTGTTCTCAAGCTGCAAAACAGTTCCCCCATTCGTAATGTTAGTACAGTTCATAAAAAAAAATAAATCCATTAACATTAAAGAGGTAGTTAAATAAAAATTAAAAAAACACTATAAGAAAATCTCTAAAAATTATATAGCTGTTTTTCTGCTACTAGTCACTCAGACACTGTTTATAGAAATTCAATAGGTTTCTTTTACAAAGCTTGAATCAGAGCATTGAAGAAAACCAAAGCTGAACCTTGGCCTCTGTTCCTTTGGAATTGTCTTTAAAAGAAAAAAAGATAAAAAAGGGAAAAGATTTGCACTCTAGCAGCTTCATCAGCTTCTGTCTCCATAAAAGTTGAATGGTTTATCAAATATATTGTGCGGCTTCTTCATCCATTTAACAGAGACAAATCTTCCTCTCACTTCCTAAACATTATCAGGAAACATTATGTAGACATAACGTAAAAATTAGAGAACACAGCAATGCCACCATTTTGTATGGTCTAATATAAAGTGTACACTCTGATACAGTCATCAATTAAATGGCTGTCACATGGTCTGCAAAATTAAAGCACCCTGATCCTCTGGATTCCCTGTTTACCTACATCCATCCCTGTATGTGGCACGGTGAAGCTTATCAAGTTCATTCAGGTTGCTGACAGACATAAAGTCAAGCACACAGAAAAACTGAGAGGGCTAGGGCAGAGTTCAGAGTCAACTGAAATGATTTTGCCTTTGAGAAACAAGGCATGCATACCTAATAGCAAAATTAGGATAGCCTAGCAAAATGCAATATATGTAGGTATATGTATACAGTCTCATGCTAATAATTAATTTGTCTTGTAAAGGGTAAGCACTGTTGAAAGTACTTTAAAAAAATTACTAACAACCTCAGATAGAGGTTGCTGTCAAATAGAACAGAACTAACTGCGATTGAGATCTGTAGCGGTAATGGATATAAACATTGACATTAATGCTGAAATACTTACATGGAAGAATTCAGCACCTCATAAACCTCTTTCCATGCAAAAACTGACCTTTTAAGCTAATGACTGAGTTGCCTGCCTCTTTCATGGGAACTCAGCATACCCATCACTGCTTTTTCCCAAACTGCCAGAACAAATCCCTTTTCATCCTTTCTCTGTATCCTTTTTAGGACAGTTGCAGCTCATGATAATGATAAAACAATAACAAAAAGGAATACAGTTAGCTCTTCAATCAATAAAATGTCCTTTCCTGAGTCTTGTCTGCATAGTTTGTGTTAGAAATTGGCTGAGATTGCTGCAAATCAGTATAATAAAATAACGATGACCAGTTCCTCTGTAGAAAATGAAGCAATAAAGAGCTTTTGTCTTAGCTTTATGTTTTTATTGATAGATACCATACTGGAGACCACACACATTACCGTTATATATGAGAAAAAATGTAGCTGTTTCAACAGACAAAAAATAAAGTGCAGTTGATTCATCGGCTCCTTTAAGAGGACTGGCATCTGGACCACATGCACTTCAAAGTCAAATGCTACACTGAGATGTGCTGCTTTGAAGTACAGCTGCTGATCCAGACAAATTTTGGAGCCTAAACCAGCATATGAATCTGCTGTACTCTGAAAAAAAATCTATTTCAGATGCCAGTTTTGACTCATTTTAGAAAATTGCTGTCTGGATCGGCTGAACTTCAAAGCAGAACATCGCAGTGCAGCGTTTTCCTTTGAAGTGCAGCTAATCCAGATAGTAAGTTTTCTCCCCCCCTCCCCTTTTTTTAAGCAGTTAAAATTGGCATCTGACCTTACCAGTATTTCTCCTCACCCTCTGCACATTCTTCTTCCCTATTCCTTTATTTCTTCTTCTTTTGACCTCGCTGAAAAAAACAGCAATACTCACTATCTTGTTAGCTCCTGCGTTACCAAAGCTACTATAAAGAGGGTGGTTGTGGGAATAGCCTGTATCAAGTCACATAATGGACAGTGGCCAATTACTGCACGTAGCTTGCCATAAAGTTTGTTAATAAATAATGCTTCATTTTACCATCCAAGAAAAATAAAGCTCAAAATAAATCCCTTGTAAATACTTGTATTCAGAGTATTCATAACCACATTTCCATAGCTCTGCTAACTAACATTAATGGTCATTAGCACTGGTTTAAAAAGTAGCTGAGCTTAATAGCATTTCAACTTTCAGAAATTCTAAGCTGTTTAGTCACAGAAAGATGTCCTTCACAGCCAAGTCAGGAAGGCCTTAAGAAAATGGTTTTACTGGAGAAGGGACATGATTACTACAGACAGAGTTCGCACAGGTTCTGGCAAGGGGAGCCAAGGGTAAATGCAGAGTGCTCACCAGGACAGGACAAAAGAGGAGTTAAGACCTGGTTGGCCTGGAGGACGTTCCCGGAGTGGAGTTGACCATGTTTCAAAGCAACTTCTTCCTTACCCATATTGTTGCCCATTCCACAATCTAGAGGAGGCCAACGGGAAGGAATTTACCTCTAGAGAAGCACAGAAAAGTCAATAAATTATTCCTCCCTCTTAGCAAAGGCAAATCAGAGAATGCATTCTTCATAATGAATATAATCATGGTGTTGCCTGCTCAAATAACCACCTACCAAAGAAAAGTCTTGAACAGACTAACAGCATTCTCTGTTACACTGACCTGACAAAAGGTTTTGATCTTGCTGAGAGGTACTGAATCCTGCCGACTCATTTGTGCAGGTGGCTTGTTAGATCCTTGTGGGACTAAACCTCTGAGGAGAAGGAAGCAGGCTGAACAGTCCTCAGGACAAACCTGGAGGAACAGGAACATCTGGTTTTATAAATAAAAGCAAATCCTGAAAAAATAAAAGCGTAAGCTCTAGCCCTGGACAGTGTTTGTGGATTGTTATTTGGAAAAGGCTTATATTTCCTGAGTACCGTTAAGTCCTGCCAAAACAACGTTACTTTGCAGACAAAATGTGGGAGCAGGGTCCGGAGCACAGGGAGAGCCACAGCACCTGCCAGGCTGCTCAAGCCACATGCACAAGGAAGGGACACAATTTTACCTAACCTCTCCGTGTTCAGATCTCTGAAATAGGCATCACCTCGCAGGTCATGGGTGAAAACAGATGATGTCTGTGGGGCTTGACAGAGAAGCCCAGGAGGACGTTAATTGTTCCTTCTCCCCTCCTAGTGGGGAGAGAAGGAAGGAGGGTTTGTGCCCTCACACCGACCAATGTAAACAGGAGAAAGAGAAAGTAACTGTTTATTTTATGACTGCAGCCAAATGAATGAAAAACTGTCACACGTTTCAACGTTGCCGTAATCTATATTCACGATAAACCCCAATGAATGTTACAGTGGCACCCTTTATTCTGACAGTTCCCAACTTCTGACTGAGGAACTTTACCAATCCCAAGATCTTTTAGCAATGCGCCTGTCTTATACACACAAAAGGGATGCTACAAAATTAAAAGACAAATCACGAAGAAATGTTGAACTCTGTTCAAACTGCAAAGACAGAGCAAAAAACCCACCCAAATACATGCTAGTAGAAGAGGACAATTTAATGACAGCATCTCTCATTTGCTGAGAAATAACTCTAGAGAGAGAAAGGACTGGGCAATGACCAGCATTTTATTTACACAGGTCATGAGACATGTCACTTGGTCTGTTCTTGTCAGGGAGTCCTTAATTAGAAAATTCCTAGAGAGGGCTCCTGCTCCCACTAGGTGCTTATTAAAACCTAAAGACAAAAGGACTTAGTAGAAAAGCCTGAGGAGTGGACAGGCAACTCAGGTTACACTGGAAGGCAAAAGTCATCTGCTGCTAGCATAGGGAGAGGCACTCAGGATGGGATGCTGGATTTTGAATGAAAAACTCTCAGTGCTGTTATTAGTGAGTATTTTTAGCATTAAAAAAATCTAATTGGATATATATAAATATTTTAAGCTTGCTTAAAAGACATTTTATGGTTTGCTTACAGTAATACTCCCAACCTTAATGTAAAACTTGCTATAAAATATTCAGCAGCCTTTTTATAACTAGTCTTAAAAACAATTTAAAGTCTTACTGTTTTATTTTTAATTATTTTTAAGTCTGTGTACTTTAGTCCTCAGATAAAGGGAACAGGGGTTTGCAGCTGTAATTGGAATTATATTCTGAACTATTTTCAGAGGTTTTGGTGAATTGAGTATGGGAAGCAGAAAAAGGAATTTCCTCAGCTCCTAACTCTCTCCATTGCTGGAATTCTTTAATTTTGGCTTTTATTGCCTTTTTAGAGACCAGGCTAAGCCCTGTGTTTAAGATCAAGTTTACCATCACACAGTAAATGTCATCTATATCCTCTGCTGGGGATGTGGGGGATAGGACTGTAATCCTGCACTTGCTAAAAGATAGCCTCATTCCAGCAGGCATTTGTGATTTCTATCATCTGTGATCAAGAACTGCATTGCACACTGATTTTGAAGTATATCTCAGATGTTTTTAAAACTATGACCATAACCAGTTTTATATGCATTAAATAATACTGTAAGTATCACTAATCTGTAGCCTGTCTGCCTTGTAGCTGGTGTGGCTGGGACTGAATTTCTATTTGTTTATTGATACCTTCCACTGGTATGAAGACGAAGATGCTTATATTTATACACGGATTATGCTGGGAGTAAGTATGAGTTTGATTGTTAAAGAGCTCCACAAGAAGAATATATGCATAGTCTGATTTTATTTACATACTTCATAATAATATTTTTGATGCTTCAACAGTAATTTTCCCATATAAGAGTATTATGTTAATATAGTATTTTCTTTCTTTTGCTCTTTCCATACCAAGCTTGTAATTTAATTTCTTTATACTGTTATATGTACAGTCAACCCTGGCTTGGGCAAGAGCTTCTGCAACGTGCCTTAATTTTAACTGCATGTTAATCCTGCTACCAGTCAGTAGAAACCTTGTTTCATTCTTAAGAGGAGCAAGCATTGTAAGTATCATTTCTCAAATAGCCATCTTGTCCTCCCTTTTTTATTTCCGTAGTTCAGCAGTATTATTCATATCAAACATTTTCCAAGGAATTTTAATTTTTGATCGAGAAGTCTGTACACTATTGCCTAGTTATTAACATTTAAATTGTCAGTATTCATGACTGAAGAGAAACAAATGGCTTAACACAGTGCTCTGAATGCAACACTGATTTTGGCAGCCGCTGCATAGCATGGTGTCATGAAGTGAAAAGTGAGGAGATACAAAAAGCAGACGTAATAATGCAACTTGGCCAAATGGAGAAAATACATACCCATCATGTGTATCCTGTGTAACTGAAAAGTGAAAATTGGAGAGAGAAAATTTGCAGACAGATAAAAGTGTCATAAAGATAATAAGGAACATGTTTAAAACCTTCTGTCTGAGTGGCCACCATTCAAGTGGCCACCATTCAGGTCTTCCTTTCTTGGAAACACGTGCTCTTGTAAGGGATTGCTCATCTGCTCACAGTCATTCACATTAACCTCAGCATCGTGCATAGGAAGTACCTAAGGCTTTAGCTGTACTAGCTATAGCTTCAACTTGCAGTTAATTATTTAGTCAACAATTCCAATACCACATGTTTGGGTAGAAAATCACTGATCACTTCATGACTCCAAGAACAACAGGAATTTAGAAATTGTAACATTAATTTATTTTATTGTAATCTGGTTCTTATTTCAGTTCTGCCTTTTTTTTCCTTCAGAGTTAGTTAAATTTACAGCAGTCTTTAGGCTGGGAATCAACAGTTTGAGTCTAGGAGCTGAGCAATTAAGAAAAAAAAAAAAGTCTTGTTAGACTTCTGAATCAGTCTGTGAATTAACATAAAATATTTGCACGCCCACTTAGAGACTGAGTAAGAACTCAGAGAACTGGAACTCTTCTTACAGATAATAAAGTTTTGCTCTTCTGGACAATCTTCTGCTCTTGAAGAGCATGGTGCAGAGCAGCTTGACTGGCTCCAGCACGGTCAGCACAGGGCTGGATGCAGTGACTCTCCAAGGAGGTGCTGTCTCTTGGCATTGCACCCTGCAGTCCTCCAGATTTTTGCAAGAATTATTGGCCGGGAAACAACGAGGATAAATGCTGGGATCTGTGGCATGGCGCTCTGCCAGATCAAGCGAGCAATCCCGACACCCAGAACGCGGTTCAGAGACTGCTTTGGCGTGCGAGGGCCACCTGGGTTCCCACAGATGTCATTAGTTTTGGCCGATGGCCACCCGCCCCCACCCCAGGCTGGCTCCCAGCAGGCAGGGGCACCCAGCTGGCCGGGAGCACAGCACCCTCCAAGCACTTCCAATAAGGGTACGGAAGACGGCTCCGTAACACAGAAGCACGCAGCCACCTGAGGTCTAGACAACCTCACCCTCCTGGGGCCGGCATTTCATGAAAGCAGCAAAAATGTTCTCGTTGCAAAGCCGGCCCTGCCAGCAGTTCAGCTGCCTTCATGCAGCTACACCTCAGCTCGCAAAGCAGTGGTGGCCCAGCCTGGTGACCTTATCCCAGCAAATTAGATAATCACCAGCCCAGAAATACCGCTTGCAAACCACAGCTAAATGTAGCAGAGTTTTAGCAAACTTGGTTTTGAGCCCCTATGTAGGCTGAATAGCTTAAGAAATCCTGGAGTGTCACTATGCCAAAAACAGCTACCTGGGCCCCAAAGTCAAGGCTAACCCAAAACTTCCACTGAATTCCTTCCACATTCCATTTTCAAATGTACTGAACCCCTCTCTTCTCCTCTCCAAAATGTGAGCTGTAAATAGTAATAGGAATGATATAAAACAAGGTCTGCTTTTTCACCAAGTGCTGCAGAGGAGCACTGAGGAGACAGCTTGACAAAAACATCGCATTTCACAAGATGGTTGCCTATGGAATAGCTGTAAATGCAAGTAAGCTTTATTTTTACTTTTTTTCTTCTTTGCCTTTGAACTGTTTTGACTTTCACAGTGATTCTGCCTAATGCCGTAATCCCCATCAGCTCTGAGACTGCTATTTTAGTGCAATCATTTGGTGACTGCAGCTTTAAATAGGTGTAGGAGTCCCATCTGATTAACCATTTGCAATCTTTTTCGCTTGAGAAAAGTTTGACTGTTAAGTCAATAAAATTTCAACCTGGATAGTAACTACTAGTTGCCATTTAGTTAATGTGACCGGCTTGTGTGCTCTTAACATTTAGTATAAATAACTTTCATTACATCCCCGAGAGTAGAAGCTTGGGGAGATGACTTAGCAATACAGTCTGATTTCTTAAGGAAACGGTGCTTATGAGTCACACTGCTCATCTGTCCACTACATCTTCTTCAATAATTTTTCAACCAGGCAATAAATTTTATCTGAATTTGAGACAAGCAACTGTCTCAAAAATATTAAATTCCTAATTATTTTTTTTTTAATAGGTGATGGGTACAGGGAACTAATGGTGCCCTTGAGGGAATAACTGCATCCTGAGATGAAAAATTATCTCTTCTCCTGCTCCTAGTGACTTACTGAGCTGTAGGTGTTCATTCGCCTGGCTGGGAAAAAGACATGGCACCTTCCTGCTCCCCAAGTCATTAAAGGACCTGGAGAAGACTGAAGCTTGTAGGAATTCAGAGGATGTGAGGGGAACAGGAGATAGTGTGGGGAAGAGGAACGTGCAAAGAAGGAAGAGCAAAAGAGAATATGAGGAAGGACATTAGCACATAGAATTGGAGAGGTATCTGGGTCAGATAGTTGTCGTAGGAAAAGCGAAGGAGACACAGGAGTTAATCAGGGTTATTTGCAAGTGTAAGACATTGCAGGGTAACAGTTCTATCCCCAGACTGTCAGGGTGGATCCTGGTCCCAATATTTTTTTCAGTCTACATGAGGGAGATGCTTTTGCGTGTATAGGCTGTTAACGTCCCCATGCAGTGAGACAAGAATATGAAGTCACGATTGCCATCACGAATCAATAGCTAAAATTTGTCCTTTGTACATAGTGCTAAAGAATTCAGAGGGGAAGGCTGGGGGATGAGAACGTGTGCCTTGAACTGTATTATGAAGATTTACTTATCTGTCACGTCCATTCATTTATCAGAGTTCAGTTTCAGTATAAAGCAGATTCCAACAGAACACAACATTGCTTCTTTAATTAACAAATCAACCCAGGAATGTAAATTAACCAACTTCTACCTGGTGTATAATTTGTCATGCTCCAAAAAGAAAGAAAAACTGCACAGTCAAACCTTTTATGTTTTTGGGTTTTGCACTCATACAAAAATGTTTGCTAGTGCATTAAAGTGGACAGTTTGGGAAGTGCAACTCTATCAGAAAAGTGATTACTTTATGGCTTCAGTAATTACAAGGAAAAAGACACAGGAGCTGATGTGAAATTACAGAAAGCACCATTATTTAATTCTGTCACTCTCTAGGGAGAAAATGAGGGTTGATTGTTGGGTTGTTATTTGGATTGGGTTTTTTTCCAGAATAAGAAATGGACAAATGGTTGATGAGATATTTGGGGACAAAAACAAAATACAGGGAAGTCCAATGAACAAAACATGACAACTTATGAACTCATGCTTCCCTAACAGACAAATGAGAAACAGCTATCATATTTGGGAAAACACTACATCACTGTATAGTCAGACTTGTGCAAAGAATGGCCAGAAATCCACAGCACGTATTGTAACAGAAAAGCAACATTTCAGAGTAAAGAGATGCCCAAAAGTATATTGAGTTTCTCTTTATAAAATCTAACAGTGTTAAAATGATGTGTAAATAGATGCCATTTTCCTCTCAACTGACACATTATTTATCCAAGTACTACCTATATTGCCTTTTGTTACACAAAAGCATAGTCAACTCCTATTAGTCTATTGTGATTTAGCAATTCTTAGTTAAATGAATGTTCTCCCCTGTATGATCAATAGCCTAAATGTGGCAGCAAGAAGTTAAATCAATTTGCAGATCAGATCAGTAAGCTTAGCCTCACAATATAAAATTGTAGACTCCTTTATTATAAAAGTAACATGTATTCATCTCAGCTTGCCAGGTGGTGTTATTCCAGCATATTTATTTAATAGCACGCTAAAAATAGTCAGCGCAACATTAGTATTGTCTGGCTTCTAACAGGCAGCCAGCTCAGCTGAGGTGCGCGTGGCCTTGGAAAAAGTACGTCTGTACCTTTAATTTTTCATCAGCTCTCATACAAATTCAAGAGCAGGCTTTAATTGGTCAGGTCATAAAGGGATATAATTAGAGACTAGTGGAAGAGGGAAGTTGGAGGAAAGAGAGAGAGTAAACAATGCTATCTATAATCAAGGGCATCATTGAAAATTCAGTAAAGGGAATTCTGCTTAGTTTGGCTTCCTGCGTTCTGCATGCCTGTCTGTGATAAGAGCTGTCTGGGAGTTATTCACCCACTAATAAATCTTCCTTATAGACCTGTAACTCTGCTAGAATAAAATCATAGTTTCATGCACTCTCAGTCTGATCAGTGCAAATCATTCTATGCTTTCTAATGCAAAAGAGACTTTTTCAGTTGAGAGGTGGTTGTCTGAAACCCAAAGATATCTACAAGAGATAGCAAATAACGTTTTGTACAACCCCTCTCTTTTACTGTATTGTTTTCACCCTCATAAGAGAGTACATTCACACAATTTCTGAAGTGAGGAGTGTTGGGGGGATAGTTTTGGGGTTTTTTTTTTACTTTGGCCTGTGCTGTACATTCTGAAGAACAAACTGCTTCTTGTGTTGTTTTGATGTTTGCAGAAAAGTTATATAGATATATTGTTCCAACAGTCTTTTGAATTATGATATGAATAAAGCTTAAGCAATTAAGACAAAGTAGGCAAAGAACAGCAAGGTTCTTTGTAGTTAGAGTGTTTGAAATGGTGGTTCCCTTTCCTTAGAAATTCCAGCAGTGTGATTTTCTTTAAAAACATGCAAAGTGCAGACAGAAGTATAGTGATGCCAGGTGTGTTTGGCTTCTGGAAAGGACTGAGAAATCTATAGCTAAAAATACTAGAAAACCTTTCCATTTTCAAGCACATTTTGGTAGTGGTGGCTGTGTGAAGGGTTTTGGTGATCTGAGTAACATTTTTGTGTAAGCGGTAAAGTTTTCAGGGAAGCAGATGCTTATCTTCAAAAGAGGTTTAGCTGATATCTCAGTGGTGTACTTCCAGAAATTACAGAAAATCAAATTTCCATTAAACTGCATTTTTTTCAGTCAGATTGTTTAAATCCAGACTTAGTACAAGTACTAGGAAGGAAACTACATTAAATTAAAGATTATAAGCTTCCAGCTAGGATAAAAAATGGTCCAAGTCATGTTCTTCTTTGATGTTTATAACCATTTAAAAAAAAAAAATCCAATGCAAGTATGTGTGTGGTCACTGTTGTTGTAATTTTTACATAACCTGCACTTTTTTAGTCCACAAAGACAGCATGAAGCTGAATTACAGGTTCTATGGAACTAGAAAAGGCTAAAGGCAGTGGGTGGCAAAACAACCCAGGCTTGGTTGGGGACTTAATTCCCCGTGCCTGGGTTAGCTGCTTGCAAAGCTCTTCTCTGCACTGCGGGCAGAAAGGCCAGGATTTGACCCTTTGATTTTAACATGATGGGTTGGTTAACCAAAATATTTAACTGCTAGCAGCAAGCTCCAATTTGATTATTATCCTGTACAGGCATGCAGAAAAAGAGAGAGTGAAATCTTGTCCTCAGATAAACACGTGCAATTTCTGCTTAGTTCAATGAGAGTCGTGCATGCTTCACTGAAGGCACAATTGGCTGAATAAGGCTAGCTAAATTGACCAGACTTTCAAGATAATTTAATTACATCTCTTTGTATTTAAGAATATGTACAGTAAACATCATGCTCTAATAGCAACCTTTTCCTCCCTCCCTCCTTCCAATAAAACCTTTTATTTGATCTCGGAGGTAGACTAGATAGAACATCTCGGGGTCAAATACAAATTAATGTATGTTGAGTGCTTCAGAGGTTCCAGATGTTGTTAAAAACAACAGTCAAAATCCTTCAGTCTTCATGCACAGTTATAAAAAAGAACTTTGTTTAAAAGATTGCATGATTTATTCCATACTTAATTTTTGGTCATGCAGAATGAGGAAAAAACTGAACTGAAAATCCTGAGATGTAGTATCTTATACTTTGCCCTCATGGTTAACTTATCGAAGAGGTGCAGGGCAAAAAAACCCACCACAGCTGTTGTAAGCTCAGATTTCAGAAATCTGCATATTAATTTTGGAATTGCTTAGTAAATTCTATGCACTGCAGATGTAAAGGACCTTCAGAAAATGCACTTTAGGGATGTAAAATTTTTTAGCTAATGGCAATGTATCCAGTGCCAGACTTTTTAGTCTGCTACAACTATTGTACATTAAATGAACCACACTGAAAATGGAATTAGATCTTTGCATTACTCTTACCATCCAGCTATAATTCACTTTTAGATTGCATCATTTTTTCACAGCAGCACACAAAAAATCATGAGCAACATTAACCTAATAACACTCTAGGTAATATTTAAGATCACGGGAGACTCAGGTAAACCAACATATTCAGTATAACACTAGTCTGAACGTTAGTATTTCCCAGTGTATCATTATACTCTGTACATCAACAGCTACGGCAGAATAGCTTACACAAAAGACCTCTCCTTTTCGTTCTGTAAGTCTTCTACACTTGTAATATCCTCTACCTGTTAGATGAATGCTGGAGGGAATGCCATCCAAAGGGAAGATGTGGTAAATCCCAAAGAAGAGGGTATGATGATGTTCCCATTGACAGTAACATAGCAAAGCAGAACAACATGTAGATGGACAAAACAATGTCCTTTAATAGCCTGCAGAAAAATCTTACTAGGTTAAGCTGCAGAAAATGGATCTCTTCTTCCAGGAAAAAGTTGCAACATGATTAGCCTTCATTAAACCTTAGGCCTGAGACCTTCTTGGGAAGCTGTGTCCAGTCAACCCACAGTTTTTTTTCTGTTCAAGATTGCAAATACTCTGTTAGGAAATGTGGACCTCTGTCTGGAAGAAACTACCACCTCATTTCATTCTCAACACTTGGCATATACCAGATAGCACTAGTTTTCCTGTTGCTGCAGACATGACTGGAATTTGTACAAATCATGTACACCCCTGCACTTTGAGGAAAGTGCAAGATTTCATAGCCTCCTAAACAACAGAAATGTCATCATTTCACATGAAGATTTCACAATCTGCCAAAAAAAACTATGTATTTTGAAGGTGAAAGAGAGAAAGCGAGTTATGCTCTGAACACAGATTTGAACTGCTACCTCCAGTCAATGCTGCTATTTTAAGTGAGCAAGGTATTTGCAGTTTATATGCTGCAGACAACCCTTGGCAAAACAACGCTATGGGTCACAACTGTGTGAAACTCACCTGGTCCCAAAGCTACGGTGACTATTATATCGGAGCTACAAAGAGCATCCTGCAGGTAGGGACAAGAGGCCCAATGACCATTACTGATTGCACCAGTAACCACTAGCGGATGCCAAGATATAACTGCTCAGTAGAAGTCCACTTGGATTCGCTGTCAGGGCTTTCCATCCCTTGGAAGTTTTCTCTCCTCTTTCCCCTAGTCCAGCACCAGCCCACATGCAGCATGTAACTCCACAACCTACCGCAGACAGCGGTTCGTTACCCTGCGGTCCTGTCCTCCGAGTGAGCTCTTTCAGATGTCAGAGAAATCAGGTCCTCATCAAGCAATGACTTGGTTCCCTTCCAGCTGGATCTGATAACATCCTTACCAGGCCAAAACATCTGTTCTGAAAGGAGCCCCTTGTAGAAACAGCTCCTCCTCCTTCCCACTCAGCACTCAAAAGTGCTGTTACACTTAAATACATAAACGGTGTTTATATACTGCTTATACATCAGTTGTACGCTGGGGAACAGATTGCCACAGCCCCCACACAGCTGCCACCGAAACCCTGCAGCTCAGAGCCTCTCAGGCTTTTGACAGCCTGAATCCACATATCTCACTCCACTCATTGCTTGTGGTCTTGTGCAACGTTCCTTCCAGCGCCCTGGTGCTGCCGAGGTGCGGGGAGCACCCTCTCACCCACAGGCTCTGGGGACCATCTCCCGCCTGATGCCAGCCAGGTTGTTTCACATGCAGCACCTAATCCATAACAATGTACGCAGGACATGCCGGGTCACTGAGTCCAATACCCTTTAATGCTCGCAGTCGCGTCATATAGGCTATTTCATAAAATGACCAACCTTCAGCTGAAAGCTGCTTAGATTGCTTGATCCCATTATCCCGTTTATTGAAAGGTTATTTTAGAGTCTCATTCCCGTGATGGCTTGAATCTGTCTTCTAATTTCCACGCTCATTTTATCTCTGGGCAGTTCATACCCATTTGGATTCAGTCACCATTCTGCTGAAGCTATTCCAGCTTGTATAAATAATTTATTATTCACTGGGCCAAAGATTCAGAAAAAATGGGAACTTGATGTTGCAGTTTGGGTGCTCAGGATATTCACTTGGGATGCCTGCATCAATAAATATTTGATAATTTTTATTAAGGGTTTCAGTAGGTGACAGCTCACAAGAGAATAACTAGTCAGCCCAGTGACTAGGACACGTGATTCGGTTTAAAGCCCTACTTTAAATTTAATGTAACAAGGATTTTAAAATAGGTCTTTCATCTCCCAGTATCTAAGCACGGGGCAAAGGGGTGAAGACGGTGTGAGGGAGTGGCGGGGGGAGTCTCTAAGCTAACATTATACTTTGAATGAAGTGCAACCTGACAGTCAACCAGCCACAGCACATCTACTGCTCTAGAAGGATCACCTCCAAAGAACAGACTGAAAGTAACCTCTCTCCAGCCTGGACACATCGGCTAACCTACTCCTGGGGGGAAAAGTGCAATCTTCTACTTTTTTGCAGTGTCTGCTTTAACCACTTCCATAGCCAGCATTCTTTCCTCTTGTTCCCATGCCCACAGCTCTCCCCAGGTGCTGCAGAGGAGTTGGACTCTGGCATGCAGAGTGAGGGAGCTTATGAAGTGGATAGACACCTAAAAGACTTAGCAATAACAAAGTCCTTATGCATTTAATCCTGTGTTTTCATCTACGATTTCAGAGTGACTAGCACATTGAGACATTATTTTTGTGCAAATAGTTACAATTAAAAAAGGAAAAAGAAAGAAAGAAGAAGAAGAAAGAGGAAAGAAAAAAGAAGAAAGAAGAAAGAACAAAGAAGAGACAAGAAAGCAAAGAGAAGAGAAAAAAATTAAAATAAAAAGAGAAAAAAGGAAAAAATAAGAAAAAATAAAAAGGAAAAAAGAATCTTCTTTTCAGATAATACTGTTCAGGGAAGGAGATCATGTTTGGTTTACTACAAATCCTGCCTTTTAGAAAGGCTTTTTAAATGGTCAGGGACAAGAATAGATAAACACTGAAGGAGAGATGATAATGGGAAGCTAATTATAAAAACTAGAAATAGCATATCCTAATAGCTCTACTGTAAACACTTAATTGTTTTTCATTGTCATTTTTTCATCCTTTGGTATTTAATATTTTGAATTAATTACAACTTTCCTGTAATGGATTTGAGAATCTCTCATATTGAATACCAAAACTCTGCACCTAGCATAATTATGACTTTATCTATGTTAGCCAATAATAAAACAAAGTCCTTCCTTCTTCCCTCTTTTGAAATTATCATCTTTCCACTCAGGAGAGAATTACAGTGGAGTTCTTACTTCACTCTAAGGCATGTTTCTAAAATGACCATTTCATATACCAGGCCAGAAGCAGAGGTGACATATGATGCCCACGACAAATCAGATCTAACACTGTGATTCAGATTTCCCCCTTAAAATCATTCTTCCTGTGGCTTCCCCAGGATCTGGCTGCATAAAGTAATGCTACAGCTACTTATTATATAGGGGAGAGATTTTGGATGCATCTCTTAAATATCCCTGGTGCAAGTTGCAAACTGGTCTATGCCTAAAACAGACGAGGTAGTGTCCTGCATAGCAGTATTAGACCATTGCACATCCTAGTATATTAATAAAAAAAATAGGGATTTTAATCACTTTACCTCATTTTGAATATTTTAAAATGAGAGGCAAACACCTTTATATCATCTCTCAAGAGTTCCTCCTTTGATGACACTGAAGACTGCAGGGCATTTGACTGCAAACACCAGAGATGAGCCTGGAGCCATTCCTCTCTCCAATGTGAAGCAGTTGCTTTATATTAGACACGTATTTGATAAAAATTTCCTTTTATTGACATCTTAACCCATGCAAAGCTCTCAGTTTATGCCCAAGCTTTTCATATAGCTCATAGGGTGCTTAATCAAGTTGTTTCTGGCACTGTGGGCACCCACAAATGTGTCTGTAATTTCACACCACTCTTTCTCTCATGCAGCCATCCATATTGTTGCCCATTTGATCAACATCGAGCGGTATCATACCAGCCAGTCAAAGGAAGCTGGGGAGTTACAGAATAAACTTTCTGGCCTTGGAAAGAGCCCAAATGAAAGCTACTTGAACCCAATCAGGACCTATGAAACGGTAAGCTGTCCCTTTTTGGTTTTCCTCATCTAAAAAGTTTTCCTCTGTGAATTCTATTGTCGGTAAAACCGTATTTCAAAGCCTTTTAACCAGAGTGAGAAGGTGCTGCCAAAGGTTAACCTCAATTTCAGCTGAAAACACTTACTCAGAGCTGCAATTTTCAGGTTACTAAGCTCAAAGAAATGTCTACAGTATTTTAATTAGTTTGTCAGGAGACAGCTGGGGCGGAGGATAAGGAGTGTTGTGAATAGCACACAATGAAATGAAGCTGCAAAGAATTTTAAAAAAAACCTAAACCAAAATATCAATACAAGGAGCAAACTCAACTTCTTTCCAGAAAGAAAAAAAAAACAAAACCAAAACACACACCCCTCAAAAAAAACCCCCAAACAAAACCTCAACAGCAATAGCACTTAACAATATTTCTTTCACAGTTGGTATTTGCCTCTCCTCATGGTTGTGCAGTGTCTTCCCAATCTGAGGGTTGATTCTGCCTCATTACACATCCAGTGTGGCTGCCCAGGGAAGAGCATGTGCAAAACCACCCGGAGGGTTGCTGCCTTTGGGAAGCAGTGCATGGGGAAGCTAGTGCTGCTGTGTGCTCTCCAGCGCCGAGCAGGACTACGGGCGCCTCAGCCCTGCAAATAAATGACTCTGCTTGCTTTGGGGAAAAAAGTGACTGTGCCTCCTGTCCATTTCCTTGGCTGTCTCACAACAGCATTATAAGCTCTTCCTCGTAATACTCAGAACATTAAGAAAACCAAACCCATTCTGCAAGGCGTGCATGTAAAACATGAAGAGTTAATCACCTTTTTTCCTCATTCTGTTATAATATACATCACATTCATGTTGCATGTTTGCTGTGTATACTGTTGTATATTGTTGTATACTGTTATATGCTCCAGGGTTGAAATGGCCCCAGTGAGACTCCCACACACATTGTTTCTGCTCTTCAGATAATTCCCACATAGCCAGCATGCAATGATGACTGCTTGAACACCATGGAGTGGGGCTCTTTCAGTCAGTGGTGTCCTCCACTGAAACAAGACACAGAGCAAGATGGTGGCTGGACAACCATTAGTAGGACTCGACAGTACTTTTCCATTACAAGGCATTTTGTCCTGCTTTTTTCAGTTCCTTTCCAGTTTAGATAGTGTAATTTTTGCATCTTACAAAACAAGCAAGTAAACAATTCTCAAGTTTGAAGAACATCAAGCAAATTAATGGTCTCATTGGTATGAATACAAAAGTCTTGATGTTAGCGTTGACAAAGTAGTCAGGTTTGTCAGAACAGGACAGCGAGCCAAGGACTCAGCTGCAGTGTCTTTCAGTACACGCGGTGCCCACTCTCACCGTGTGCATGCGAGATGTTCCCTAGGAAGAGAACTAAGCTCACAGCTCTGAACAGGAACCTACTGGCTTTCAGCATGCATTTTTTTCTCCACTGAGCCTTCCCATAGTGATATAATTGTGAAGTAGGCCTCTAATTAGCCTTAAGATCCCAAATACCCTTGAGAAGGAAGGCTAGCATTTTTTGAGATCCTTTCTCAGATTTCTCACAGTATTACGTCCCACAATTACCTTCCAATTTACAGCCTAATTTTACTTTAACCTTTAATATTTGTATTTCTTTTATCACACACTTGTATCTCAGTAGCTACACTCAGAATTAAGAAATTATGAAGGAAAGCAAATAAAAGATTGCTTGTAACCTCAGAGAAGAAAGTTCTGAGAGCAACAATTCAGGCCTTCCTTTCAGTTTCATCCTACCCCTGTAGTAGCAATGCACTAAGTGTCTTTGACATTTTTCCTTGTTTCATCTCAACATTCAAACTAGCCACTGTAGTGGAAATGTTCAAAATATCACCTAGATCAATCCTGTTAATATGTAATAGGATCTGAACACACTCTTCACAGGCACCAATTTGAAAATGTACTGTGTGCTGTCAAGTGTGAACATTTGAAAGAATGATTTTACTGTAAAAAGTGACTGTAAAAATGGCATTGTGGAATTTTATCACCTCTAGGATTTCCATATCAAATAAGTGCACTTTACAAGTACAATATAGGGCTTTTTTTCTTCCAGTGTATTAAGCTGTAGAACAAACTCAGGATCCAGAAGGCATGCTGAGCTCCTCCATTCCTGTGCATCAGCACCAAGAAAACAGATATACATGCTTTCCAGGCCAAATGGGGACTTCATTTACACTCAGCTGGCATATTTAGCTTGAGTCTCATCTTGCATGTGAGATTTTTACTGCTATTCTTCACGATTTGCACTTTATAACTGAGATCAGCATCTGACTGTTGTGTTCAAAATACATCTTCATCCTCACTTCAGTTTATTTTGGTATGTTTAGACAGATGCAACAGACCTGTGCTGATGTCTATGAGTCATGAACAAGAAGGAACATGTTCTAGCCCAGCATATTACTGTTTCATCATGGGCAAGCATAAAAATGTAAATATAAATATGTCTTTTCAAATATAAACCCAAGTATTATCCAGTGTATCTCCACGTAAATGTAAGGAACAGGTAAATGAGCTATGCTGTTAAGGTAAATGAGAGCATGCATTTTTATACACCTGCTAAAAACCCACAAACTTTGAAGTAAAATAAGCACAAAACAGACCCACACCTTTATGGTTGCAGGTGTCTTAGCACCTCTCTATCACTCTCACATGAATAAGCTCATTTCTAGTGTTGTTTTGCTTATTACATCTCTAGGTTTAATCTTACAATTTCTCTAATAATTTTCCTTTTTTTGAGGCACTTTTACATAAGCAAGATAGATAAAAGTACTAATGAGACTGTCTAATTTCCTCCTTTCAATTCCTGAAACAAATAAGTGGCAGCAAACATTTACACATCTGTCTGGGATAAGCCTGAGTGGAAATAGAGCAGAGGGATGTTTTTCCCTGCTCTTCTGTGGTAAAATGGAGGTTTGCCTTGCCTCCATGTCCTGTTCTGGTTTTGTACCTATGCTGAAAATATATCTTAGATTTTGGCTTCATAGGTAATAGCAGCAACAGTAACAACAGTAAAAGTAACAGAATTAGTAAGAAAAATAAAAATTATAACAATAACCACTAATACTGATAGTAATACTAATGCTAATGCTAATGCTAATACTTACAATGTATTCTTATTCTAGAACACAACAGGAGAGGTGCTAACCACCATAGCTGGAATAACTGGAGTTGTGATAACTGTGGCTTTAATTCTGATCATGACTTCATCCACTGAGCTCATCAGAAGGTCATGCTATGAGCTGTTCTGGTATACCCATCACCTCTTTGTGGTTTTCTTCATTGGTTTAATAACCCATGGTATGGGGTAAGTGTCTGCATAGACTACGTGGGGTATATGTACACAGTTTGAGACGAAACACAATTCAAAACTAATCCTGTACTTTTCTATTAACAAACTGCTGGGATCTTTGCTTGGAGACAGATTGCAAAATGAAAGCATTTTGAAATTAAAACTCACCACTTTTCTGAGGATTAAAAATGTAGTTTAGTTCTTTCAACCACTCTTCTACCATCTTACAACCTGCACCTTATCAATGCATCAGTCTGAATGAACTTTCATCCCTGGGAACTGGTGGCATTACAGATCAGGAACCAAACTTTTATGGGTTCAAATTAATGAGGGATAGACCTTATGCTCATAGCTCTTATAAGATATTTTGCAAGACAGTTTGTACAAGCTTGACAAGCTTTCAGCATGTCAGCTACCCTATGGTGGATGTGCCTGTGCCCATGCTCCTCTGCATCTGTAAATGTAAAGCAGTTTTGACCTTCTTTCTCGGTGGTGGAAAGAACCCTGAATTTCCTCACCATAGAGAAATACTGTGCAGTAGTAGTAGGCACTATATTACAAACCAGGTTTAAATGACCACAGTAACAAACAACTCAAGTTTATGACTAGCTCAGTCAGGTGGCTTTTACAGAGAGGGATGACTGTCAGGTCACTGATTGTGTCCCTGTTCCTCAGCGCAAGAGGAAGGTCTGTCCCTTTGGTACAGGGCTCTGGTTCTTACACTGAGGGATGGCAGATTCGGGGGAGCCTCCCTGAGAAGCTCATGAGCTGATAAATCTCCTGTCGATGCAGAGTGAGAGCAAGAAGGTGCCTCGTGCTGAAAACATTTCCATCTTCCATTTCCAGCTCCACTGACATCTTCTGCTTCTTCTCCCTTAGTGCTTTCCCCCATTTGCCTTTCTCATTTCTTTGTGATAGTGTTAATGTGAATTTACAGAGGTACATCTACATTCCCCTTTTAATTCAGATAGCAAGTGCAGTTTTTAGGTAAATCTCATAGTCCTCCTCACCTCCTAGGTCTGACTCATACCATGGCACAGTCCCTGGACTGTGTAACACAGAGTGTTTTGGGATGAAACCACACTGACAGGAACGCATCTCTGTGTGCCAAGCACGAACAAGTGATCCATTCACAGGACCAAACCGGACCTAGTCCTAAGCCTTAGGTAGCCCTCAAACGTGTTCAGTGCGAGGCTCTCAGCGAAGACTGCTTTGCTCCACAGATCTTTTCCAGCTGACTATCGAGCGTACACACAGCCTCAAGCTGTAGTAAAGCCTTTCAGATCTGAAGACAGAGTCACTTGGTATTATCATAATGCATTTTTTATGTCTGTTTCATAAAACATTCAGATGGTATTGTCCACCACTAAAGTACATACAGACTGCTACTCTTGGACGCAGAGGAACTTCCTAGCCCACAGCGGGGCGGGGGGGTGTGTGTGTACCTGTTCTCTGGAGGTACATGGCATCATCACAGGGCAGGGAGCAGTCTGGTACAACATTTTGTGCCATGTTACTTTTCCCACCTCTTTCCTTGCGATTTGAGAGCTGCCACATTCAGTTTGGCTTGAGTGTTCCTGAAATTGGCCCAATTAATTAGTCCCAAGTTTCAGAGGCACAGCTGCAAACAAAAGCTCTGAACTGTACCCTTGCCCGATTAAAATGGCCCCCTCCCCTCTCTCTCTGGCAGATCTTTTAGAATACAGTTTCAAACAACTATAACGAACCCTTTAAACCTCCAGCTTTGTAAGCTTCCCCTGCCTAGCCGGATGATTGACAGTCCTCAGCCAGAGACTTCCCCGAAAAGGGGACACACTTGTTTAACAGCCCTACGGATAGCCTTCAGTGAGCACGCTGCTTGCTCCAGGCTGGGAGTGCACTCCAGCAGCAGAGCAGCTCCCTCTTGCCCCAGCACACACCTACCACTACTCCATTTATGAAAAGGAGTCAAAACCCACGGCTTCATCCACTTCCCACCTCTTCCTCCTTCCCAAATGACTAAACAAGACTCGCTCAAGCCTACCTCCTTTTCTGTCTTTCTGTCTGAACTGGTGGCAGCCGATGACACTGCCATGTAAAAGAAGGCGGTGCTTTTTATCTCTTTGACTCTTGTTAGACTAGTGGGCAGGACAGGCTAACCTTGTAGAGCCAAAGTAAGTACAGAGTGGAAAATTTGGAGAAACAGTATGAAAAAAACAGGGTTTCCCCATAAAAATCTTCCTTCTCTACCCATAATCAATGCCAGCTGAAACACATTTAAACTGAACAGTCAGGATTGATATGTTTGGGAAAATTCACATCGTTAACACTCTCAGAAGCAAAGAAGCTAGAATTTAATATGTTTAGAGATTACACATCTAATTACAGCCCTCCAACTTTATCTGCAGCTTTAAAAATGCATTTAGAAAGCAGCAAAGGAAAGAGAAGGTCTGTCACTTACATTTTATTATTTTTCTAAACAATACAAGATATACAGAGGAGGTCAAAGTGTCTGCTGGAAGGAGCTTGGAAATCATTTCAATTTTGTCACAACCAGCAAAATGTACATTTTCTATGCAGGGACTCTCCACACTTCAGGTGCATTGATGTATACCAATACTATAATACACTTCTTGCATTTGGTCAAAAAGTCACAGCTAAGGTAATTTGAACAAGAGAGCAGAACAGAGTTGAAATGGCCAGTTCTCAAACTTTCAGTTACCTAGTCATCTCCAAATCTGCATTTGACTACTAGTGCAAAACTTACAGATGCACAGAAACCTTACAAAGACACATATCACTGATGAACATTTTTGTTTTAAGTCAGCTTGTCCGAGGTCAGACGCCTCAGAGCCTGCTGCTTCACAACGTCACTTATTGTAAAGATCACTACTTGGAATGGGAGAACGCCACCCAGTGCCCTTTGCCACAGTTTTCTGGCAACAAACCTGTGGTAAGAGTGATGATTGTCTTCTGTTTTTAACTTAATGTCCTTCTTTGGGAGGCCAAATGTCTCAGGGAGCAGGGGGCTGGAGTGTATGCTAGTGACTGGCACTTAGTGTCATGTTTAGAGAGTAGTGTCACAGTTCTGTTCCGTGGCCTCTCCCTGTGATCATTAAAATAATTAAGATACTGATCCTGACCTCCTCTATAATCAGTATAGGCAGGTACAAATGCAGAGGGATGTGTAAAATTTTGGTGTTATTAACGAAAACTTTTATTTCTGGAAGATCCTTTAGTTAGGCAACGCTCCCTTTGAAGAGTATGGATTACAGAATTGTACTCTATTCATATCTGTTATGTCCATTTATTTTTAATTATTCAGTACCACCAATATCCTTGATGTGTTCATTGCACAAACATAGCCTCTAAGCGAAAACCTTGTAAGGGTAGAGATACAGAAAATACAATGGAACAGTAAAGCTACGCATGCAAATTAATATTATTATTTTAACTAATAGTAGTTTAATATGGATAGTCTAAATACCAAGGGAGAATAAGCTGGAGATAAAATTATGTCCTTGCTTTGGGGCACATGCTTCATATCATCCAGCCTTGATGTCTTAAGTTAGGTAAAAAGGAGAGAATTTTAAACAATGAATTATGAAAGGGAAAAGCAAAAGGCAGGAAAAATGTCCCACGGAAGGGTGGTTTTGCTGCAACAAGATTGCAAATCCACAGGGGGTAATTAAGTAGCAGACTTGTACAGTATGTCAGATGTCTAGCATCCAAACAAAATCATTTAACATTTACAGCTCAAGATTTAGCTTGCTCATATGCAAGTTTTTGTTGTTTCTTCCAAAAAGAGAAAACATACCAAAGGAAATCTGAGAGTAAAGGAGAAAAATTAGCATTCAGTGTCTTGTAGCTCTTTTAATGGCTGACATAGATTTTTCTTAAACTAAACTATTGTTAGCCACTATCCAACCTGCATATTAATGAGAAAATGAATGCCTCTCTAAAAATTTCAGCTACAATGTCGCCATAAAAATCAATACATGGCTACGCACCATGAATACAGACACAGGCTTGCTTCCAACCGCATGCCTTGACATTCGTTATCATAAAGCTAACTGGAGAGAACTTCCTCTTCTCCGTGTTAAACCTATTTTGCCACACTTTTCTGCATACCCAAGGCCATACTTGCAAAGTCACATTACTTTTAAATGAATTGTGATAATACCATATGGCATATAGATCATCTAGAAGAACAGTGCTTTGCTGGATGGGTAATGTGCTATGGTGTGATACCTGCTAGACGCTGCCGTTAGTGGTGTCATTCATTCAGAGGCTAAAAAGCCACGGCGAGGCTTGCACAGCACTGACAGGGGCCAGTGCAGATGGCACTGAGCAGGGAGGGGACAGCCTCGTGCACTTGCTGGGGTTGCGTGAGGTGGCACTGGAGTGCATGCCCCTCTGTCCACTTCTCCTGAAGGAGGCTACGGCAGCAGATCCCCTCTCTCAGCCATGCCACATCTGCTCCCCTGCTCCATATTTCAGCCAGTAGAAACCTGACCTGGCTCCCACTGAGGACAATGAAGCACTTCTGTTGCACCTGGGGCATCCAGACTTTTATCCTCACAGTGTCTCCTGAGCCATCACCACCCCATCTCAGTTCATTCTCATTACAGAAGGAAACACCACTTGTGCAAGAATACCAATGCCCTGATTAACCAGCCAGGAGCCGTGTTGCCTGGCAGCCCATCCCTCCTGGTGGATGCCCTGTTGTTCCAACCCAGCCAAAAGATATTTTGGATTGAATGCTCCGTTGCACTGGAGCAATGGCACATTTGAAAACTCAGCTGAGCTCTCCCACAGGGTAGCCTGCAGCCTTAACATTCCTGTCATGTGCTTTTATTTACAGGTAACACAAATGGAAGGGAGGAAAAACAGTTCTCATCATTATTGTGGCTTGATATATGCAAATATATTCAAGACGTGAGATTACCCACTGTGCAGAGACACCTGTAGTATTTAGGGACAACGGATGTGTTGAGTTTCTGCTTTAACTGAGAATCTTCTGGCTTATGCTGGTTTATTCCCATTATTAAATCATGCATTTTTTTTAATTTAATTTTCAAGACTTAACCTTGGGAAATTGCCACTCCATCCTCTTAGCACCTTCTAAGGAAGCCACATAATTTTATGGCTTGCTTCTCATAAAAGATACTTTATAACCCCTGTTACCCAGCTTGTGGAGCAAAGTCAATGTTTCAGCAAGTGAAGTTACTCTTCTGAGATTTTAAAAGCCACATGATTGTGGAGTCTTCAGTTTGCTAGAATGAGCTGTGTAATTAACAAAACTGGAAATAAAACATTATCTCTTCTAGGAAAAAAAAGATTTTTTTAAATCATGAAGATTCAATTACATCTAATTATCTCAGCTATCAGTGCAACTCAGTGAAATCATCAGCTAGTATACTTGAATAGCCAAGTATCTTTGATTGTTATAGTGATCAGTAGATACGATTAGCAAGTACAAGCACAGCAATCATCTGCAATACTTAAAGTATGACCAGCTTAGTATCCTAGATCAAAAAACCACATTTATTGATACAGAGCCGACTAATGGATTAAATGGAAATATATCCCATTCCTCTAATTGAATATTTGGGACTTAATGTTTTCTCATGCAGCATCAGAAAAATCACAGCTGACAATAAGCGCTACTCCTATCTGACCCTTCTGAAATATTTTAGACTTTGAAGAGCAAAAAAATAGTAAGACTATGGGTAATATTGTATAAACGTATGCATTCATACATCTTCAGGTCCAATGATGTCTATATGTAACACCTAAATAGATTAAACCCTTTGCCTTTTAGTAGGAAAATATTTTAAAGGACTTTTCTTGGCCAGAATACAGATAGATATTAGCACTGCTTTCGGAGTGCATCTGTGAAGGAGTCCCATATGTCTGTTCCACAAGAAAGCCAGAACTGCTACAGTAGCAACAGAAACAATCTCCTGAGAAAGGCAAACCAAAAAATCACAGAAGAGAAATCAAAGAATTTCATTTTAGACTACCTGCTGATTTAAACCAGAAATGCAAAATATTTTTCTAGAAATTAAAATAAATGTTTTTTTAATATGCAACTTTCTACAGGCTTGGAAGTGGGTTTTAAGTCCTATGGTGCTGTATATCTGTGAAAGAATTGTTAGATTTTCGAGATTTCGACAGGAGGTGGTCATTACTAAGGTATGGAACGTAGCTTGCATGTCTGCATAAAAAGAAAATTAAAGACTTTTTTTATCTTTTATAGATAACTCCTTTATATTATGACCCCATTTTTCACTCCTAGCTTCAGCAGCTCTTATATCATTACCATGGTTTCAGCCGAGTATTGATTTTAGGTTTTGCATTTATTCCAATAGCAAGTCCATGAGAATATTCCACATGGAACCAAACTTGATTATTGAAGTACCAGACTTAAGAGGCTACACCACCATAACATGATCCTCTGTGCAGAGGGTCCCTCTTTGTACTGAACTGAAAACCATGTTCCACTGCAGTAAATGGTGGAGACGTGTCTTTGCAGGACTTCGACTTCAGAAGGACACAGTTTTTACCTTCAAATCTGGAGCCTTCCAATGAGATTAAGGGTTATATTATCAATTAGAATAAATAGTTGAAGCTTCATTAATACCACTGTAACAATTTATCCCAGTTGTAAATACCTCTGTGTGCGAAGGGCCTCCTTAAGTCCCAGCCGAATGGATGGGAACAGCATGACTGAAGCAGCCGAGCCCACACGTATCAAGCCGGCGATCAGAAACACACTTATCTTGTGTGAGGGGAAAAGCATGTCGGATAAGTCTTGCTGCTGATTTCACAGAGTGGCTGTAATCTGAGTTTCTCAGTATACAATGTGTGACATATAAAACTGGCTGCTTAGCTGAGATTACTTCTTAATAAAAGTATCTTAAAATTGAGCTCACTGAGCTTTTTTCATCTTGCCAAACCAACAAGAATCCCGTAACATGTTAATTGTGTTACATGAGAGTAAAGCTGGGAAATCATTCCAGTCTAGTAAGGAATACGTTTGCATAGGCTCTACTAAGATAGAAACCTGACAAATTGTGGAATTTTTACAGCCTTTCCTCTGCTTTTTACGCTCACAAAGCAAGCTGCTCCAGGATACACACTGTACGTGCTCTCCAGCTATCCAGCAGCAACAGCACTCCAACATGCAGTTTAGGCCATAATTTACAAGACATTTAAAAATGACTGTGCATCCCAATTTGCATTAACTTGTGGTTGAACTCAAGTAGAAATGATTGCAAAGTCACCTGTAACCTAATGGAAACAAACAGTTACTCTTCTGAAGGAAAATAAAACAAGTCCTTTTACTATTGTTTAGGTGGTGACGCACTCCTCGGCAGTCCTTGAGCTTCACATGAAGAAACGTGGCTTTAAAATGGGGCCTGGGCAATATATCTTTCTACAGTGCCCATCTGTCTCACAGCTGGAGTGGCACCCTTTCACTCTCACCTCAGCTCCCGAGGAGGACTTCTTCAGCGTTCACATACGAGTCGTCGGAGATTGGACTGCAGCCCTCTTCAAAGCCTTCGGAGCTGAGGAAAAAGCTTTCAAGGAACTGTGGATGTTACCAAGGTTTGAATTGCAAACAATACATTTTAAAATGTTAATTCTACATTTTAAAATAAATGTTAACATTTTAACTTTAATTAATTTTGCATGTGTTCTTCATGGCACAGTATTAGATCATAGTTCTGGATCTATAAAGATGCCATTATACTAAAAACCCACAAACATAGTCATGAGCCTAGGCCAATGGCTACTGAGAACACCTGATGACTAACACAAGATTTAAAATCCATATGAATATCTATTTCTCTTTTGCTTTCACCTAAATCTCTAACATCTATATCTACACCTAAAGATATCCATTTCAACAGATAGGTGCTTATGAACCGAATTAGAACAACGCTAGAAGCTATCTGACAGCTTTGTGCCCATACGCTTATGCTCTGATGGCTCCTATCAGCTGCCATTCAAACTTCCAGCTTTTCCCTTTCAGGTACTTAGATGTTTTGTGGCCCTAGAAACTTCTGTCTGAACCTTACTTCTTTCCAGTTGTCTCCCTCAACTCTGTCTCTGGTCTCCAAACCCTTCTCCACTTTATAAAGGTTATCTGCGCTCAAATGCTGTTATCTGTGGCATCTTAATCCAAGCAAGGGGGTGATGCTTCATTGTTGCACGTCAGCAGGGCTCCCCTGAAGTTAATGGGGCCATCCTGACTTACACCAGCTAAGCATCTGGCTCTACACGTAATGGATTCAAACCACTTAGCTCCTTGCAGGCATAGTGGAGATTTTCAGGAAAGAAAAGAGCCCAGCATGGGATCATTTCAGTTCTGGTGGAGTGTGTAGGGCCTGGGACTGAAGGGACTATTTTCCCCCTAGAAAATTGCTTTTGATGAGGGAGTTCTAGTAAAACTGAACAGCAAAAGGCACTTGTTTAACTACATTTATACAACTGAACGGGACTTGGATGCTAAAGAACATTCCTCGAAAAAGCTTATAGACACCACTGGGCTACAGAGGCACGCTAGAAGGTGGGGGCAGAGAAGAAAGCCTGGTCCAGTCTTTGCGTTGTATCAGTTAATAAGAATTAGAAATGAAAGCCGTGCCTTTGTTAAAGGCAACTGGAATGAGAAGTATGCCGTTTCAACAGAACTGGAACAAAAAATGGTCCAAAGTGATTGACAGCTAGTGTAAAGAATGAGAAAGAGAAAAATATTATCAAACATTGCTGGCCACAAAGCAGGGCTGAAATTAGCAGCGCTGTCATATATGAAGACTCTTCTTTTTAATCTTGTTAGGGTGCCTAATGCCATCATTCAGTTGCTTTCTTGCAATATATTAAAAAGAATATTTCAACAGTTAAGCTAGCAATAAAGCAAAAAACAAGTCTTTTTCACAGGTTTCAATATCTAAGGATAAACACTGAATTGGTGACTATATTAAAAAATAACACATAGCAGAAACTGAGCAGAAGACAGAAGCCATGTAGCAACTGAATGATAAGGTAAGGTTCTAAAACTAAAATATGTATATTGCAATGAATAAAAGAAGACTGAAATAAAATATATGTGCATTTATACAGGTAGAAAACACAGTTGTGATTGTTGGTTGATTTGAGAGATAACACCATAAAATAGACTATTCCCATGAAAATAATCAGGTTCCATATTAAGCCTCTTCAGTATTTTGGCTCACTTAATTACTGTTTTAGTACGTTGTCCCAAAATCTAACCTATCTTATAGTCAGGAGTACTACCTAATTGTGCTGATCAGCAAATGTTTAAATTCTAAAAGTAATACAAAAATCCACTAATGTCACTTTTCCAAAACTAAATACTTTCCCTGCCTTCCCTAAAAGTATAATGTTTCTTTCTAATGAAATTGTGTAGGCGGATGACAAAAAATGCGGACAATCCAAGCCATAGCTAGAAACAGTCTATAGCCCTATTTTCTTCTCCTTCGTTGGCAAATGCAAATGTAGTATTTTTTGTCACTTTGTTTACTATCTTCCTACCTTCCTCCACCCTCTCTAGATTAAATGAACAGATTGTATAGCTCAGTTTACCTTTCTCCACTTTCTTCTCCCTCCTTCTCTGAGTCTTTCTGTTCGGATAAGCTCTCTTGCTACATCTGAGGAAGGCATTCAAACCAATGTTGGGATCTCTGTCACCTGAGGATTTAGGAGCAGACTGACAAGACAAATCGCTGTAAGGAATGATTCAGAAATAATTGATCCTGTCTTGTAGCAGAGAGGGAGATTAAAGAATCTCTTGAAATTCCCTCCAGATCAATTTTTTCTCAATCTACTAACAATAATGAGAATTGCTCCTAACCTCACATTGAACTGCATAGGAAGTTTACCTGAAAGCAGTTCTTAGGCACTTTACATGTATTCTCTGAATTAACCATATTTTACAAGAAGTTTTGAGTGCTCAAAAAGTACAGGACTGGGCAATAATCTGAATAATAATACATATTTTTTTAAAAGCTTATTTTGTTATGTATGAGGCCAGATTTTAAAAAATTATACCTGAGTAGCTGTTTCATTTGCTAGCACGCTTGCAGAGCACTTGGAATACTAAAACAAAAATGAACCATGTGAGTGGTGCAAATGAAAGGGAGAACATTTGCTAGGACTTCAGGTACACTTTAAGAAAGCAACAATAGGGTTTCAGATGCGTTGTGTCCCTATAGTTGTGTTTACCATTGGTTGGTGGTCCCCCTTTCTTTTCCTGTTAAAACATTTCATTCTTCTTATGTCCGCATATTTGTTTGTAGTACTTAAGCTGAATTTTAAAGATGATTCATGCAATAAGAGCACAAAACAATAGAAAATCTGAAACAAGGAAAAAAGCAATTTTTCCTAAGGCCTGGGTGTTAGACAGTGAAATTACCTTTGAGAGCATTTACATTACTTAAAGACAGACTGGACAGAGCAGTCCAAAGTTCTGTGTGCATTTACATTCCACGTTGCTAGAGGAGTGAATCTGATTATTTAATAATCTTTATCATCTCTAATTTTGACCAAAATGAACGGCTCAGCATCAGCAACGTTGATTATAGGTGGCAGTAACATAAACAAGCATTTCTCTTTACAAATTTTGCCTTTATGTCAGATCCTAAGCACAGTATTATTGCCAAAAATGTATTTCTGAAATAATGGGTTTTCAGAAAAAGCTAAGAAATCTTTCCTTGCATATGATGACCTCTTTCTTGCTTTCTCTTTTATTACTTTAACACATATAGAGAACTTTTCAAAATCATTAATATAATCTTTTCCTCCTTACTTTGATATATACAATACAGAAAATAAAGCTCTAAACCAGGATGCTTTTCAGTAATTCATAATTAAATATGCAAATTCCACAGCTAAATTTGGACATGCAATTATATGACTAATCACATTTCAGAAAGCCAGAAAATTGCAATTGCATGCTTAAATAGATGGCCAGGCCCCAAATCCACATGGGTGCTCTTGTTCTCTCATTTCAGAAAAAACAGTTGCTTTGCTATTAAATGGCACCACTGAAAATCACATGTGTTCGTAGGGGTAATTTATGTGCCAGCTTAGATATTTCTTCTCTTTTATTTTAACTAGTTCAGTTTTGAAAACATGCTACCCAACAGATTTTAGCCTTTCTGTCAGTTTATATGTTGCTGACCCTTGACTAAATGTCTTGTTGCTGTAGAGTGGCTGTGGACGGACCATACGGATCTGCAACCACAGACGTCTTTCACTACGGAGTGAGTGTGTGCATTGCAGCAGGAATCGGAGTCACGCCATTTGCCTCTATTTTAAAATCCATTTGGTACAAATGCTGCAACCCTGACACAGTACTGGCGCTGCAGAAGGTAGGTGGGAAAGGTTATCACTCCATCAAAAAGTGCCACAAATGAGCCTGTTTCGCCAGGTAAGAGCTAGAGACTCAGCTGGGTGCTTTAACCTGCTCTGGGAAGCAGCCACTGGCTTTCCAGCTGCCTCAGGCGTGGTTGTGGGGCAGACTCTCCGGAATTCACTGCCATTCCCTGAGGAAGAAGGTAGCCCTAGCTGCAGTGTTTTTAGTAAAAGGTGAAGAACCAGATTTTCAACAGCAACTGGAGATAAACGTGGAATGTCTTTCATAGTTAGACAGATAGTTAAAGAGCTAGAAGAGAAAATTGTCCTCTCTCCTACCAAAAATAAATCCTGCAAGGTCATCTCAGACAGAAGTGAAGGGCAGCACTTGCTCCTTGTCCAGCTGCAGGTTTCATGAGGGCCCTTTGGCTGCGTGTCCTGGTCCAGAATGCTGCATTCAGTGACCATTAGCTGCTTTCCTCACCTTGCAAAGTCGGGATATTAGCCAGCACAGAAGGAATAAAGAAAGGTATTTAAGTTCTGGAGGAGATGTATATATCAAGATGCACATTACTGCCTCAAACCACTTTAATTATTTTGTTGAAAGAATATATTGGGGTCTGTAAGGCATGGATGGCACCAATTAAGTTAACATACTCTTGATCTGCTAACCCATTATACGTCTTCTGCTAAGGATATGTGAGGCAGCACTAGGGGAGGATAGGTGAAGAAGAGATAATAGGTGAAGTAGGGTGAGGGACAAGAAGGTTCAGGGGAAAAAAAATCAGCATTAAACATTCTCTTCCCTATCCATCATGGCAAGTGGTAGCTGGCTGCCCTCACAGCTTCTTTTAGCTCATTTTCCAATGTAAAAGCTGAATAAGGAACTGTTCAAAATTTCACATTTAAGGACAGATGTTGAAATTGCACTGGAGTGGACAGATCTCTGAGAGGGTCAGTACATATGAAGCCGATTGCAGGACCAAGGGGCTGATCTTTTTAAATGAAAGAGTGTTAAAACTGGCGTCTTAATGACAAGCTGCCACTGAAAAAGCATCTGGGATTTTAGTAACTGAGGAGTTGAGGACAGGTTCAAATTGCCAGGGGGGATCTTTGAGGCAGAAAAAGCACTGAGAAGGGAGGGAAATAAAAATGAAAATATGTGCTAATCATGAAAAGAAGTGTATTTACTAATGCTACTACTGTACCAGAATGATCTTTTCCACTGGAAGAAGAGCTACATATATGTATATACATATTATGTATATTCTAAATGTATATGTGTAAATTTGTTATTATTGTCATTGTTATCTTAAGGGGGAAAGAACAGAACTTAACTATGCATTGAGAGTATAGCATACCTCGGGGTGTTCATCAATAGCTTAGGGAGAATCCTGCGTAAGTGTGCCTACAAAGATAAAGGCATGGTGCCTTCTGCCATGGTTTTCTACTATAGAGTTCAATTTTTCTGAATTCCTGTGAAATACAAAAGTATCGTGATTTCTCTGTGTCTTTTCTCTATATCCTGGCTTTCTTATTGGTGTGGTGGGAATAGTGATGCTTATTTTTCACAGGTGTTATGAGGCTAAACTTCATTGCTGTTTGTAAAATATTTTGAAAGCCTGGATGAAAGGTGCTGGGGAAGTTCACAGCATTACTTAAAAAATTTAGCAGTCATCTTAGTGAGAACGATTAATCTCAGGGTAGCTCCACAATTTTTTTCTATTGGTTAAAAGCTTCCACTTGTGGTATAATTACAAATAATTTAATCTTCCTCAAAGTATTCAGCACTCTCTTTTTGCCATGATGAGTACCATAGAAATGTCTATTAAGGAAATAAATAAGAGGTTTTTCTTTTTTTAACAACTTCGTTTTGATTTGAGTACAGCTATCATTATGCTTATTGAACTAATATTTCTTAGTGTTGCCCACATACGGTTGAGATATAAATACTCATAGCTTCCATAATGTCTGCAGCTGTATAATTTAAAAAACCCAGCAAATCAAAAGGAGTACACATTTATCTAATTGATTCTTCACAATTAAATAGCCTTAGAACCTTCATTTTCCTATCATTTCTTGCAGTGAGGAAGGGTGCTACTACTACTCATGGCTGGAAAGTTTCTATTGGCTTTAGTTTGCATAAAATGATTTTTTTTTTTCACATTAGTGGTCTCATTTTTCAGCTCAACTGCTGCTGAAATTGATAAAATTGTACTGATCAATCAGATAATAATATTAGCAAGCATTCACTTTCTCTTTTACCCTACATAAGGACATAGATAAGGTCCTACCGCATCTCACCAAAGATCCATCTAGCCTAATATCCTGTCTTTAACAGTGGCTCTTCACGAACACCTAGGGAAAGGTATACAGACCAGAAAATCATACAGTGATATGTCCTTAGTGGACACTTTTTCATCTTTGAGCAACTTGCAGTCCAGTAATGTCTTGATATAAGAGCTGCATCTCTGTGTTTAATATCCCTTAGTAGATCTTTCTTCCATGATTGTCAAATTGCTTTTTGAACCCATGTAGACCTTTGACAGCCACAGAAAGTTGTGGCAACAAGTTCAGCTACATACAGAGAGGAAAATGAAAACACCCTCTTCCATTTGCTTTGAGAACGACCATCCCCACCTGAGGTAACCTTTTACTTCCAGCTCTACCCCAGCCCCCAGCCTTCTCTGTAAAACATCTTCTCCCGAGGAGCTAAAAACCTGGGCTCTTTTTGCTGTCAAGCATAACCACCTTTCTAAGCTGTGTGTGAGAACAGTTTAGGCCTCTTGTTTCAAATTTAGGGGCATGAATTCGAGCCTTGTCCTGCATTTATAGAAAAGGCTGCCTGCTGCCACCCTAGCTGTAAGTCACTGTCTTGTGCAGGCAGCCAAGCCCCCTGTCCCCTGCATGCCCCGGGTGACAGGCACTGCTGCAGCTGATCTCTAGTGGCCCCCTGGATCAATTAATTAGGCTGAGGAAGGTCTCTGATCTTTTTTGGTATGCTACAGCCCATGGTGGTGTGGTATACTGAGGAGCAGGAAGGACTCAGGTTTTGCAGGGAGGTGCCTGCCAGCTGCTTTGCAGGGACTAGTGATGTCTAAGAGGGAACAGCAAGAATCAGAGATGAAGGCACCTCCATGGGCATCCCCTGCTTCATCACCTTTTACACCCCTTTGGTGAAAAGCTGGCTTTGCCCTCAGCTGCAGCTCCACCCCTGTCTTCAGGGAGCAAGGAGAAACAGACGGATAGTCATCAACAGATAATTATTAATGACTTCCGCATGATGGAAGCTGATTTACAAAGTATGTTCTTTCACCTTACAGGAAAGAGGTATCGGAGCTCTTGCTCCTGTCTGTTGTACAAAATTCAGGATGTAGGAAACTGTATGATAAATATGCATGTGTTGAAAGGGAGCGGAGTATTACAGAAATAAGCAACTACTCAAACCCCTGCATTACAGATCTGATTAATAGCAATACTGCATCTAACTCAATTTGCAAAAAGAGCACTTGGAAAATTTAAGACAGTTTACTTGGGCAAGACATCAAGCTGATGAATGTAGTCAATGGGGGTAGGGTGGGTGGAGACTAATGAAACATAAATGTAAAACAGATTTTTAAGGATCCTAAATAATTACAGTCAGTTAATAGTATGAGTCTAACAAGAAAAAAAGATAGAATTCAGAATAATTGTTTAATTATAGAAATGCACTGATGCTGGCTTTATTCTTCACTTTTAATAAGGATTAATTTTATTGTGCATTTATTGTATTTTAATTATATGTGTAATACGTTGTGTTATGCTATGGGCAGCCAGTGTAATGAAAGGAAGACTCCTTTGTAAACAGCATTTATTTTAACATATTATACTAGAAGTCCTCTTTGATCTAAGGGACAATGAGACCTTTTACCCATAGATCATCCTTCTTCCCTACCTCTGTTCTTTCTAAGATTATAATTGTGACCAAAAATACTTATAATGACAGCCTTTCTCCATTACCAAATGCTCTCCATCACTACCATGTGAAAAATTAGATGCAGTGCAATGGATGCTGCTTCAGTGGAACCACACATGGGGTGAGTTTGAGGAATTTCTGTGGCTTCAGAAAGCTCCATCCTTTCTCAAGAGGTCTGTGCCAAAGGCGGCTTGACACAATTCAATTGGAGTGGCTGTTACCAAGACAGCTAGGTCTGCAACCAGCTAAAAGCACTCCTTCAAGCTCCATAGCCTGATATTCTGGAAAACAGTCCCCCATTTCCAAGACCACATTGTCTCAGCTCATCGGCTGGCTTTTCTTCCTCCTTCTCCAAATAAGCGGGGCTCCCAGTTCTGCCCACATGCTCCCAGTTGCTACCCTGAGCATAATTCATTATTCATATAGAAGCACATCTCCTCTCCACGCACGTGTACTAAATATACATTTCCATAAAATGAACTGCTGAAAAGACTTGAGAAATAAGATGATCAAGTAGAGAGTGGGGGAAGAAATTTCTCACTACAAATCAACAGCCATGGTGTGATACAGACTGACAGCACTCAGTGGCCTGATTTTTGAGGTGTTGAGGATGTGGAACAAACAGGGGCTTCAGTATTCAGACACAAAAAAAATACATAAAGGTTAAGGTTATAAATCTTACCTAGTTTCGGTAATTTAAAATAATGCCGTTGTTGGTCACAAAAATGAAATGCTATAAAGTCACTGGGCTTGCTTTTTTCCTCATAACCTATGCCATTGTAAATCAGCAGCAACACCCTGTAAAGCAATGAGGTTATATTTAAGGCAAAACATCGAAACAAAAGGGGAAAAAGCAAGCAGCCAAGATGGTTGGTACTAAAGTTCTGCAGACAGTCCTATTCCTGGGCTATAAAAATACCCTACTTAACCCTGAATGCTTTATCTCTGTTTCCTGGGATCATACTTCATTTATATTTCTTACAGAAACCACAGATGGTCCCTTACAGTACACTCAGATCTAGGAAACATCTCAAATTACTGTTAGTCTCTTTCACCAAATCTCCAGTGAAGCATGGTGTTAGCACATTTTTCTCACACCACCTTACCAGAAGTCTGACAACCTAGTATATTAAATCTTTGGGAAATCTCTTTATAGCTTTCTGATTTCTTCTCTGATTTTTCACTTCAGAAGTGTCTAATATGCATCTTTATCTCATTGATCCTATGGAAGAGGGCTACAATTTCCAAATCATCAGAGCTCCCACAATTATTGCCTTGGGGACAGACCTTTCAGATAACCTTTGGCATTGAGGTATAATAAAAGGCAGAGGGACTGGTGAGCACAAAGAGAGACGGATTGGAGGAAATTAAGGGATTTTGCAACAAAATAAAAATCACGGTCAAAATAAAACAAGTTTCAACTATCCCTTTGTTATAAGCTTATAGATTGTCCTCCGTGCCATTTGTTTTTCATCTGAAATTGATGGTTTTTTAGATTTCCTCCATCTTTTTGAATTATTTCTTTGGAGGCACTATAAAAATAATTACACTCAAAATTACATTGCTCACAAAAGCCCACTGGAGGTCTAGTGGCCTCTGTTCAAAAGTAATGATGGATTGCGTGGCAAGCGTTACAGAACTCAAGTTAAAAGAATTACAATCAGATTTGTTCTTATAATTGTGGTTCAGACAGGCATCAGGGTAGTGCCTGTGCAGACACCCAGAGACCTTCAGACATTCAACCCCTGCATAGTGCAGGAGCTCCCAGTCTCGTCATCAACCCAGTTGGACCGGCTTGAGACAAGGGACTGAGCTGAGACCAGGGGATGGGCTGTACTCCCAGCCCAGAACTTGACTCATTGGTGGAGAAGGTTTCCAGGTGGGAATTTCCAACTGTCCTGAAGACTCCCTAAGGCAGCTCCTGCTCTGCCTAGGCCAACAGTGTGTTGATTAAGATCCTGCGAGGGGCATTGCACCAGCTCCGAGACTCCACAAGCCATTTCTGCTGCAAAACTGATTAACTTGTACGCAGGTAAGACATTTGCATATGGTCAGGAGAAACTGTTCCTGCAGAATTGGTCACACAGTACAGTCTTTTGCACACTGTTTATTAGTTAGAAGGTGCTTTGTATGTAGTTAAGACAATAGATCACGCTAGATCATGCACATGCTGGAGTGATCACACCGGTCCCGGGGCCAGCTGGCTATAAGGACTGAGCAGAAAAATCGTTTTGAGGAGTCTCACCTGATCCAGCTGAAGATGCCACAGCAAGGACTCTTGAAATAGAAACTCTCATCATCATATGGACAACGTCTAACCATCTTGTTTAAAAGATTTTATTCCCTATGCTAGCATTACCCTATGCCAAGATCCTAATAAATTAGCTGTTTGGGTTTTTTTAAACAAACTCTCTGGCCTGTTTGTGACTGACTGCAGTAGAGGAGGAATAGACAAAAATAAGCCATAGGAATGATTAAAGGTTGGAAAATTAGCCTGTCAGTGACAGATCCACGGAATGTTTGGTTTACTATAGAGAGGATTATAGGATGACTTGATCCGAGCCTCTAATTTCTACCTGGGGAAAAAAACTTTAATAACAGGCTCTCCAATCCAATAGACAACTAAAACAAGATCCAGCACATGGAAGAGGAAGCGAGAGAAATCTGGACGAGAAAAACTGTAAATTTTTCATAGAGAAGAGGTTTTCAACCAATAGAAAACTAATCATGGGATAGTGGTTCATTTTACTCCTTTGGCAACTTTAAAATTACAGCTTCATATTTCTCTAGAAATTATATGCTCCAATTTAAACAAGAAAGACATTTTAAAAAGAAGTAGGGGCACTCTGTAGCCAGATACAGGGTCTCTGACTTGAAGAATGTAACTGTATCTTTTGACCACATCAACTATTAACTTATGGTGTAAGGTCTTGAGAAACAGGAATTCCTTGCTTCAGTGCTGAATGAAACTGAAATTTCATTTTAAACATAACTGAATATGAATCCAACATTTCAAAGAACAATCAAGTTGTGCGCAAGAAATGCAGGGTTAGGTATTTCAAGTCAAAGTTGAGCTGCACTGGCAGGGGGACATGGGAAACTTGTACATTGCCTATCTTCACTAGCACATTAATATACTTACTCAATGTTTAAGAAGAAAATGAAATTTTTAAATGATAGAACCTACATCATCAAAATGATGTGTAATTATGTTTCAATTTACAGTGGAGAAGAGCCACACTCTATGTGGTTAATGAGTTGAGCCAATCACTAGGAAGTTTTATTGAAAGTTTGCTTCTTGTTAAATCTCTTTACTTTTATCTGACAGGTTTACTTTTACTGGATTTGCCGAGACCCATCAGCATTTGAGTGGTTTGCTGATCTTCTTTTCCATTTGGAAACAAAAATGGCTGAAAAAGGGAAAAATGATTTTCTAAGTTATCATATATTTCTTACTGGCTGGAATGAAAGTCAGGTAATGATGAAACTCTTACGAGTCTGAGTTAATGTACCTTGCTTTTCCAGTATGGTAACATATGGAACAGGAACAGCTGAATAAATGATGGATGAAGCAGAGCAACAAAGAACTGTAAATATAAAGACACCAAGCCGTCTGTTTCCATCTCACATTTAGAAAAACAGGAATGGAGAAATCAAGCCAGTGATCCCTCCAGTCCTATATCTTGGCTTGGGCAGCACTGATTACAAGGTGTTTTGCAGAAAATTGCAGAGAGAATTTCAGGAGCTTGTGAAGGGACATTTCGTCCATGTCTTCAAAAAGGAGGGTTGTATAAAAAGTGGTGGTTTTGCTTACTCTTATTATTTAGTATAATTTTTGTTGTTTTCATATATGTTTGGTACACTTTTGAACCCTGCTGTGCTTAGAACATTTTGGCAGCAAACTCAATGGACTAATTCATCTTGTTTGAAAATATATTTTCTCTGTTTGTCTTCAAATTTGCCATCTTACAATTTCATTGGATCATGCCAACTCAAGGCACTTAATCCTTAGACTGGGTCAATTTTATTCAACTTGTCTAGTGCTTACCTAGACCCAGATAAGTTGATTTTCTCTCCCTCTTATTTTTAATGGATCACTCAGATGACGCTGTGATCAGTTAGGCACCTGCCAGAAAAACTCTCACAGGAAAGTCTTTGCTCTACTGTTTTATTTCCTGCTGTCTCTGTTGAATGAAGGACTGTCTAGTAAAGATTAAAAAAACAGATTTCATAGAGCTTTTCCCTTCCTGTCTCTGCTGCCACAAAAAACCCTCCAAAACAAAACACTGTTTCCTTCTGCTTTCTTTAGGGTTTCTGTCAAGTAATAAGGTATGTGCACAGAGCTGTATTCAGAAAAATCTACTCCCACCATGAAGTATACGGCAGTCATAGAAACCACCACTGTGCATTAGCAATCTCACAGGGTATTACCTAAAATCTGTTTTGAAAGAAGCTATTGGGGAACCTAACAAAACACAAAGTTGCCCTCATCTCTGAACTGTCACCATCCCACTTCTCTTTTGGGCAAACATCAGCCCAGAGTCAGGTAGAGAGAGACAACTATTCTTGCTGGGATGTCTGACTCTCTTCACTCGTGTGCCCTGTATTTTTCTAAAGTGCCTCCTTTGTCCAGTCTTCTGTCAGCACTGCCTTGTTACCCTGTGCTGCCAGTTAGGTGACACAGGAGCATCCCTGAAGCTGTGCTGCCTCCCTGACTACACTGGCACTGCCCTTGCTCCTGAAGCTCCCCAGAATCCCACTTCTAAAGGGCTGTGGGGGAAGAGGAACACTTTTCAGTGGCTGCTTCTTATACTGTGACCAAGCCCAGGGAACTGTGCTGGGTAACAGCTCCACCTTCTTCAGACACCCACAAAGCTGCTCCAGGTCTTACTTATCTTTAGTAAATTCCAGTTCATTACTCCTCAAAATCTGAGCTTCAGCACCAGTAATATTTGGATGATACTTTACTTCTCTCTTAGCAAACAACAAAACCAACATTCTCCCCATTCTCTCCCTGTCTCATTATACAGATGACCAGTAGTTGGGTGAAGCTGAGCCCAAGCAAGATGGGTGGTTTACAAATTCTGGTGCACCCTCCACTACTGGCAGGTGTTTACTCCTCAGACGTAACGTTTGTTCAATGCTTCAAGCTCGTTATAGAGTCCATGTTGGCATCAGATTGTCAAACAGATACGACATATGTCTGCCTCTTCTTGGGCAAGAAATCATGTTTCAGCCTACAGCTTCTTGCAATGCCCCTGAGATTCCTAGGCAACTTTAATGCTGTGAGCTATAGCAAGGGCTAACACCAAAAATCGTGGAAAAGTTCCATTTAATGTGAACAGAAAGAGTCCATCTGCTCAGTGGCACAATTTTGCTGTAAACAATTAAAAAATCCTGCTGTTCCCCACCTCCCACCAAACACTTTCTTACAGTATTCCAAGTCCTCCATGACATTGGACAAAAGTAACAACAAGAAACTTTTAGAAACTTGACCTCCTGTGACAACTGTGCTTGACCAGAATAATTGAGTTGTTATGCAACATGGAAGACTCATTAGCATGAGAAACGTGCAACATTCCCAAGAAATGGATCTAAATTTCAGCAACGACTTCTGCAATAGATGATAGTGATGCCTAGTTCATGCTAGGGCCTGAACTCAATGCAAAGCCCATTTTTTAACTTAGTGTTCCTCTGGTAACTTCTTCACAGTGATAGTAACGATGATAGTCTGTAGTGAAAACAAGTGTATTACTCCTACACAATAGCAGCACAATTAGGAGAGACCGTCGTTTTGTTTTTATATGCACCTGGGAAGTACTCAGATAGCATGGTAATGGGAGCTGAGAGACAGTAAATGCCCATGAAAATGAGGATTTTTCTTGGCACTGGGAGCTGCGCAGCTCACTTAGTTCAGCTCAGCTTCACCTGAGCTGATCCACTTTCTGCACCTGCCTCCACCTCAGGAGAAGAGTCAAACCACTCAGGGTTTTTCCCCTGCTGAGCTGGTATATCCGCTGTCTTTTCCACCAGCAGCAGAATGCTATGGACTTACTTAAAGGTGCATGTAATTGCTAATATTTATTGTCAAACTCTGTTACAGTACGCTTTTTTCCCTTTCCTAAACTCCAACTCTGCCTTTGAATTGGTGACTGTTGCTTCAGGATCTGCAACAAACGAAGTGTCGGGCGAGATATTCAAAGACTGAGAAAAGGTTTAAGAATCTAAGACCTGACTGTAAAAGTGACTAAAGTGACATTTCTCAGTCATTCTGTGAACTCTTGAGTTCCTCTCCTCTCCTCTCCTCTCCTCTCC
>VZSF01002308.1:553344-717613 GCA_013398295.1 Chionis minor
TATCTATTATAGATATTATAATATATATTATTATATATATACAAATGTTATTATTAAATCAGCCATTTAAAAATTGTCCATAGGCAGAAAAGTGTTAAAATGAGAAGGGGGGGGGGGGGTAAGAAAGAAAGAAAACTCAGAAGAAACTGAGAATTCCGTATGTTTTTTAGAAGAAAAAAAATTAACTCGGCTGGAGAAAAAGCATCGAAAATTTTCAGCCCAAGCAGAGTGTTTGCTTCTCTGATTAAAAAAAGCAATGAAGATCAAAACCAAAGAACTACCATTTAAAGTACTGTGTGANTATCTATTATAGATATTATAATATATATTATTATATATATACAAATGTTATTATTAAATCAGCCATTTAAAAATTGTCCATAGGCAGAAAAGTGTTAAAATGAGAAGGGGGGGGGGGGGGAAGAAAGAAAGAAAACTCAGAAGTAACTGAGAATTCCGTATGTTTTTTAGAAGAAAAAAAATTAACTCGGCTGGAGAAAAAGCATCGAAAATTTTCAGCCCAAGCAGAGTGTTTGCTTCTCTGATTAAAAAAAGCAATGAAGATCAAAACCAAAGAACTACCATTTAAAGTACTGTGTGACCTCTAATATAGCAATCCAAATAAATAATGCAATAAGACATAGTAAACACTGTAAGACATAACAAACACTAAAGTATTAAAATAATTATACTGTAATACTTTGTGACAGCAATACAATTTTTTTCAAATGTATTTCTCAAAAAGCCATCTCAAAAGATGCAAAGCTAAAGGCAGCCAAAAGGTACAGTTTATCCATTTAGCCTGCTACTCTCATATTTTTATTGTTATTGTAATTACAGTGACAGTATTGGAGTATTCTTCTGTGGACCCAGGACTCTCTCTAAGATCCTCCAAAAGACATGCAACTCATATTCATCAGTTGACCCCAGAGGAGTTCAGTTTCACTATAACAAAGAAAGTTTCTAGACTGTACTTCTTAACTAAATAATAGGTATTACCAAATTATGTATTTTTTCCTCACCTTCTCCTGTCCTCTACTCATTCTGCAGCATTCAAGCCAGATATTAGGAGCTGTAAATTGAAGTAGGGGCATTGACTTCAAGAGAAAAACGCTATCCTATGCCAACTAAAGATATGGACCCCATCATTAGCCTTTTCTTCAAAGAACTGAAGGGACAATTCTCCATTGTTTACTTAACGATGCTGTGAATTCATCTACATCTGTGTAAAAATGAGCACAATCCACTAACCTTTGAAGAAAAAGGCATGAGTAAAATGGACATTTAGAACTGCACCTCACTGTTGTGTATGATCAAACTACTACTGCAGGCAATACTCGCATTCCTGCTGTTTAAATTGTGCCCAGACATTCAAAGCATTTTCCTTCCTGGTGTTCTGATTTTGCACTTCTTATAGCTTACCACCGCGCACACATCCACATCCCCTTTTGTGCCACAGCAATACCATCTGTATAAACACTGTCCAACAAATTCCTTTTACCCTACCAAATTACGCACCACTTAAACCTGCCTTTTCTGCAGTGATGGTGGCTGTGCATGCCATAAGCTAATATGTTAAGGAGACTCCAGAAATTTTTGCACACAGCAAACAGAATATGCTTTAAATGATAGAGGATCACTGATACATGATGGAGTGACAGAGGTGGGAAGGCACCCCTGGAGATCACCTACTCCAAACCCACTGCTCAGAGCTGGTTCTGTGACGACAGGATCGACATTTACATTCTTCCAGTTCACTAGGAACCTCCTCCCATCACCACAACTGTTCAAAGATAATGAAGAAAGGCCAGCTCCCTCAGCACTTGTGGGTGCATCCCATCAGCTCCTATGGACTTGTTTAAAAGCTCCCTAACCTGATCCTCCTTCACTGAGGGTAAGTTTGAATTGCTTCAGGTTTTCCCACTTGCCCAGGAGCCTGGACTCTCTGACGGTGAGTCTGTAAAGACTGAGGTGAGAAAGGCATTGAGTACCTCTGTGTTCTCCATGGCCTTGGGCACCAGGTCCCCCACCCCATTCAGCAGCAGACCAACATTTTCCTAGTCTCCCTTCTGCTATTCATGCATGCATAGCAGTCCCTCTTCTTGCCCTTCACTTCTCTCACCAGATTCAACTCCCAATGGGCTTTGGCTTCCCCAACCCCATGCCTGCACACTCAGTGTCTCTATATTCCTCCTGCATCACCTGATAGCGTACAGTGACTTAAGAGATGCAGCCAGTCATGTGGCTTTTCTAATAAGAGGTGTTACAGCTGTCCTGTAGGCACGTGCTTGTCTGTCTGGATACCCTTGGGGTGGGCACCCTTCTGCCCTATTTTTATTGATTTTGACTTCTCTTCGTTTACATCATCCCATGCACTCTGCTTGTTACCTCAGTTCACCCCTTCCTCACTTGATTGTTGGTCATTCGCTTCCTCCCCATTATTCCTAATTTAAAGCTCTCATAACAGGCTGGCCAGCCTTTGTCCCACTGCAGTGGACCCCATCGCTTCCCAACAGTCCTGGATCCTCAGAGTGGGTCTCATGGTGGTAAAAGCCAGATACCAGTCATCAACACCAGCTACACAACCAGTTGTTGACTTGCAGGTTCCATGCCCACCAAGTTCCCCATTGTATCGAAAAGCCTTTTGTTTGGTTGGTTGGTCAACAATCTCTGCTGATGTGGGAGGAACTGTATTTGCCTGCCATTTTGCCATATGCCAAGCTGGCAGCCTCAAGAATGGTGTATGGGTGTAAAATACACCCATACATGTATCACTGCTTAGGATTCTTAACAAAGTCTAATTCATACCTGCATTGCTTTTATTTAAATCTGCCTTGTAACTGACCCAGCCTTTCCTCATATTTTACTCAGACTAGATATCTGTTCTCTGCTATATTCATACAGCACTGAGAGGTAGGTACAAAACAGTAAGTCATCTTTTCACCTCTGTAAACCTTCTCAGGCAGCTGCTGGTGGCCCTGAAGTACAACTGAGGCCAGCTGCAGAGCTGCTGGAAACGCGATTGTCTGACAACTGTGTTTCAAACAACCCATCCAGGGCCCATGGAATGTCCCCTGGAGACACATTTTCCAGCATGCTAGGACTAACATAAAGCCATGCATGCCATCTATAAAACTGCTGATGCTTTCTCCAAAAGAGGACTGTCTCCAGCAAGGCTCCAGCCTTGCAGCCCCTTGTATACCAAGGCAATGAAACAACGGCTTCCATGCAACGCCAATCTTTGCTGATCTTCTCGTAGCTCTCACTGGCACTAGAGGTGCCTACAGGTCCTATCCCCTAAAGCAGTCCTTCCCTCACAGCTTTGTACTCCTCATCTTTGATGCCTGAGTAGATCATTGCCACCTTCCTAGACCTGATGGTTGTCTTCCACCTTCAAGTATTATTTTGTACTTATCTGTGTGACTTTAGCACCATTAAGCACACAGAGCGCAGGGTAATTCTGGAATGAGGGAGAAACAAAATAAATAAAATAAATACGTGAATGTTGTAACATTCATGTAAGCTAGAAAAGTGAGAAAGTGGGAAAAATATTTCCCTATTCCCCAGCACAGAAAGTTAAAGACAAACTACATTCGAATTGGACTGAGGCATAACTAGTTCACTAGGATCACATAACGCATTTACACAGCCACACAATAAAAATGGGAGGTAGAAAACATCCTGTACATGTCAGCACTCGAATAAGACAAGCTACAACATTATGTATGTATACTTACACACACACGCACACAAATGCCCACTAGAGGAGACATAACTGTATAGAGAAAAGAAACAGAATAATAAAAATTATGTCACAGAAGACTCCAATATTATTTTATATCTCTTCTATTAGGGGATACAGTATGTGTGAACTGAGATTGTTATACAAGATACAGTTGTATTATTATTAAGTTTAGGGCAATGCATCTTTGTTTTAAAATTGTTGAAGTTTTTTTAAAAGCCTGCCTATGTGAAATGATTAATGCAGTGCATACTGTGTAGCAGTAGAGTGAGTGGAGAATTAGAGCCTCTGCCAGTTCACCTAGAGGCATTTATCTTTTATTTTTTTCCCTGGTGCCCGTGCTGAGCCTCAGGGTAAGCTGACACATTTTTTAATATAAATTAAGCTTCTTTTTTTAATGTGTGTTGAAAATCTTGAAGGAAATGAGAAATGTGTGTAGGCACCAACACCAGCTGCCATTGCATGAAAGAAAGAGGTGACAATTTCCTGCAGATTCTGAATGATTGTTTTAATGGGGTTGGATCGGAGGTAACAAGCACAAAGATATTGTGCTGCCAGAAAAACAGGATCTGTTCTCCCCCTAGCCTCATGCAACAAGATGTAACATTTAGCTTCTGGCTCAACATGGCATCTCTTCACTGCTTTGATTTATTCCCACTTTTGCAAATCACTGTGGTATGCTACAGGAGATGCATTTAGAGCCCTTGTTATAGTTCATTGAGTAGCACTGCTGTTATCACCACCAGAGGAAAATTTCACTTGTATCAGGACTGAGTGACCTAGAACAAAGGAAAAATAATAATAATAAAAAAAAAAGAAGTGGGGAGGTTTGCTGGACTACGATGAAACTGCATTTAGCTTGAATGAAAATCCCTTTATTACAAATACAATTTAAATCAAAATGGGAACTAGGAAGATTTGGCTTCCTGCCTTGTTTTGAATAACACCGAGCACACAGCAGCTATGATAATGTGAGTGCATATGTAATGACTCTATTATTATGTTTATATATGGAAACATCATTCACTGTCAGGGAAAATGAAAGATATCTTCATGGATTTGTCCATTCAGCTTCTTCAGCAGGGAGTGTTCAGCACCGTGTAGGAAAATATTAGTAAATAAAATATAGTCATAAGTGCACAGGCTCACCACATCCTGTGACAGAAAACTAATCATAGACAAGGATTGTAAATATACAGATTAATTACTTTGGCTCTTACAATAAAAAGAGTGGTATTACAATGATTGAAGTTGTGTTATGATAATTTAAGTTTATTTACTAGTAAGTGCAAATTAAAATACATGGGTTTATATGTTCTGGGTTTCCCATCTCTCCCCCTCCTCCTAAGTTATGCATGTAGCAGAAATTATTTAAGTAAGTTTGCTCCTTAGTTTATACTGAAAAATTAAACAGGAACTGCCACTCTTAACAGAAGGTCCATCATATGGTGCCTGTACCATATCATCACCATTATAAGGACTCTCCTGCTTCTTTCCTACTTTTAGGTATAATAAAATGGTTAAGAGGAAATACTGTTAACTGCAAAAAAGGGACAAACTTTTCATAGGTGTGAGTGCTCCTGATTAGCAGGAGATTTTATAAGAACTGCCTTAAAGGCAGCTCAGACACTCTGGAAAAGTAATAAACTAAATGACACGGTAGGTTTATAACCTCAACTGGTCAAAAACAATTATTTTTTTTTTGAGGGAAAATCACCCGATTTTCTTCAGGAACAGAGAAAAGGAAAATAAATGTGACAGTGCTTCCACCCAGCTTGCCCTATGAATACCAAAAGTTTAAATGAAACATGCATAGTTAGCCAAGTAATGAGGAATGCAAAACCCTGATGGTCAAAGCAGCATAGCAGGTGATGGACTGGAAGGTGCACTACTGCGTGCAGCAGAGGTGAATTGTCCCTAGGCCTTCATCTCTTCTCCTGACACCTCCCAGGCAATCAAATACCAGGCGTGAATAGCTGAGGTCCTTGGTCACCTTGGTGACTGCTTACAAGGTGGACGGCACTTCTACCAAGGCCTGGCTGGCCAAAACCTTCCCAGTGCTGGTAACCAGCTGAGCTGAGGCTTTCTCACTGCAGTCAGGTTATCTATTCTGCAGCAGCAACTCCAACTCCTTGTGTGGGATCACTTAATTGCCTGAGAAATTCTGCAGAATAAAATCAGGTGTCCATTTCAGTAAAGCAGCAGCCACAAAAAGAATAATTTTCCAGGAATGTCTGCTTACATGTTACTGAACATGTTCAAATGAGACTGGACTGATGATTTGCATTTTAAAACTGTAACCAGTTAAGTCTATTTAACAGGACTCATCTTGACCTTCCACAAATCATATCTTACAGTGAAAAAATCTCAATGACACAATGGTTTTAATATATGTGAACAAATGCGTTAGTTGACATGGAAACACATTTTTTTTTCTCCTTTCAAAAGCAAGAAAGGACAAAAAGGCTTAAACTTTTTAAAAGATATATTAATATCCTTTCAGAATACATAGAAACAAACAGAAGTTGTATAGTATAATGAACCACTCAAACCAGCGTATTTCAAAGCTACCTGCTTCAAACATTTACAACTATTATTTCTAAACAATAATGACTTCTAACATGGTAAGACATTTGTATTCATCGAGGATAAAAGCCCTGAGCCTGCCAATACTTACACATGTGCTTTACTAACTTCAAACAATCTTTTTACTGTCCTAGAGGACTAAATATGGTTTTCTTTGAAGCTCATGCACAGAAGATGGATGTCAGGCTCAAGGTTGGGTCCTAGAGGCTGATCTGTATTATTCCACTATTAAACTACTGGACTGTCTTGATTCTTTTCTAGAGACTGTTTCTCTGGTACAGTAATTATGAATATGAAAGACAATTTACAGTCACACTTGCCTTAAGGTACCCAGATAAGATTGCACTTAAGCACTTTCATAAAAGGCCTGTTTTTTACTGTCTTATAGCATCTGTTAAGCAAAAAATGTGGGTTTGGGGAGAGCTTTTCTTTTTTTTTTTATTTTGGCCAAATGATGAACATGCACATCTGAACAGTTTATTCCGTGGGCACACACAAATAAGCAGGAGAAAGGGGAGATACGGTGAGCCTTTCCTGAGACAGAAGTCCTGGTCTCCAGCCTACTGCTGACCATTCCCCAGCATCGCTGCCTCGAGCGTTACATCTCCTGTCCCATGCAATGGCCTGTGCCCTTGCTTGAGACAAAGATTCCCTGCACAAAAGCAACATCTTTCCTCCTGTTGCTGTCCGAGGCTGCAAAAACCCCCATAGAAATCATTAGTGTCAAAAAGCTGAACTAAATGGGACTTTGTGAGCAAAGATAAGGAAGCCTGTGCAAGCCCAAATTAACACACAGTAGTTGTGGCATGGATGCACACAGGAAATTTGTAGAAACCTATCTCCTTTAGATTTCACAGAAGCTGATGTCCACAATTCCCTCTTTCTGTAACAAGCACAATGCATTTATTCTCATGTTTCCAGGAACTGATCAAGGTTAAAAAACAGAAAGACAAACTTTGAATTCAAAAGGTCACAGGCACCTAATCAACCTGCAACACATCACACTCATTAATTATGCATTACTATACAATTACATTACGTTTAGATAAAAATGTTTAGATTGAAGAATGCCCACCATTTGCTCATTAATATTAGTAAAATATCCATGCAATTTTCTGAGTTTGTGTGCTGCTAAGGAAATTCAGAGGGCAACACTGAATGCATACCAATGCAGAGCTAGCCACTGAAGATCACTCTTTTTTAGATTCCTTACCACGCTGGCAAGGGGCAGATAGTTAAGAGGCACAGTTGGACAACTTTGAATGTGATATCAAAGGTCTGAGGATGAAACAAACAAATGTATGCTGTGATACTGGTCAACACAGAAGTCACTTTAAATATAAATCCTGTGGAGAACAGCTAGATTTGCCTGAACTGAACCTTTTGGAATACAAACATGCCCAAGTACAATTTCTCTGACAGGAATATGCATCAACTATTTTATTATTTAATGGAAGCTGTGGTCATCATTACAAAAATGTATATATAGTATCAAGCATAGTAAAAAACGCTGGCCTCCCTATGCATATTACAGCAAGCATATCATCCTTCTATAACATTGTGCATCCATAAAGGAGCCTGAAGCACTTTAAAAATGGCCTGATGCTGGGAGGTGCTGAGCTGAAAGAGCTTTTAGTGAAACCATAAGAAGCTGCAGAACCAGACCTCAGGAGTCCAGACAACAAAATTAACTGGAGTTTTGCCAAAATGAGGACAGTAGAATTTGGCTCAGTTAGTCAATGTCAGTGCAGAATGATACATTGCAAATATCGAACACTGAACTTTAAAGGAAAAAAATTAATTCACTTCAAATTTTCTGACTGTTTAGAATGAAATAGCCAGTGCTTTACTACATGATGATTGCCTTTCTGATATACATGTAGATAGGCATCAATAATGAAGTCTGTAAGCGGGGAGACATCTTTTGGGGGATGGATGCAATTATATCCATATATATAATACATATTATATTATTAATGTTACTACACCAGGCTCCAGCTCAGCAGAGCATTTGTGCTTATGCTTAGTTGGAAATATGTAAGATGTTTCTTTTTGTTTCAAATGCTCAAGGTCAGTCCGTATCTTGAGAGCTTTGTTCAAGCAAGAGACAAAATGCCTCCACAAGGAATTTTTTTCTAAATTAGAAGACAGTTTTCTCACAGGGTTAGTGAGGAAACTGGGAATCTCCTTGGCTTTGCTCTCCAAATAAATCTTGTCTTATATCGGGGTAAGAAATCGGTTGTACCCTTTTCTGGAGAGCCAAGTAAGACCAATCTTAATTCTTAGATTTGCATTTGCCATAATAACCGGTTGTAATGTTGTTCCCTAAAAAAATAAGACTTATACAATTATGATGTGTGTCTGTATGTCTGTCTGTCTGTCTGCTGGTTCCCCTTTCTGCCCCTCTACTCCTCAGAAAATACTGCTTAATTTACCAAGCAATTTCAACCAAGATATAATGTAGATAATCTTATTCTAAACTCTTAGATAGCCCATATCCCCAAAAAAGGTGTGAACGCTTCAAAAGCTTTAACAAGTGGGCAACATCACAGCATAGTCACCCAAACAAAAACTGTATGAACGCAGGCAACTGAGAAGCTGCACACCCCGGGGCATGGAAGGCACACCAAACTTAGAGCGTACTGCTGGACCTTGGAAATTAGTGGCACTGAAGTAGACATTGAGGCTTTACTAGACAAACATCTCATCACAAGCAATCAGTAAAATAATGCAGCAAAAGAGATAATTGTTCCTTTGTACATGGGAGGCATGAGACTAATACTGGTATACTGCAAATTTTCTGTTGTACATCTTAGGATGTTAAGAAATTAGGGTAGAGAAAAGAGCCACAAAAGCATTCAAGGACGTCAGAAAATACCTTGCAATTAAAGGGCTCAATCAGCTTAGCATATCAAAAATTAGATTAAGAGGTGCCTCTACAATAGCATACAAGTACCTTCACATGGAGAAAATCTAGGCACTAGCAGGCTCTTTAATCTAGCATATTAAAGTATAACAAGAACAATTTCAAATAGGAAATAAGGCACTCACTTTTACCAGAGGAGGTGATTAGCTACTGGGAGACCCCACGGAAATGGTAAAACCTCTGTCTCTTGCCGTCATCCAGTCAAGCCTGGGTGCTACTCTGCTAGCCAGACACAAGCTAGGCCCAGTTAAGTGGAAGTTACTGGTGCAGTTGGGTAACTGGGTTCAAATTATCATCTGCTGCTACTTAAGCATCAAGGGTAAAAGGTGTAGTGGTCCCTTTCGGGTTCAAAATGCTTTGAATGTATGCTTTCTCATAATAGCCTTGTCAGGTGGAAAATTTATTACTTCCAGTTTTAGATGGGTAACGGAGACATAGAAATGCTAAGTGTTTTGGCTCAAGCTCTCAAAGGAATGGCAGAACAAGGATTAAACCACAGCCTTTCAGGGCCAAGACTATGGCTTGAACTGCTACAGCAATCTTCCTCTCCCATAAACTGTATTATGTATATTTGACAGGCCCCTTAAAAATATCTGTGAGCTTTCTGAACGAACATAAAACTGAATTGGATTATTTTCTTTTTAGTGGCAATAGTTAATATTGTTATTAGGCAGCATGGTTTGAAAGGCAAGTATTTTGATTCCTAGGATGAGCATGATACATGCTTGCTCACTCTTAGAATCGTATGCATGAAATAAAGTATTTATATGAAAAGCAGGTCCTCTGGCATACAATGAGTGATTTCTGTGATAAAATAGGAGGTTTAAAACAAAACAAATAACATGTATCAGCAAAGAAACAAGATTTGGGGTTTTCTACTAAGCGATGCTATCCAAATATCTGAGTACAGATATTGATGCTGGACTTGAGCCTGATCCTACTATGAGCAGAGAACACAGGAAAATGCTTGTTGCCTCACACAGTAACAGCATCCAGCTGAACACCACATAGCACAGCAATGCGCTGTCAGAAAAGCCAAGGTTTCATTTTCATGTAGGACATATCAGAAAAATTTCAAGTGTATTAAAGCTCCTCTTTAAATATTTCATGTAAAGAATACACAATAAGAAATAATAAAGCTAGGTAAATAAATAACATTCTGCTTCAGCTTCCTGGGATGCACTTACCGCCTTTATGACCATTTGAGGCTACACTGCATTTGTTTGCTTTCTGATTTCTGCCACCTTGCTTATACTGAAGAGAATTTTCTAAGATTGCAAAGGTGGACCCGGTTATTTCTTATGTCTATCGTCCATTAACAGCTTAAAATAAATTCTAAGAGAAGCAGATATGAAGTCTTCATCCAAACTCTTTATCACCTCTGTTATTGGCTCCATAGTAATCCAGACTAATGGTACTTGGTTATTTCCCTGCTTAAAGGTACATTAAAGCTGTGCCTGCAATAACACTATCTACAAGAGTAAATTCATTCCTTCTCATTCCATTCACTAATATTTTCTATTAAATTAATGCTAGGGGAAGAAGGATTTAGTACACTTCACCTTCTGCAGAAGTAATCAAAAAACATTTATGAACATTTGCAGTTGTGATGGGAGGAACAGAACAGAAGGCATTTTATTATGCTGATTTAATCCTATTTCTTTTGACTGGTGTTAACTAGTGTACAAAAATCTAAAGCTTATTGGAGAAAATGGATCTATGAATCTTCAAAATTCCCTGACAATAAAATAATGTCAATGGGGGGAAAATTAATTCATACCTTACTGTGTAAGTTCAACTCCACTAGCTGCCAACACCACCAGGCCCTGGGACATACTGTTAAGCAGAGGAATGAAAAGTACTCTAAAAGACAATACCAATCTAGAAATTCAGCCATTGAGAGCTTGCTTCATGAACTGAACCTAATTAATGCTTTCATGTAGGGTTGAACCCAAACCATCAGAATGATAGCAGCTCCACAGCTGAATTACTTTTTTAGTATGCTGCCACTTAAAATTCCACCCAGTCACTTTACAAGGATGGAGCACACGATTAAATTGTGCTACAGGAAGGGAAAAGATGAACAATTAAAGTGAAAATCTTTCAAAAACCAAAGATGACCTAAGATATTTAAATACAGAATGACTTTATATTGCAAAAAAGCTTTCTGCAAAAAGCATCTTTTGGTTACCTGCATAGAGTTACTCCTTGCACAGCTCTGTTTGGAAGCTCTAGGAAAGGTACCTCTGTCAGCTCAGTCTTACAGAGCGGCTTCAGCAAGAGTTGAATATCCTGGTATCAAAGCACAACGATGATGTTGACAGCATGAACTATGCAATTTTTTGAACTGGATAATTTGTCCAGGCAGATGTCTGGAAGAATGTGAAAATAAATCCAAGGGCAGATTAAGCAGATCCCTTTACCTTAGGAACAGGAATCAGCACAGATCATTCTTACAAAGGATATGAATCTGGAATATTTGCAAGTTACTTTCACATTTTGCAAAATTACTTTAACTCAGGACATTGCCCATGATGGTGCTTTCAAGCCCCTCCAGTTTATTTGCATTCCTAGCAGCTCTTGTTTGGATACTTTGCTTTCTGAAATAGTCAAGAATGAGATTTCAATGTGTGTTTAGGCTGGGAGAGGATGATCAGATGTATGTGGCTATAAAACCACATCTGCTAATGTCTCTAAACGATGCCACAGCTGCTGAAAATCATAACATTTACTTGTCTAGGTTATCAACTAAATCAAAATTATATTTACAACTGGATTTTTCATCAAATACACGGTATTATCAAAGGTAACATTTCAAAAGGAATTGAGTTAGGAGACTAAATCACATTGACTTTCAATACAATGCAGGCATCTATGTGACATAAATATTTGACATATATAGATTAGTATTTTCAATACTAACTTGTGTCAAAGGTACGAGGCCTTTTGCTGAGTTGGGAAACAGCACATTGTAATTGGGAAGAAGCCAAAGGCCTTAAGGAAAGGGAGGGGCAGAGGGAGCCTAACAGGGGGCACAGCATTTGTAGTGACCATCGTTCAGTGAAGGATGGTTTTGCCCTCAACCCAGAACAGGTAAGGTTTCCTCATGCTGCCCTGCAGGAGGATTAGTGTTGTCTACTGTCTGGTGTTTGGATTTGTTGTGATTTAGGCAAAATAAGCCAGCTTGTGAGATTCAAGCTAACACAGAATCATTGTAGATTCAGTGAATGGTTCAGGTTGGAAGGGATCTTAAAAATCATCTAGTTCCAATCCCCCTGCCATAGGCAAGGACACCTTCCACTAGATCAGGTTATTCCAAACCCCATCCAACCTGGCCTTGAATGTTCCAGGGATGGGGCATCCACAGTTTCCCTGGGCAACCTGTTCCAGTGCCTAACTAAACATGGCTTTGGCAATACCTTGTCATGGTCAGAAGCTAGGAAAATCAGTCCCATAGTGAGGCAAATGTGGACAAGGAGGCTTTGGTCAGTGGCAGAATGGGTGGTAGGGCAGCAGGAGCTGCAGGAAGCTGTAAAGCACATGCAGGCACAGCAACTGCTCTTATTCTAGCTATTGGACTGGGCTCATACATGCCACACAAGGTACTGCCATACAAGGACAGGGAATGCTAATATGGCAGCAGCATAGAGGTGCCATCCCTGACTGTGAGTGAAGACATCTACTGATGATGATTTAGGCAGGGAATGTTCTTTTCAGACTCATATACAGGACATCACTGCAGCTCAGGAATTTGTGCAGCTCATCCAGAAGCATGTTCTCCTGTTGAATCACTGATTTTGCAATAGCTTTCTATCTGGCACCATACAAAGAAAAGTTTTGCTTCCAGCAATGTCTCTAGCCCTGAGGAAATGATGTGCAGAAAACTGCTGAGAATTTTGATTTGGGCTTTAGACAATAAAAACAGCCAATAGCCTAAGGTTTTGAGCTCTTAAGTTTGTCAACTCCTCCTGAACTTCTAGGCTGCCCCTCTTCTGAGCTGGGTATATGTTTCTCTGTCCACATACATTGGGAATCATGGTAGATAACAGCATTGATTTAAGAGAGGTGAGCACCATAGCAGAAAGGAGAGGTTCTTAATTTATTTCACTCTGAACAAGTCACAAACCTAATGTCTATGGTTCCCTCATGTTGAGTACCTGAAGCTGTATCTCAAAGGTTGCTGCAGAGCTTCTAGAACTGCAATGGGAAGACACATGCAGCAGAAAACTCAGAACTCCCGAAGCCGAGTAACAGACCAAAGACATGTTTATGGGATGCAGCTGCGGGCCCTACCATGTGGCCAAAGAGACACTGATACTGAAGTCAGGTAAGGTGATGATGGCAAATGGCTGCATCCCTGCTCCATTAGGCTTGAAACTGGAACGTAGGAGACTGATTTCTGTTATGGCCCATAAATCACATTCTGTACACTTGTGTTAAGTGCCTAGAAGAAACCATCCTTTCCTGTTATCACTTCAAAACAATGAAAACCATGTCCAGAATGGTAGATCACTGGAGGATAATGGTGTACCCCAGAAAAATAGTAGATCAGCGGGTTGACTGGAAAAACACCTGTGTTCCTGGGGCAGACAAAATTCCAAGAGGGGTGACCAGGTTGTTCAGATCACTCTATGGATGATGGGCAAGTGAGATGCCAGTCTATCCCATACAGGATTACCAGTATCGTAGGTAGATGTCCTGATGAGGACAGCACAGAATGAAGGGACCAGGGCTTCCCAGCACCAGATTTTGATTCCCTGAAAGACAAGATCATTCAATAGCAACATCATCCTGGGATGCATTAGGAAGAGCAGCTTGAGGGAGGAGATCCTTCCCCTCTACTCAGTGCCGGCAAAGCAAATCTGGAGTGATGGGCCCAGTGCCAGGCTACTCAGTCTAAGAAAGATATGGACTTCCTGGACTGAGTCCAGCAAAGGGGCATGAAAACAATTACGGGACTGGAGCATCTTTCATGAGATGATAGGCTGAGAGAGCTGGGACTGTTCAGCCTGGAGAAGAGAAGGCTCAGGGTGATCTTAACAGTATGTATAAGTACCTGACGGGAGAAAATGAAGAAAAGAGATCCTGACTCTTCTCAGTGGTTCCTAGTGCCACAACAAGAGGAAATGGGCACAAACTGAAACACAGGACTAAATTATCTCAAGAGCTCCCTTCCAACCTAAACAATTCTCTAATTATTTAAAGAAATTGCTATATTTCTTGTTTCTAATTTAACAAGTCTCAGGGTCATCTACGGAATTTTCTCCCTTTCCATTACTATACATAAGGTAGCACCAGGGAACATTGAATCTGCAGAAAAAAAACAGGGACCAGAATTAAAAATGTAATCCAATACATCCTCAATCTGAAGGAGAAGTTGCACGGAGTTGGATCCTTTGCCAAGAACCTGCATGCCACACCATATTCTCAAAAGTAACGTAATTCAGCGTTGAGTGTTACTTACCAAAAATCTGATCAGATTTTGCTTTCCGATGAAAACCAACACCAAATTGTCAGAAATTGTCATGTCTCATTTGAGATACCAAGGCAAGCAGGGAAGCTGAAAATGTCTTTTGTTTAGCAGGGAAATGGGGCCACAATAGTCTACTGCAATTTTAGAAAGCAGGGAAGATGTGTTAAATTCAAGGTTGCTCTGTCCAAACTAACCTTACCAATTCAAATATGTGTCTTGGCAGAGGACCTAAATGACTCCTCAGAGAAAACCTGTCATAGATCTCAAAGAGGAAGCTATATGACTGGTTAAGTTGTCAGATGTGTTTATAATCAGGTCATCTGAGCACCTTTCTAACCATATGGAATCACTGCCTAAGTGGAAAAAACACCCACTTTGCAAGGTGGTTATCAAAGACAATAAGAAAATAGTTCATTTAAACATCTTTGAAAACTCCCAATTGTTTTAGCTTGTAGTATCTGCATTTTTATTGATTTCTAGAAGGGTACTGAAAAACGAAGCAGCTGAGTTTGACCCAGTCTGATGCTCTGAACTGATGAAATGCAAGAGACTTTGGGAATAGCCATTGAAAAAACAATCTTGAGTTAATGAATGGATATTGGCAAGCTCTGTTATTCTTGAAAACCAAGAGTTACATTAACTGCCCTTCTAGTCCCTGTATCAGCTGTATCTGTTCCACATCCTGCTGCAAGGGCTAGATGGAATGGTTTGATAACTTGCTGATGAGGTACTTTGGTACTATGGATATTCAGACATCTATCTTGATATACCACCTTACAAACTGAGTCCTTGAACAGAGAGCTCCTCAAGTCTCTAAGGACCTTTTCTCCACCAGTGTCACATAATTGACTGCAGGTTTTAGTAACATCTTATTTAGACCCTGTGCAGTCTAGTTACTGTGTGTTTAATCAAAGGAAGTCTCCATTTCTCTCACATCAAATATAAGCCACTTATCTTCACCCCAAAGTCTCCCAATGCCCTATTTCCACTCTTCTTATGATCTCTGGTTCACAAGCGTGACTCTACAAGTCAGTGAGCTACTTATCCAAGTGAAGCCATACCTTGGACTCCTGCTGATTTTAATTCCTGTTTTAAGGCCTTTTATTTAACACAGAAACAAAGTTTCTGAGGTACTTAGAGCAACAAACCTTCAGAGTCTTGGTTAGATCTCCTTCTCTAAGATTCAGCTGTCCTTCTAGATCACAGCCAGATGCAAGCTTGCATATCCTTCTCATTTACAGCTTCAGTCACAGTAGACTCTTCCTAGCCCTCAAACACTTTCCTAAATTGTTCCTGCTATCAAGTACATGGAGTCTTTTGCAAGTGCTTTCTGATCTTCATCTTCTCAGTTCACTCTTAGCATGTGCTAAGAGTAGGGGGCAAGAGTTAAAGCTTCCAGTGTGTACCTGTGTACCCAGAATGAGGCCTGAGATGGCACGGTCTGGACAAAAAAAAAAAGGCCTTAAAATGTTCTTTGTGCACATTCCTAGCAATACTTTTTCTGATCAGTGTCAGCAATATTACCACTGTGCTCCCATCTACTCATATAATCAGACTATCATTATCAGCTTGGACCTCTAACTGGGCCTCATTCCCAACCTTTGTCTTGCAGATCCTTCTGCACAACATCTGTAAGATACTTTTTCACTCATGTAGTCAAAATTCTCATTCAATTCTCAACTCTTCGTGCCTCGCATACTGAAACCACCTTCTCTATGGCCTTCATAAATGCTTCCTTGACCCACTTGTCATATCCATCCTTCACCGTGTATGCATCCCACTCTCACTTTGGCCAGATCCCTCCTCTCTTTAAATCTTCCACTGCTTCACCTTTTATGTTGCAACATAGGCCACAAACCCCCATGTTCACTGGCCCCTACATAAACATTTCCGAGTCTGCTTCCTAGAAACTTAATCATTGTAAGGCCAGCTGGTTCTTGAGAGCAGCTCATGTTTCAAAGAAGCACCTTGATGTTTTCTCCCCTCTGCCCTCCTTGTAAACATCTGCAAAGTTCCCTTATTGAACCCTTCAGATCCTTCTTTTATGATGCTCTAGGAAAAATGCTGCCTTGCTGAGACCACAGCTTGTCATGCTGACCAGTACTAACTCAGTGCCTCCTTATTCTCTTCATCCACCGGTATCTATTCTTCCCTATTCTTTTAGACTTACATGCAAGGTTTTCCTGACAAAGGTCATACCTTCTGCTGTGTTAGTACAATTTCTGACATGCTGGAGTTCTGCTGGGGGCCTCCGGGTGTAACTACAACTTAAAAAATCCATTCTATGCTTTGAATACAAGATTGAATAGTGCCTATTTAATACACAGGGCTAAACAGACGCATTCATTAGCAGCCTAAGCGGAGCTGTGGCTCCAAATTAACTTCAAACAAGAGCTTTGCAAGCGAAAAGCCAGACAGAACCCAGTTTATCCCCCACCTACCTCCATTTTCAGATCACAGTATGACAGAATATATCTGGAAGTGACCAGATCACTGTTTTATTTTCAAAGATGCTAGAATATTTTTGTTTAAAATCAAATCAAACTAACTTGACATGAAAGAATTAAAAAGTATTCCCACCTGTTAGAAACTGGCACGGTCTCTAACAGAACACTAGCAATTTATGGCAGGTAAAGTCTAAGCACAATATATTTAGAAAAAACTCACACGGTTGATTAGGGGAGCAATTTCTTCCTGATAATTTTTAATTTCAGTTTAGCACTTCCCTTACTTTGGACAATCATTCTAGTTAGCTTTACTCTCTGCTCCTCATCATTATAGCAGTGGTGGTTGTTTGTCAGCTCAGAAACACATGGTCAGAATGCTCTGGTATCTATGGCACCCTAATGATATAAATAAGCCAAGGTTCAAACAGAGGCATTATGTTTTATTGTACCAGCTGCATTAGATGGAAAAAGCCGACTTAAAACCTAACAGTTAACGAAATGCTTTTTTCTTAAAGCAGATTTTTGAATTGGTCTTCTTAACCTTTTCCTAGCAAAATACAAATTTTGACCTAGCCTACTTAGGAGCTCCCCACAAGCAGAGAGCAACCATGATTAACAACCTACCCTTTCACGTGGTATGTTCAGTAAACCTGAACCTCCGGGTTTTGCGGCTTAGATTTTGCTTGCTAAATCTTCCTTTCTTGTTTACTGTAAGCGTCTATCATTGACCTCCTGCTTTTTCTTTCTGCTAGGCGGAATACAGGGCATTCGTATTCTGGCAACCCGACTCGACATAAGGACAGACAGTGGAGTTCTGTAAACTCTCTGTTCCTTGCTAAAGGCCGTGCAGCTCACTCGCCGTGGAACAAGACTGGCACCCAGCGGCCAGCGAGTTTGCTCCAGCACTCACGCTCTCAAGTTTCTGCCTTCTGCATTTTAGATATCCTCTTGCAGCATTTTGAAGAGAGAAATCCTTCCGCGCTCAAGCTCACAGACCCCTCTCCCACCTCTGCACTTGAAAGACAGAAGTTAGAGAACTGAAGCGAAAACGTTTCCCCTCTGTACTCTTTTTGCATGTCACTTTTTCTGAGCATAACTAACCCAGCGTGGGTATTGGGCACCTACAACGGGGTGCTGCTTGTTTCTGAGGGATCAGGCAGCAACCGACTTGCCTTGATACAAGCACAAAAGAAGGAGTTCAAGGACCTCATCTAACTCTAACAGGTTGTCCAGTAAGTCCAGATGAAGCAAACATATGTTTTTAAACTGCCCTGCAGAAAATGTGGCCGGAGGAAAGGAAAACCCGGGGATGGAGCCTGCTTTGTGATCTCCCCTCATGGGCAACATCCAGGCTTTGCGCTGCTCCCAGTCTGTGGCTGGCTTGTACAAGACCATAAATTAGATTATTGCACAGGAGGCATAGATAGATAGTGACACAGTGTGGCGGTGAACACTGTTACCTGTGTGATAGTACGCGTTTCATGTGTTTCTCATGGGTTCATGTAATTTTGAATTCACTTTTCATGATACACAATACTGGGCTTCGGTTGATATGGTATGCTGTACTGTTAAAGAAATTCTTTGGAGGAGCTGTTGCAAGCAGCAAGAAAGCTTTTACCCTCATTTTTTCCCTTTAACTTAGAGATACATCATGCTTAAAACTGGAACATCAATTTTGAAAACACTCTGCCAGAGAGCCTAATTAAGACGCAAACAACTATCACCTGTTGGGTGAAAAAGACCAAGCCCACTAAAACACCAAAATTTCACAATGCTGTAAAATTCCCAATCATAAATGAGTCATAATGGTCTAGTGGTTTGCAGTGCTGAGTCTGGGTTTATGTTTTTGGGTCCTACTTGCAGTGTGAAAATCCCTCTTTTTTTACACAGGCCAGCAGATAATGTAAGTGAGAGTAGTCTCGATTCTCGTAATTCCTGGCATTCCTAAAATTTTATCCCAAACTTTGCCTTAACCGATATTCCTTCTAAATTCCCTAGCACCTAGAATGGTATGATCAAGTGGAAATCAAAACTGTGAAATAAAAATAAACTTTTTTGCGTGGATGGCTACAGCTACAGCAATGTGACCCAAGTAGATTAAATTGCTCACAAATCAAAAGGCACATCAGAAGAATCAAGCATTAAAAGAAATTCTAATGTTTTAAAATAAATACAATGATTTTTAGACATCTGCTGTGGCAATACTGAAAGACATGGATCTTTGTACTTCCTGAGTTATGTTAGGAAAGAACTCAGCAGTCTGGACAGAAAATTCTGCCAGATTTTCTGTTAACGGGAAGTCTTTGTTCCTTGAGTGTGTAATTTTTGCTACACAACATTACTGAAGTGGTAACAGGGAAAATAATGTCCTCAATTATAATGTGGCTTGATGAATCCACAGTGGTATACTGACAAAAGTAGGAAGATTTTCCCCATAACTGGATTGTTTTGCTCTAGGGCAAGAGATGGAGGTAGTAATATTCTGTTTTATCTTACATTGAATGTAACCATTGCACTGAGCAGAACATTAAGTTCAAAAAAGGTATTCTAAAACACATTGCCTCCACCATCAAAGAGCAAGAAAACGTCTTACAGATCCTCTACAGAGTTAATACTGAAGATGCTTTGTGACAGTTTTGCACCTTTTTTGCAGCCTGTGGCTTCTAAAATTACTGTGACTATGCAAATGTACATCTTTCTGCTGTTATCTTACCTAAGCTTTTTCCCATTTGCCAATTTATTTTCTTCAGCATTTTATCTGGTCACAGAAGTTTTCCTGAAGGAAGGCAGTCACTGTATTGTTTGTACTGTGCCTGGTGCAACAGGCTCCTAAAATCTATTTAGGATCCTTACGAGGATAGAATAGAAATAATAAACATTTCATTTTAACAAACAATAGAAAACAGTGTCTTTGAGAACAAGCTAAAGAATAGAGGCCTTGTGGTATGAAAATACTTCCAGCAGGGTGGAAAATAAAAGATTTTTTGTATCTAACCTCTTCAGGGCATTACATTTCCTTACCATCTTCGAATGCAATCTGGCCATTTACAACTTGTCATCTTATTTACCTTAAGATGATGTAAAATACTTGTCAAACAGATTTTCCTGTCTCAGAATCTGAATGGAGTGTGACATTTCAAGAGCATGTTGCGAACCCCATTTTCTACAACATGATGTCATAACATAAAACTAGTAATAATAATCTCAAGTGACACAATTCCTTCAGGTCAGTGACACTGTACTTCCTTTTAAAGGGGGTTATTTTTAAGCTGTAACAACCTGAACTTAGAACCAGTACATAATTAGTATCTATGAATGAGCTCAGCAAATCTGTAAAACTAAAAACTGAAATTGTCACTGAAATTCAACAATCACTGTGGAAACTTTCCACTTGTGCACATTCATTTTCACAGTTATGGACACAACTTCGGTTTCAACCCCTGCAATGCTGGCAGGTGAACCTGAACTGAAGCTGCAGTTAAGAACTCCAAGTGATCCCATAAGGGTGTCTCTGCACAACTGATCTCAGGACCTGAATCCGAGCTGCTCAGATTCCCAGTTTATCTTTCCCTGGCATCTATCTGATCTGTGGAAAATGTGCCGAATGTTTCAAAATCAGCCAGCTCTGTCTCTAAGTTCAAAACAGAATTCAATGATGAAGTAAGTCTGGTGGCGGATTCCTGCCATTCTCTATTTCACTAGCATTACAAAATTCTGGTGTGGGGTGGGCTTTTTTTCTCTCACCCTGGAGGAAGGAAAGAAAATAGATTAAAAACTTCTTTAATAGATTCTTGGGCTGAGCTCCAGCATCAAAATCTAGTTGCCCAAAGGCTAACTTGAGGGGTCATTAAAGTTTTATTATTGCTATTTATGGTAGTGCTCTCCACAGTCCAGCTGCTTTCTACATACTTAAGGACTGTCCTGACTGTGGTGTTCATAACCCTTTGTTATTACACAAATACCATAAAGCCAATCCTGTCACCAAAGGCCTCACATTCGAAGCAGGTAAGACAGCTATAAGGCAGTGAAAATAGAGAGGCATGCATGGTATCTTCCAACGATCACGTAGCAGATCACTGGGACAGCTGGGAACAAAATCTTTATCTTCCCACTTACGGGTCACTGCCTTGTCCATGGCACCACAATGACTCCTTAAGGTTCTCCTCTGGACAGTGAACTCTGGAAAACAAACCTTTCACACAGAGTGTGCAGGCCATTAGAAGGCCACCTTCTTAACACTGGCAGAGCTTGAGACGTGACACGATAGCTAGAGTAATGTGGAAGATCTTCCAGTAGCTTATTCTTCTTGCAGACTTTAAGGCATGCAATCAGAAACATCTTCCAGTGACAATTCCAACACACCAAATGAGAAAGCATGTTCCACTAAGAGGCCGGAGTCTCACGCATTCATAGGAATGGAAAAATTTCTTCCAGTTTCTTTTTCCACATTTTTTTCAGTGAAATTTGTTAGGACCATAACAAGCAAGTGCTCTTCCTGCAGGCCCTACATAACTTGCAGAGGAAAGGAAGGGCTCGGATAAGCAGATGAAAGCTGGGAAGGGTCACTTTTCCCTTTGCAGAATACGTACGACTTAGTTGGAGATATCTTCTAGAAACGACCAGACGATGTGATGAGTGAAGGCTTAACTCATCCACTTCCCCTTCATGAGCTTCAGGGGCCACCTTGACTCTCCAACCCACAGGCTGCTACCCCTATAGCAACCTTAGGAATCTGGAAAACATTTCAACTATAAACTGGAATTATTATTTTAGTAAGTGGATTTTCTATCAAAATTTTTCTACAAGTAGACCTATTAGCACAGATTGCTATGTTCTTTCAGGTACTTAAGTATAAATCTATTATATCTTGTTACAATTACAATAGAAGTTATGGCCACATGAAATACCTGGAAATTTCTGTATGAGCATCCAATCAAGAAAGAGCTTGTACTTTATGACAGAACAGTATCTGTAAACATAGACTGAGCAGACTTGAGGGTGTGAGATGAAAAAGCTGAGCCTTGGTGACAATCAAGTAGGAAATGCATTATTAAAACAATGCTCCGACAACATTTTTTATGTACTGAGAACTGGCATCTTTTTTGCTTTAGCGTTAAAATAGACTGAATGTCTCAGCTTGTCATAAAGCTGATTCATGCTACGTCATTTTCACACTTATTTCTCCTAAGACCCAGTCCATATTCCTTCAAATTTCTTCATATTTTATGTAGAAATATCACCATTATATTTTTTTCTCATAAAGCCCTTTCCGAATTGGGAGAAGTAACAAATATCATTTGAAATCCCACATTTTCACCAACAGGTGGAGCTTACATTTTATATTTCATTTATAACGACTTTATATACAAATAATATGCATTAAGACAAATACACCACAAACTCAAAACTGCAGTATTTCAGGTAAGATTAGGACCATGACATTTTATTCTAATAGCCTACTGTTTGCAAACAATTAACCCTAGGCCAGCTCCTTTTCTTACTAACACCAGTTGCAAAGTTCCCTATGTTTTCAATGACTGCACAATTAGATGCATTTTCATCTTTCTTTAAATGTGGCCCCTTCACATTATATTCTCTTCCCTATTGATTCCACTAATGTTCACACACATATTATTTATCTCGCATGCATAGGTTTTAACTGCGATAAACTTGTCAGATCTCAGAACACAACCGAACTCAAATCTGTAAAAGAGATATCGACGCAGATATTGTGTATCAACCTTCCGCTTAATTCTTCACAGGACAACACTAAAATACATTACAGCATTTGCTGTTATTACTTAACTAAAACAGGCTATTGAATGCAGAAGGTATGTCTAATGTACAAAGCTATTTAGAATTACACCCGTTATTTATCCTGAGTGAGGAATTCCTTTTTGCAAATCCTTTAATGTGTTCATTTTCTAGTATCTACTTAACAATATGCTTCATTATCTGTGCTTTTTCAGTAGCTGTCTAGCTTTCTGGAAACATTTTCTTAGCGTTCACTTGCACTGTCACAATTATCATTAAGATGGGATTATAAAGGCAAACTGGAAAAAGATCCCTAAAACCCAACAATTGTTCAAAAGTGCTGTGGAGAACTTCCTGAACCCACTGTGACAAAACATACTGCAGAAATACTCTGCCAAAGTGGCTTCTGATGCTACCAGGAGTTTTAGAACACTAATTATTATTGGTGTTCTAAACACTATTATTAAATCTGTTCCTTCAATGTTAATTTCCCAGTCAGATCAAGACGTGTACTGTATGGCTCCAAGTGGAGAAGCTCAGATACAGAAACACAAGAGCATTTAAATTTTCAAAGGAAATGAAGAGAACAGGTTCTACACAGAAACGAGCAGACTCAGATATTTGTGCAGCATCCAGACTACCTGAAAAAATGTCGAGCAATTGGCTCACATTAAAAAAAAACCTCAACCATCACTGTAAGTATAAAAGTCCAATTCAATTCCAGACGGATCTGCAAATCTGTGAAGCTGCATTCCCATTCCATTTCCATGTCTTTTAAAAACATATACTTGACACCGACGTGCCTGTTCCTGGAGCCTGCAGATAAAAGTTCTATCTATCTGCAAAGGCGTCAGAACCATCGAGTTACCACAGAAAAGGATAAACCACACTCCAACCCACAATGATGGCTGCCAGCAATTTTTTTTTTATTGCCTACAATCACCTTTGCGGTAGTAATGCACACCCAGAATCCCACCGGCACTTCAGGCCCACCACTGCGGCCCACCGCCGCCAGCAGAGCCGACAGCTCCCATGGGGCCTCCCTCTGAGGCCTCCTGCGGGGATGCGGCAGCAGGAGCCCTCCCTGGCCGCCCCGGCAGCAGGAAACCAGTGAAAGCTTTCTGGGAGGTTCATACTGTGCATGCAGAAAAGCCTCTGCAGCCGCCCGAGCTGCTCCGTTAACCCACGGAACGGCACAGAGTCACACACAGGCACCTCGGCCACCCCTCCGCGGCCCCGACTGCGCATGCGCAACTGCCGCTGGGGGAGCCTCCCCCTTACCCTCCGTAGACGCGCATGCGTGTCCCTCTCTCCCCGGGACACTGAGCCAATCAGGGCGCTGGGGAGGCGCATGCGCCTCTCAGGACACTCGCCGAGCCGAGGAGAGGCGTTTCCTTTTCCGGGTTCCGCTCCCGCGCTACACCGTAAGGAGCCGCGCGCTGCGGGGGTGCTAACGCTCAGGCTTCCTTCTCCCGGCGGCAGCGCCTGCGGCCGGACCCTGCCCGACCCGCTTCCCCGGGCATGATGGCGGCTTCTGCCCTACACCGCTATCATCGCCTGGGCTGCGAGCAGGCGCGCTCCGGCGCCCTCCCGCGTGTGGCGCAAGCGGTCAAGGGGCGGTGCCTCCCCGAGCCACCGCCCCCCGGCGCCCGGTGGCGGGTCCCGGTGGTGTCGCGGTGGTGAGGCAGAGGGATGCGCGGCTGGCATCGCGCTCGGTGCCAGAGCCGCTCTTGGCAGCGCTGACCTCGGCCCATCTACAGCTGTAAAATGGCGCCTCCGTCTCTTTCCTGGCACCACCCCGCCCGCGCTGGTTTCGCCACTCCACGGCCTTACCCCTCGCGCCGCCCCCCCGCCTTCCTCCGCCCCATCAGGCCCTGTGGTGAGGCCGGTAAAGGCGGCCTCCCTCTCCTCAGGCGGCCGGCGGCGTGGCCGTGCCTGGGGAAGTGGCAGGCCCGGCCAGCTCGGTGCTGGAGCTTGTGGGCCCCGAGGTGTGTAATGGCGAGGCCGGGGCTGGCGGGTACGAGCAGAGAGGCAAAGCGTTTTGTCGGGTCACAGTGAAAGTTAAAAGATGTTTGGTTTTTTTTTTTTTTTTCCAAAAAAACCCGTTCATACCTTTGTTTGTGCTTGGGGTTCCCATCTTTGCTTCGAAAACCAGGTGATTCAGTAATAAAAACATCTTTTAATTCTTCTTTGGGAAGAATCTTCTGTAAAGGCCTTTTAATTCTTCAATTAAATACGTTCTGGCTTTATGAGATGCCATGAATTCAAGCAGATTATCCTTAATGGTTCTTGTCTAATGACAGATTGACTTTGAACAATAAGGAGAAGGTTTTGTTTTACCTGATCTTTTGGCAAAACTACAAAACAAGACTTGCCCAGTCCTACAAATAGGTGCTTAGCATAAGCACTGCGTGCAATAGTCAAAATACCAATCTTTAAAATTTAGCGCTTCTGTAGTGATTTGTTAATCATGTCTTGGTTTGTAAACTTAGTAGCATTTTTAATATTAAGCATATTAGAGTTTATTCCATTTACTAGTCATCTTTCAACGTCTCTCTAGGAGAAAGGAACAAGAGTTTTGTCTTATGGCTGCTTCAGGAAAGGTGTCAGCTTTCCATCTGCCTCCCCTGCCAACTGTTGGAGAGATTATTAAACTCTTTCGCCTTAAAGCACAGAAACAACTTTCCCAGAACTTTCTCCTGGATTTGCGATTGACAGGTTAAATATTTTATTTTAATATTTTTAACTACTATAAAACATGTATCCCAGTTTTCTTCAGAATCGAGATTCTTGCTGAGGAGATGTTGTTTGTGTGATGACATCTGTCAAACTCATGACAGCTCAATGGTAAACCTTTAAAGACTTCTTTTAAAAGTAATTTTAGCTTAGATGAATTGATTTTACTTGTAAATACCTACAAATGTGTTTCTTTATAAATTACAGGGTAATTTTTAGGTAGAAAATATATTCCTATATGAAATATGGGTTATTGATCGAAATGCAAAAATCCAAGCCTTAGTAATACTTTCATGATCAGGTACTGTTATACTTTATAAATTTGAGTCAAAAATAAGGAATTTTTTCAGATTATTATGTATCATAGAAAGTACCATAACTCATTGTGTGGTTTAATTTACTATATACTGTGGTTAGGAAGGTCGTTTGTTTCAGTTTATCCGAAACGTTGTAGCTTTTTTGAACAAGTTACATCCTCCTGAACAATTCTGGTTTTTCCAGCCTCACGTCCTCAATGGATGACAAAGCTGGCACTGTTCAATCAGTGGTGCCTTTCTTTTCTGTTCTAGTGGTGGTTGGGGTTTGCAGTAATAAATGCGGTGCAGCTTCATGTAGCTGATGATTTGATTGCATTTGAAGATTCAGGTTGATAAAGATCGAGGATATGAACATGAAACTCAGTTCTACTGCCTGAATAACTGAAATCTTACTGTGGAATAAAAATTTCTGCATGCATTTAGTAAAACCTTATAAGTAGACAAGTTTTCAGATATTTCTTGGTTTTATTGCATACTTAAGAAATTATGGAGTGTGCAGCATAATCTCAGCATCCCTCTCTCCATGATTCCTAAGGATCTCTTTGTTTCATTAGCTGCATTTTTAATCCTTATTTTAATCCTTTTTCAATCCTTAATCTATTTTCTTTTTTGGGTGTAATGCCTTCCAACGTTGTATCCTTCCACTTATGTACAGATATTCTTTCCTCATCTTCCAACTGCCTCCCTTTCTGTAACCACCAGTTGCCTATGTGCCGATTTTTATTTTACTCCAGTTCCTCCATCATAAAAATATCATATTGTAATCTTCCTAGAGCTTCACTGCATTTTTTTTGCTTCTTACATTTTCTTGAAACAGAGGTACTGTAGTGCAATACCTTTATAAGGATAAGTGGTGAGACTTCAGGACGTTGTACATAAGTGCTTACTTACAGGAGAAGAATAGTAAAGCTGGTCTACAGATGATAAATAATTTTCTCCTTTTTTTGATTATCTAACGAGCAACAATATATATTAAAGCTATTAAACTGAAAATAGTCTTTTTTTTAGACAGCTGAGCATATCTTGTAGTATGAAACAAACCTGAATTCTGTGCAATCTAGCAAGCGTGTGATCATTTAACTGGAATGTGTCACTGTTTGTGTCTGTTCTGAGATAAGCACACTTGCGCTTTAACAGTAAACAATGAGTTTATCTTAGTAAGCTGGATCTTTTGGAGAATAAAGGCTTAGTATGTTCTTTGTGTCTTGCAGACAAGATAGTGAGACAAGCTGGGGAGCTGAAAAATGCCCATGTTTGTGAAGTGGGCCCTGGGCCAGGAGGTATTACCAGATCCATTCTCAGTGCTGGTGTTGAAGAACTCCTTTTAATTGAAAAAGATGCTCGATTTATTCCAGGATTGCAGGTACCATCTGCAGAATAGCTTGTGTAAATGTATTGACAGCATTGAATATGAATATTTCTTTGGCTTAAATCAGAGCTGCCATTTGCTTGAAGATGAAAATACACAGTATAGCAATTAATTGCTCATGCTTTCTCATATGCCTTTTTATTTAAATACCCATTGTCTCTTCAGGACCTGATCCTGCAACTGAATAAAGGCTGAGGCCTGCCTCTTTTTTTTCAGATTGAGATGTTTTCAGGTGCTTTAAAGCGCAATCCATGCAGGCGAAATAATAGTTTGAAGGCTGAACGTAATGTCCTTTGGTCTTATTTTTCATTTTAATCCTAATAATTATGCTTTAAAGCTTATAAAATTGTGAACTTAATTAACTCCAGTTAATATACTTCAATGTGGATTAACATCCAGATATAGAAGAATAAAGCACACTTTTTTTTTCATTTAAAAAAAAAACCCAAACCCCACACTTCTTAAACTTCTGTTCCTTTCTTTTGAAGTTGCTAGAAGTTCACAAGTCATTGTGACATTTTTCAAATACCATCTACTTGTGTTGCTATTAAGTTTCCATGTTTATGGAATTTGGCTGTATAAAACCAGCAAAAACAGAGTCCAAAATCTCGTTAGATTTGACTGTTATCTTATGCCTCTTCAACCTCAAATCATAGCAATTCAGAGGGCTTTCCTTCTATTGCCCTGTGTCTTCTGCAGTAAATGAGCAGTGAAAATAAATAGGTAGTTCACTTGAGAACTGATACCATCTCTTTGTAGGACACTAATAAATTTACAAACGAAACTGTGCATATCTTTAAACCTGGATATGCACCTGTGTTTTTGTAAGGTTAGCCATTGATAATTTACAGTATGCCACCTTTACCTTACGAAGTACGAAAACTTCATGTTTTCACTTTTCTTGAGTGATGGCAAATCTGTGTTTTTGTTTTAGATTCTAAGAACTATTTTGGGATTGGACAGAATATGAGATTAAATGACACTTACTTTAGTTAACAGGGATTTTAAAGTACTTAAGACAATTTTTCTGGTCTCCCAAAATGCAGCTCCTGCAACAGATTTCTTTGAATAGAAGTACTTTCCAGGGTCTATTATGAGCTTTTGGTATGTAATCACCTTTACTATTCAAGTGAATTAACATAACAGTGGATGTGAATGAACAAGAAATATATGGCATCCATTAGTGTTAAATTTGGTGTTGTTTTTTCCCTCCAAATAAGATGATACATAACAGAATGAGTCTCTTTTGTGATAATGGGGGTTGTAATACCTCTTTTTTTCTAGTTTCCCATTAAAAGCTCTATCAAAACCAAATGCTTATAAAAGGGTTGAGATTTGAATAACAGAAAATGTCAGAAATTAAAATAACAATTGCAGGCTTTTACTTAAAAATGTCTCTTTAGATACAAACAAAATCACTGACATAAAGCATACAGCTTTTTTCATTAGCTGGTTTTTAGGTTGCAGTCTCTTGCGAAACTGAAGTTGGGGTCCTCTTTACTGCATGAGTGAAATAATAGTGAAGAACATATGTGTACAGAGTAACAGTTATACAGGCTGAGAGTCTGTCAGTTCTGCCTCACTCTTATAGAATCACAACATCCCTATGCCATATGCCTTAATAGTTGTTAGGCTGGAAAGATTTATGAGGAGAGAAAGGGCGCTCTCAACCAGAGAGTGGATTGAATATAGAATTCTTCCAGGAACACCGTTTCATTTTCTGAACTGTGCCCTTTATGTTTTCTTCATACACTTTTGGTTGTGAACCAAAGAGAAGAAGAACAAGAGAATCTGTGTAATGGAGAATCACTTGGCTCATGTGCTTGGTGCACAAGAGCTCTTGGAACTCTTAGGTGTACACTGGCTTTAAAATGGAGAAAGTTTCAGTGGGTTTCTGAGTCTTTATTTCAAATTAGAAATACACAACTGTGATTTTCTGCTCACAAATTAAACGCATTTCTCAGTTCAGTGGGATACCGAAAAACTCCCAAACTCCTCTTGACGTTAAAATCATTATTAAAAAAACAATATATGTTAATAATTCATTATTGTGTAGGCAGCTGTCTGCTTTTTCTTAGGCTGTTTTCTAACTTTATTGATCTTACGTTATCTTTCACCCTATTAGAGCATTTATAGCAGTTTCAAAGAAAGATTTGACAAACGGCAGATTAGTGAATTTGTATGTAATATAATTGCTAGTGTAATGCTGAAAAATCCAGTAAGTGGTTTTGACTTGAGGTTATATTTATTTTTTTCTAGTTGGAAATAATTGCGCTTAAAACCTGTACGAACACTTTGTTTTTAGTTAAGCATCTTTTTAGTACTCTGCATAGAATTTAGATGTTTTTATGTTAAAAAAACCACCAAACTTTTACTCAAAAAAATTTCATGCAAACATTTGGTGAGCAGTATGAGAAAGCAGCATTTTCCTTTGGCTCAGAGACCTGTGAAAGCTGTTTGTGCCCCTAAGCATATTAACATGATTCAGATTGAAGATGAAACTAACAATGGTGAGCAGTTTATTTTGGTAGTTAAGCCACTAGCCTTTAACAGTTTATGTATTTGGATTTCTGTGTGAAAGCAAAGTTGTTCTTTAAGAGATCTTTCATTGTTCTGACTTGTGAACAATAAATATCCCCAAATGTCATCTTTGTAAAAGTAGACTTTGCTTTTGAATTATGCTGTTTATGCATAGTATCATATTGTAAGAGAAAAGATTAGTACAACACAAAAAAACTTAACTGATTTTGCTTGTGTAAACTGATACCAGAAAATAAAGAATTGGTCATCAAACTACAGCTGGTTCTGAGTTTGCCTTTCAGCATTTATTAAATACTAGATAAGCTGCAGAAGTGGAATGGAGAAGTTAACGAGAGTGGATTTTGTAATGTCTAACGAGATAAAAATTTTTGAGGTTTTTCTCTACTGCTAGGTATTTGTTCCTTCATTTGGGGGAGCTTCTTGATGTCTAATGGTGTGAGTTCAGACTACTACAGGGAATATTAAGAGAATATTTCCCCCCCTTTTTAATGTAAAAGAAAAAATGACTGAATGTTTCTGCAGCCTTGTATCACATATGGCTAAAATTGGATAATAGACCCTACAGCTACGGGGGAGACAGAATAAAAAACCTGAGCCTTGTTTCCATAGGTAATGGATCTAAAAACTTTTCAAAACCTGCTGCTTGCATTATTACATAGATCAGGTGGGGTCCTATTAGTGGCCCGGGGTTTGTTAATTGTCACATGTGGGAGGGACTTAGCAGTCTTTTCAGGTTTAAATTCCCTATTATGAATTCTACAGCTGTGAATAGTAAGCATTTACAGAATCACACATTAAACTTTTTTGTTAGTGTTTGCTTTTTGAAGGTAAATATTTACTAGCAGTGTACTCAATTGTAACTGCTATTGTGTTTTTTTGTATATTGAAGGCAAATATATAGCAGTGGTTTCATTCCTGCTGCGGCTCAAGCTGGAAATCAGTTTGGTTAATGCTCACTGTGAATTCTGCTTGCTTGCTTACAAACAGATGCTATCTGAAGCAGCTCCAGGAAAAGTGCGCATTGTTCATGGAGATATTCTGACATACAAGATGGAGAAGGCTTTTCCAAAGCACTTAAAAAAGAACTGGGAGGATGGTTAGTATTTGGGTTCAGTTTCTTTCATTTTTAAGGTTTCTGAGTTAACCCTAGGTGTGGTGATATGGTTGGAGCTCACTCAGTACAAGGCGTTACTCTCTCTTCTGGTATGTTCTGAAGGTACGAAGCGAGAGGCAAGCTAACTCTCTTCCTTTCTAGAAAGAAACAGAGAACCATCTTCGTCTTGTAAGACAAAACAATGGAATTTTTGTGATATTCACCTTAGTCATCATCACTGAGGAACTTTGCAGTCATTAGCCTTAAGGTGTCTCAAATGTACAGTAATGACTCTTGGAAAGTATAAAAACAAATCAAATTGAATACTTTTGTCCCAGCTTCCTTCCTCTTTTTGAAGAAGCCAGAAGCCACCACTGCTGTCATTCTGCTGAAGATATTTCTGTAACTTTCTTTGAAACCTTTAGGAAATTTGTCCTCAAAAATTTAATTTACTCATTGCATTGGCTTCAGCTGGATATCTTTGGCAAAAGGAGAATCTAATCAGAGATTTTTTTATTTTTTTTTCAAATCGGAGGTTCTGAAAGGACTCTATTTCACCTCCCTTTGAAAACATATTATAGTATTAGATAAATCAGAGATGACCACCTAGGCCCCTTTTCCAATTTTCTTAATTTAAGGTAGAGTCACTGTCTGTAGTGTCTGAAGAACAGTAAACTGTTTTCTGACTTAGGACATAAAAGATCACTCCACACGTTATGTTCTTGAAAAATTCCATGCCATATTTGCCTCACTGCAAAAGGTAAGTGCTTCACAAAACAAACTATGAGCAAGTGCATGTATAAAGGTGGAATGCAGTTTTTAAAAATTTACTTTTCTTGAACATACATACAAGTTGTTGTCTTTGGAGCTAACTAGTTAGAGCTAAGATATACTTTTGCCGTATTATTTTTATATGAAAATCTGAAAGGCTGGTGGATTTCAGAAAAACATTTAACCATCTCTGATACATATGTAATATCACAAATATGCTAGAAATATCACAGCCTAAAAAGTGCGTTAGTGTGTCAGAAAACCAGCTTAAATTTGGTATTAGCATGTCTTATTCACGTTATTAAATGCTGTAGTATCTAAGAAACAATGACACGCTTTTGTTTGCTTCTCTTGCACTCCTGCATAAGACATAAGGATCCCCACTACTGAAATACCTGCTGTAATGAAATACCTGTTGTACAAAACATGGATACTGATATGATGCATAATTGAGCAATGCATACCACTTCTTATGGCTAAGTCTTGTACTTGGTCTAAGACCTCTTGAGTTCAGAGGACTCTATACAGGAGAGCTCTGCTCAGTTTGAGCTAGGTGATTGTTTTGGGGATTATGAAGACTCAGTAAAATACCTCTGGGAGGAGTGTGTTGCATGGCTATTTACTCTGTGCCTAATAGCCGTAGTTTAAAATCATGGAAACACTGCTGTAGTTTTGCTGTTGTCAGAGTTTTGCTATTCTAGAGTAGCTCAGCTGAAATCTACTGATCAGCTGAAAAATCCACTGAAAGCTACTGATTTATTCAAATGTAAATGAGAACCAAAGCTAACCACTTTTTTCCAGCTAATTACTGAGAATAGTAACAGTTTTGTCAGTGTAACACAAGTATAAATGGAAAGGCATAATTTTGGTGTGGCATGATAAAAATCGTTTTCATGTTTTAAGTCTAGGTTGATAGCACATATCTTTCTTTCTTACATGTTTTTTCCTGGCAAAATCTTATCTAAAGCTTTATGACAGTTGATTTTTTTCCATCAAATATTAATAGAGCCACCAGATATACATATCATTGGGAATCTGCCCTTCAGTGTTTCAACTCCCCTAATCATCAGGTGGCTTGAAAATGTTTCCAAAAAGGATGGACCTTTTATTTACGGCAGGACACAGATGACATTGACTTTTCAGAAGGAAGTTGCAGAGGTAAGGTGTTACTGTTTTCCCAGGATTTTAAAGATGCTAAATTGAACAAATACTCGTTCACATGCAATCTTTTGTTTAAAAGTACAAAACCAATCTTACTTGGCTTTAAAAAGAGAGGAAAGAGTTGTTACAATTTTTAGTTTGTCTGGCTGTAGATTATGAATTTTAACGTTGAGTTAATCATCTGTTCTGATCCTTTCAGGACTCATAATTTTGATTGGTTTTTTAATTTTTTTTTTTTTAATGGAGGAATATATTTCCTTGAGGTATTTAATCTGTTTTTTTCTGAAGTCTGGTTTCTTTGACATTAATAGATTCCACGTCTCTCTTCCGCCTTTTAACATAGAGGCTGGAAGACTTGTTGCTTTATATTTGTGCAAGCAGTATGGCTTCTTACCAGCATCCCACTAGCTTTTTAAAAAATAGAAGAAAAAAGGAATTGCACATCAGTCTGGAAACTGAGTTTTCATCTAATTACTCCAGTGTTTGTAAACAGCTAGTTTTCTTTGTGCAACTTAATATGTGTATGTTGTTTTAATTTTAGTCTTTCAAAGTAGAAATTCTAATAGGAAAATTTTGCTGTGTTTTTTTACTATATAAATTAGTAATAATTATATAGGCAAGTGGCATGTCTGCTGTCATTTTTGGGGTCACAGAAAACCATATTGTCTTGTCACTACTCTAGCCCTGCAGTAAAGATTCAAGACAAGCGCTGAAGTAGTTCCAGTAGGTGGCTCTAGAGAACACCAGGGACAAACATTTAGTGTGAAATAAGCTAGATTTCTTAATTCAGTTCTGTGCTCATGTGGTTTCAGGCATTAAAAAATGCAGATCTGTTCTCCAGAAGGACATTAATGTCATTTGAGATTATACCTCGTTGCAAAATATGGCCAATGGGCTATGATGTAAAATGCAAAGTGACGATGGGTAAGATACAAAGTCGTGACAGCGGTGAAAAAATTGGCCTAGCACTGAGTGAGAGCGTAAATGCACTCTACTTTATATAGCTGTAAGCAGCTGCATATGCCATTGGTGACACGCAGATTATAGTGCTTGTGCACCCGGCGTAGCTCAATGAGATGCAAAATACCATGCACTCTTAAGTTCCATGTGCTTAGCAAGCTGAGAAGTTAGAAACACTAGGAAATTGAATGATACGTTGTCCGAGGTCATGCAATAAATCAACGTTAATTGTTGCTGCGTTTACTTTCTGGGATCTCTTGATTCTTGTTCTTACATCTATTTAAACACAGATCGTCCACTGAAGACAAAATGGGACATCGTTTCTGGTTTGCATTTCCAGAATTGATTTGACATCATGAAAAACTCATTTGATAGAGGCTATTTTGTTCTATGATTAGGAGAAACAATGGTAATAAAAATCTGTGTATTTTTTTCTGGCCCTCTGAAGCTGCTTAGGTTAACCTTTGTAATTGGCATATGCAGACATACTCAGTACCAGGAAACAGAGAATAGTGTAGTGCAGGTAATAAGTTGCTACTGGTATTTTATATGTCTATGGATTTATATTCTTGAAAGGAAGATTTCTTATGCTCCAAAGTTTGATGTCCTCACTGGATGTTTCTAAGCTAAAAGCTTCAGTACTAGAGAAAGTCTCGAGTGTAGATGCGGTGAGCTCAGCAGAAAGGTGACATGCTGTCATGGAATGGAGCCATGTGCTTTATAATCAATTAGGATAATTTGATGTTAACAGTAAGAAAATAAACCAACATGCTGCGTTACTTGTGATCAAGTTCATTTGTGCTGGTATAAGAGGTAGAAAATACTTTTGTCTTTCTTGCTGGTGGTGGTTTCCTGCTTTTCTGTTTCCTTGTAGCGCAGCCATGTTGGCATGAGTTACATCAATATAGACCTGTTTCTACAGACCACTCTGTTCTGAGATGATTTGATTAAATTGATTAAAACTCTTGATGAGAACCAGCAGTTTTGTCTCTATAGCTTAAATTTGTAAAATTGTTACATTTTGGCTAAGAATTTTTACCTTGCCCCAAATTCCTCAGTGCTTCACCTCAAAGCTGCCACCTAGGCTGGGTACTTTCTGGCCCACTTCCATTAAAATTAATCATATTTCAGTTTAAATAGAAGATCTTTGTTATTCTCTAATTTTGAGTAAAACTGGGCAGAGAGTGTAGTTTGCCTGAAGTGCTGAGCCAACAGCGATCTACAGGCTGGGAGGTAGGGTGCTAAACTGTTAGATATCTAGAAGACAGGTATGTTAGAAGAGCAGAATACATAATCATTTTGTATCTAACACTGCTGTCTATTTAGAACTAGGCATAAGATGCTAATAAAGTGGAAAATAATTCAGATTTCTGAGCAGCAAACAGAAGAAAAATTACCATTATGTTTTCGTAACTCATGCAGGTTAAGTATAAATACTTACGTTCTAAAAAAAAAAAAAAAATTGTTTTGCAGAAAGTGGCTCATGTACTAACATGCATTTTAATATTCCTTTATACGGTCAGCTTTGCAAGTCTAATTCTTCATGTAGGTTAATTCCTATGGCTGATTCTGCAGATTCATTGGTAATGTTTTAACATGTTTTTATGAAAAGGACAATTGTGTGGTATAGCTTAGTGAAGAACAAAACAAATAGTTATTCCTGAGGTAGTCATTGAGCATGGTTGATAGTGAGCCGCTGTCAAAGAGATGTCAAGTACTACCACCTTGTATTCCAGGTTAGGCTTCAGAATCGCTGTTCTGCTTCATGCCTTGCTAAAATTTAATAGTAGAGGCAAAAATGTTACCTAGTCAGCTGAACTCCTCCAGCATGGTTGACTTAGTGCAGTTTCAGATGTTATCCGTATTTTAAAAGTAGGAACAAAGAAAATTTTGACAACTGCAGGAAAAAAACCCTACAAAAATAGCTCAGGTTACAGAGCATTTGTGTGTTCCTTGTGCAGTACCATCCACAGGTGTATTCCTGGTGATGTGGTTGAAGTGGTTTATGATGTTACTGCCCAGAGATGGATGTTTTTAAGTTATCCCTTGTGCAGCTAAGTGGCAGGAGCTAACCACCGGAGATTTGTGAGATTGTTTTTGTGGGAAGTGAAGACTGGCTTGTTTGAGTTGGCATTGGAAGGACAAGAAGTGTTGTCATTAGGTCTGTTTCATTTCCACTGCAGAGGTTCAGGAAGTGCATATCTGATTGCATTGTTAGACTTTCCAGCCTGCTTTTTGGTTTGGTTTTTTTTCAGAGAATAATAATGATGGCCGATAGGTATTGTGTTGATTTTTTTTAAAGAGGTTTCCTCTGAAACAATAATGAAGGTAGTTTTAAATGCTGATGTAGGCAAAAAGGATCACTGAGTTCTCTTTATGAAAAGTCATTGAAAAGTATTTTATTTGTTCTGTGCTAATACATAAACTGCCTTTCAGGAGAGCTGTTTAAAAGAAAAAAAAGTAAAACTTCAGCAAGAGGTTTAATTTTATTTTTCAGGGATAGTTTTAATAAGCATGGCAGCATTTTATGAGTATGCATTTCATCTGAAGCTACATGATGTACAGATATTACCAGATACGCAAATTACTTTTCATTGTTTATTTTTTTAAGGTAGTGGTAAATAAGAACAGGAATCTTCAAAATTCTTTTTCTGCGTAGTTAATGTAATCTCTTTTACCATTTGACACTTGTTTTACTGGGTCCTTTTTATGTTTAAATCTTGTTTGTGCTAGCAAAACACACACAAGGTATTTCTTGCCAGGTCATGAAAGTGTAGAAAGCCTCTATCCAGGCCACTTAATAATAATAATAAATTTTTCTTTGTAAGAAATTTCTTGGGAAAATCAGAGAATTAGTAAATTGAGCTTTAAGTATTAAATACTCCTACTGTTGGGTATTCTGAATTTATGTAAAGTAGGTTCAACTTCCTTGCATATATAGTAAGCATAGACCAGTTAATCTGATTTTGACTTTATGGAGCTTTGTTTGATCTTGACAGAGAAAAAAAAATTAGATACAGAAACAGTGGAAGGAAAGGAGAATACTGTCAGCTGATGTTATATTTGTTTTGAATCCTCTAGTCAGAAGAGTTTTAGTTTTTTCTTGTGCCCATACAAACTTCTTTTGACATTCATTAAGTTCTGCTGAAGTTCAAGGAGCTCCTTTTCATGTGCTTTTGATTGCAGGACTGAGATTGTAAAGTAGCATGGTATATTAGTGAAGTATTTTACAATGGACAAAAGAATTCTAGGTGAATTGAGCATAAATTTTGATGTGAGTTATTACCAATTACTTGTTCCTTTTTAATTTGTGTTTGCCTTTGATTATACTGAAAATCAAGCTTTTATGTAGCTGACCACTTGGTCAATTCAGTTTCACTGATTCATGCGTTTTAATTCTTCAATAGAGGCTTACAGCTAATCCAGGAGGAAAGCAGCGTAGCAGACTGTCCATCATGTCTCAGCATCTCTGCACTGTTGAAAACTGTTTTGTAATTCCAGGTCAAGCCTTTGTTCCAAAGCCAGAGGTAAGTGTTGATGTATTTCTCTGGGCTTTTGTGGTCATTTGTCAGTCAGGCAATATATCTGATTTTGACTACAAAACACAATTGGGTGCTTCAGTTCAACATCTCCATACTATGAAGGGGAGTGATGTGATACACCTGTAGACGAAGCATACTTATTTCAAGAAGATGCTTGTGGTCTTTGTTCCTCAGAACTTGGCTTTGACCTTCAAGTCTATCTGCAAGATCAGTGTACTACTTTGGGTGTTTCTGAGAGGGAGATTTGATTTAATGACAGAATAGGCTGCTAGGATTGTAGCATCTTTGGAAAGCCTCCTGTTCTACAGTTTGCATTTATAGACAGTTTGGGAATTGTGCCTAGAAAATTTGATGGATCTTTTGAAAGACGCTGGTAAATAAGAGATTTTCATTTGTCATTTTTGTTAAAGATCTCTAATTTTACCATGTCTATAATCTTTATGTTTCACCTTACTCATCTTTAGCATATTTAACTCTTACTTGCTATAGTACTTTCTCACCTACATCCCACTGCCTGTTTAAAAAAGTAACAAAAATCTTTGCTGTTGTCTTATCTACTCCAACTGTTTTTTATTAATAGCTATCATGATTACAGGAATCAAGAATAAATAAATTAAACTGCATTTTGGGCAAGAATGGTTTCGTGGGGTTGTTTTTTGGTAAAAATGTGTGTTGGACAACAAGTGGGGTCTGTTTCCCCTGACTGCACATGGAAAGCTACTGTTCTGTTTCAGAAACGAACTTGCAGCTTCTGACAGTTCCTCTTAAACTGGTTGGTTCATCTCATCAATAAATCTCCCATTCCACTTACCATAGTCTATCTTTTGGTCTTTTTACTCTTATATCTGAGAAAGTTTGGTCATTCCCTCTCTCTTATCACAGTGAATTTTAAAGCTGCTCTCTGGGCAGGTATCTGATGATAATTTAAGATTCTGTTAATATTTTTTGACGAAATAACAGTTCAAACGTTAATATTCGTGACAGCAGTCTGTTGTGAAGAAAAGGACCATGCTTAAGACATCTTAATTTTTGCTTTGCGTTTTTGGATTGTTTTTTTTCCCCGTCTCCTAGCTGATTGAAAAACAATTTCAGGATGTCATCTCACTGTAAAGTATCTGAGATAGTGTTCGGTAAGGCCAAAATTCCAATTCTGTGTGGTGGTTTCTCAATGGTGGATACAGTTGGAGGGCGTAGTAGCTCTAGTGCAATCGTAAGTCTTGTGCAGACTGTGTCTCAGAACTGACAAGCTGTAACCAATGTTCCCATTTGCCTGTACTGCAAAGGCCATAGTGAACTGAGAGGTAACTCAAGAGTTGTGACAAATGTCTTGGTATAAGCAAATGCTACAGTCAGTTGGTGCTCTGTTGAATAGAAAAAGGCAGTACCACTAAAGGCAAGAATATTTTTATTTAATATATTTGTTTGTTTTAAAACAAGTGTTGCTTATATTGTAATAGCAGAAAGTACACATTTTTCAGACAGACATGGCACCTGTTTTCATTATATTTTGTTACCCTCAAACTCCTGGTATAGATTGGTCTTCTTTTAGCTGTCGACTGACATGTGGTTTTTAGGTATTGACATTAATTATAGAACGTTTGTTTTCTTGGAAAGCTCTTCCAGCATATTGTGAATGAAGTAACTCAGTGCTTGATTTAATATTTTTTTTTAATAGGTGTACCAGGAAGTTCGGGTACTTCTGTGTAGAGGTTTAGGAAGAAAAATTTGCTGCTTATGTAACCAATGAATACTTCATTTTGCTCATAGTCTGCAATTACTACCTTTTTCTTATGCCCTCCTGTATGCCTTTGGTTCTTATTTTACAAATGTTAGTTTTAATTCACCTACATAGCAATGATCACAGCTTAGTATCTCGTCAAACACCTTACTAACGGTGGGGATGTATGTTTTTGGGACTGAGCTGTTTACCTCATTTCCCCAATGAATGAATATTATTTCAGCAATACCTATGAATGTTGAGACATAAAAGGCTCTGTTTGTGGAACGGAGTGGTACTGCACAGCATTGTGTCTAAGCAAAGAAAATTTGGCTTTTTGGTAATAGGTAAGTCTCTGCAGTTCTGAATAACTGCTGATGCTAGCATTAGGCATAGTACAAAACAAGCCCCTATTGAACACACAGGAAACTCAAAATGGCGACATTAACAGTAGTAATACAAGCAAGATGTAATTCCATTCTATGTAGATTAGAATAAAGACTCTCTACATATTAGATGCATAAAAATTACACTTTCTCAGATGCTGTAACAGAAGATAGGACTTTTTTCAACAAACTATACATGTAATGTAAAGGCCCCTTCATACTGTTTTAGTGCATTTCAGGCTAATAGTATGGGAAATGAAAGTTGTATATAAATATGCAAAATAAGTAGCAGTTGGTTTTGTTGAAAGACTCGTCCAGCATTATCATATTCCTAAATTTAAAGGCCTGTATCATATCCCCTTTTCATTTCCTTACCTCTGCTAACAAATTAACATCAATTTGATTCTCATTTAGGGGGACATTTAGATAGAACATACTCTGCCAATGACCAATATGAAATAAAATCTGTGTGTTGAAAAAAAAGGTTAAAGGATCTAAGACTATTAATCAAAATAAGGGTGTTAAGAAAGTAAAACAAGGAAGCTGTCTTTTGATCACCATTGTATATTACATTTTATAGTAATAGAATACATGGGAGTGGGCCTGAAACAGACCCTACTGGAATAATGGAAAGGACTTAAAGTTGTTTTAGAATGCCAGAAATGTAGAAGACTATAAATAGTAGCTCTATTATTTGAGTTGTTAAAAGCTACTTTGAGCAAATGTAAGCCCCAAGGCTTCCAGATTTTTCTGGAACATAGGTATTTAGTTTGTATCCTGTATGTTACAGTTTGCAAGTGTTTTCATAGTTATGGTTACATCTCTGTTGTTGTATTGCTCCTCAAATCTAACATTCATTGTATAGTGATAGATTAGTAGCACTTGCAGAATGCCCAGTAGACATTTTTTTAACAATAATAAATCAAACCTACAGCAGGTGGCAGTTTGGGGTAGGAGAGCCATTTTTAGCAAGATCTGAATGGTACTGCTGATTCTTCAGCCTGATACGCAGAATATGCAATGCAGCTAAGGTCTGGGGCTGTGGATGTTTGTTGTGCTTTTTTTGTTCTTGTTTGGTTTCTCTATATGTGTGTGAATCTTGTTTGGTTTTTTTAAGAAATCTAGTTACCAAGGCAATTTAGAACTGCCAATCAGTCAGATGTGTCTTTTACTTAAAAACCATTGAATTGGGCTTCTTCAACAGAGAGTGGTTGGGTTTTTTTGTCCTTGCATCATAATTAAAGTAAAGATAAAAACGTAAAATACGCTATAAAACTTCATATGTTATTGTTGGCTTGATTTGCTAAATAGAAAGCAGTTAGTTTTTAAGCATCTTTGCTGTAACAAGCCATCAGTACGCTAATTGTACTGTCAGTTATGTTTTAACATAGTTCCTTTTTCTTCAATAAACGTTTCTTGGAAAGTCAAAAAGAATGGTTTGAAAAATCAACGAAGAAAAGTACTCTTGTAGCGGACTTAAGCATTGTTTTCTACTTCATTCTTTTTGTGGATGCCACTATAAATGAAATACCTTAAACATAATTGCAACCCAGACGTAAGAAGAGTTAAGTGCTATGTTACACATTCTTTGAAATAATCAAACTACGCTTAGCACAAAAAAAACCCTCAATGGATAGAAATAACTGTATTTACACGTAGTCCTTCAGGTTGTAACCTGCGTTGCTCTCCTGCTCTGTGGATGGGAAATGGTGCTGCTTTGGAGGGTAAATCCACGCTCCTTGCTGCCTTCTAAAACAGGAAGTGCAGAAGATCACACCTGCGATAAGCAGAAACCCTGCTGAAATGAATCCTGTATAAACCGCTCCTCCTGGTTCGTGTTTACTGCTCTCTGGAATGCTCTGGTCCAGAAAATTTGAAATAATTTCTCTCGTGTACCAGGATGTTGGTACTAATCCAAAGATTCCTGCAAGAATGAAGCAGACTCCTCCAGCAAAACAAGCGTGGCTCTTGCTGTCAGTGTCCCCTCCCAACTTTGTGCATTTCATTCCAACTGTAGTGATGCAGATCCCAAAGGCGGATAGGATACAAGACAGTACCATGGTGGTCCGTGCAGCCTGGATGTAGACGGGGAGGGAGAGAACAGAGTATTTCAGGGTACAGCTAAACATCCCAGTACTGTACCATGTGCAGTCCATCCAAAGTCCTTGCATCTGCGTTATAGCTGTTATGATATTTGAACCGACATCTGCATTTACCTTCCAGTTTGGTAGCAAGGTGGCTGTGATGTCTCCAAAAACACCAAACAAAGCCAGAATAAAAGCAAAGAACTGCAGGCTTGCTGATGCCATGGTGATTATCTGCTGTCACCTTTTGTCTGCCTGTTTCTCTCTTGTAAATGAGTGCAACTGGTTGGTAGCTTCGTAGCCAAGGCTGTAGCCCTCTGTGTAATAGGGAGGAGGCGGAGGGGGGGGAGGCGGGGAGGAGAAGTGTGAGGGGGGGAAGAAAAAGAAATCAGCAAACAAAAAAGGCTTGCATTTAAAATTAGGGCTATCTGAATGAATATCTGAACATGACCCTGCAGCAGATGAGAGCAGCTGAGCAGCTGTACACAAGGCACTTGAACATAAATGATGGCTAATGGACAGTGTTTTAGAACTGCTTGTAAGAAGGAGCTGCTGCCCTTTTCATACATGATTACAAGCAGTCAGGCAAAACTAACTTTACTGGAGTTGTTTTTGGTAATAGTATACAGATTGCAGGCTTACTAGACGAATATACATTGTAAATGGAACCTTAGAAACTTTAGAAATCATTTTGGAAAAACGCTGTGGTGGAAAATATATTGTACTTTCAAAGTACCTTCCTTAAATGTGTTGATGGCTGTAGTCAGCTCCTGTTGACTATTTTATAACAATGAACATTGATAATACTGTGGGGTTGTTTTAAAGTATGGTTAAAGATAACCCTTTATTTCAGTTATTTAAATATTGTCTGTTCTTTTATTTAATAACTGTTACCAAGTTTCATGTTTTTTGAGGAGAATAAGATTGAATTTAGTTTTTGCAGTATTTTCACAAGTCACTTGACTTATCTAAATCCGTATTTTATTTTCAGTCAGTGATTCTCAGCCCTTGACTTAGAACAGCAGGATTGAGCAAGTCATAAGACTGAGTATGATGTGCTTCTGTCTATAAAATAAAATACAATACTGTTTTTAACACTGATAAAGAACAACTTGGTTGTCTTAAGTGCATTTTTTAAAATCACTTATGTCTCTGAAATAGTTCACAAATTTGCCATGAAGTGGCAGTTTTAAAAATTCGTTTTAAAAAAACCTCCCTTCTATTCTTGCATAAAGAGTCAAATTTCATTTGACAGATGAGAGCATTTAGGCAGTATGATAACTGTGCAGCTGGGAAGACAGAACTGTTACTGTTACATCTGCTGGACTATTGGGGTAGCAGATAAAGAAAAATGGTTTGAAACCTCTGTGACAAGGATTAGAAATGGTGTCCTGCCTTTAAGTGGTGCTGTGTAATTGGCAGGTTTTGTCTTTTAATCAGAGTGCCAGAGAAAGGGCGGTCCTCAGTCTGGCTTATGCTTTCTAAGACATTCTATCCAAATATTAACAATAATGTTGAAATTGGTTTTTAGCATTAGAATTTTTTCGAAAAGCCCTAATAATAGGGTAAAGTTGAAATAAATTTAACACAAAATATCTGCAGCATTGTACTCATTTCAATACATAAGACAACAAGATTTTGGTTGATATGGATTCTATCAGTCTTTATTGGCATTACATAACAAGTAATCCTCTAATTTTATATATTGCACTTAGTTCAGGTAATTGTTCAAGTACTACACTACTACACTAACTCTGTCCAGTGTGTGTATATATTAAAAATGCATATAGTTATGGTGAGAATGTTAATAGTTACTCATTTTTAAAATCTGACTTTGAAGACCTGCCTATTTCCAAATCTCTTCAGTTTGTTTAGACCGTGAAGAGTTACTTTGACAAATACAGATCATTCGCTGTATCGGGCCCTTGGGAAAGATGGCTCAACTTCCTTTTACAGAAGGAACTGACATGCCTGGATAGCTCAAAACTCATTCAAAAGCATATTCTGGAACATCTAATTAGGATCTTAAGTTAACCTTTTTCATTGCTTCTTTTTTAAAATTTCAGCATATACAAACATGCAAATGTAAACGCAAACCACTGCAAATGGTAGTCATACATTACATTTAATGGGATGAACCAAATTAAAGGCATGATAAATTCAAGTATAAGCACTGCAAGTGTAATAAAAAATACAGTATGTTTCATTGCTGTTTGTGTAGCACTTACTGCTGGATGTGAGGTCTGAGAGGTTTTCTTCACTGTAGATATCCTGGAAAAATGCAGTTTCTCTTGAATAGAACTATTGCTTCTCATATAAAACTGCATTGGCATGTATTAACAAAATTTCTTGGAATGTTGGTGGGTTTTTTTTTTCTCTTCTCTACAGCAAGTGCATTACTGCTGTTTGTTCGCTCTCTTAGTTCCATCTACCCGAGAATAAAGGAGTACTTTGTTTAATGAGTTTTGTTTGACAAACACTCAGTAAGGGAAAGCAAAGAGATTATGGAGAAAAACACATGGAGGCCCTTAGTCCTAAATACATAATGATATCCAGGTTCCATGATTAAAACTGTGAACACTGATTAAATGGAGTAAAATTTTGAGAATCCAGAAACTCTGTGGACTTACGGATTTGGGGAGAAGGGGGGGCGAGGGGGGAGGGTAGGATTCCTTTAAGTTGAGCTGAGAGCTAGAGCCAGAGGGTTTTGTTGTTTGTGGGCTGTTGGGTTTTTGGTTTGTGTTTGGTTTGTTTTTTTTTTTTTTTATCACAGATAATCTTATTAAGAGTTTAAATTTCCTAGGGGAGAACTATGCAATTTATTTTAATTTGTAACTGGAACAGCAGGATATTTCTATTCAACTACAGGTTTTGCTTATCTCTTCTTGATAGCCTCAGCCTTCTGTAGGTCCTCCTGTAACTTGTTGCCTTTGTATAAGTGTGTATGAAAAGAATGAAGGAATAAAGCTTATGTGGTAACTGCAGCACATTGGTGAAGTGGCCTCAACAAGTTGGTGTGTGAAATCAAGAAGTTAAGAGAAAAGTCTTGCTGCTTGCAGCAGCGATATACCCATAAGTCCTGTACCTGACTTTCGGTTTCCCGGGATCCTGTTTGTGAGCCTAGTGTGAATGACTTAAGTTACAGTAATTAGATTATTACTGTTAGTGCAGTTGCACGGTTATTTTCTGTTAGAAGTGACATCAGAACAAGATTACTATGAGATACACATATCTGGCATTAGACCTAATGTAGTAGACCGATAAAATGCTGGTACTGAACACTTAGTTGGTGAAAGTGCTGGCTTAGAACTATTTTAGTAAGATCTCGAGCAGTCTATTTTAATGAAGTTGTAATATGTTCTGCTTAGGTTTCAGTTCCCTATGAGTAAATTACAGCTTCAAAAAGGGTATGTGGGTTTGCTTTTAATACAGCCCTGTTGCAAGATATGTGTATTGCCCATCATGAGACCTTTATTGTCAACAATTAGTAAAAATTATCTCACTTAAACTTACTCTGATTTAGAATGTTGATTTCATCAGCACGGCAGCAGACTTCTCTGAATTAAATTGTACTCTGTCATGTGTTCCTCCTACCCTACTAGAACATAAACCTTCATACTGATACACTTAAACAGCAAGGGGTGAATAATTGCTGCACTACTGACAGTTCAGGATATATCAGTCGAATAATTTTCATACTTGTTATTTTGTAAGAATTGAGTATTATTTTGTAAATACTTCTAACGTACTTGGGGGTGGGAAAGTGTTACTAATAAAATTATCCGCAAATTAACCTGTGTATTTTAAGTGCTGTTGTGTACTGTTACTTCATAGTTCTACTCTCTATTTTATGCATATTAAAAAGGTTAGGGGAAAATAGCATGTATAATTTTAAAGGAGTGGCCAATTACAAGTGAAAAGCTTTTCCCTGTATCTGTTGCTATAGTAACCAGGCAGCTTTCCTGGGGTCCAAAGAAAACAGCATCTATAATGGAACAAACGCTGAGAAGTGCTGTTTTGTTTCAGAAGCAGAAATTATTGCCCACTGGCCTTGAGATTGCAAATTGAGCTGTTTTTCTCTGAAACTGTACACTGCATCTAGATTGTGTTCTTTTTTTCTTTTCCTTCAGAACTTTTTGTTAAAGATGCAGCTCCTACTCCCAAAGAGCCCTCATATCTCACTTACAGCGAGTTCTGCAAAACTGAGGCAACTGAGATCCCAAATGGTCTCTGGTGGTTTTCTTATCCTCAATTTTGTTGTACCTTGTTTTATTTCTTGACAAAATGTAGATAAAGATAAATGTGTGTAAATAAGCCCTTAGTATTTCACATGAGGAGCTGGCTGGTCATGTGAAGTGTGTATTTGGCCTGTTCAAAAAGATAAACTTTTCTGATGCTCTGTGTGAACACAAATTTTTGCTGCATTCCTGTGGTCTTCCTGACAGGTAGCAGAAACCTGTGGCAAGAGTAGAAGCTATCAACACATGAGAAATTCAGAAACTGCTTTGGAAAATACCTTTATGTGCATTTCACTGCAGATTCTCTCTGTCAGGTTTTCTTTTTGTCATCTCATTTTTAAATAAGTTCTTGTGCCTTTACATTTTAGTAATTTAAGTATCTTTTCTGTCTTATTCTTGACTCTAGCTTTCAGAAAAGGTGGAAAAGTAGAGAAAAAACACTATCTGTAACATATATTTGAGATCAGCAGTGCTAATGCTGGAAACTGGCTGGGTTTTTTTTCATCAGCACCCTTAACCAGTATTTTATTTCCTTTCCCTAGCCTGTATTTTCATTCAGCTTCGTAAGTTCTGTCTACATGAAAAACTTATGTTGTTTGAATTTCATAATTTCTATTGAAACCAAATATAGTACCATATAGTGTATAGCAGTTATAATAAATAGATGTACTTGACAGCTGAGCTGTTCTTACTGGAAGTACAGCATGGATGGATGGCACCTTTGTCCCAGAAGAGTATGTCCACATCAGAGGTTGCTACGAATTAATTGATTTTAAAAAAACTAACAAACTTAAAGCAGTTTTGGTTAGAGCAATAGAAAAAAACCTCTCTTGTTTCAAATTTTTTTTAGGGTTTTCACAAACAATTGGTAAACTGAGAGTGTGCTTAGAACAGAAGCTGTTCCTTGGGCTGATTGTATCTTGCATTTCAGTCAGAACTAGCACGTCTTCAATTTGATGTCACATAGAATCTGTTTTATGAACACCAATAGTAACTTTGAGACTTTTTTAAAAGATGGATGATTGTCCATCATATTAGAAGATTTTTTAATAGGACACTGAATATTTCTAAAACTCTGGCAGTTAAAAATTTTGTAGTCATTTAGTACCAGTACTTGTACAAATTGTACAAATTATAAATGTGTTCCTCTAGAGAATTTTTTTTGTTTTTATTGTTGTTAATATCTAGTTGGGAAAATGAACTGCTTTGTTTGATGTTGTGCAGAACTAGATTTTTAGCCCAGCCTGTATTTTGTAATACGGAAGTCTGAATTCAGGGAATTGCTGTATAATACAGTATCTATATAATTGCCTGACATATTTTATGTGGTTTTTATATATATGTGTGTGTACATTGAAGGAACAATGTTACTTCATTCTGTTTTCAGACACAGGGAAAGTGACTGTTCTGTGAACCAAGATGATTTTAAAACTATAAAAGAATAAAACAAGCTTAAAAGAGTGTAGAAGCACTCATATGTAATTTTGGATTAACTGTGATACATAGTGTAAATACAGAGTTGTATGGTCACTTAAACTGAATGCAAACGGACTTCTACCTATCTTTCCTTTAAATAGACTAGAATTTTAAAATCTTAATATGTTGAAAAGTAATTCCTTGGCTTACATTTTAGAAAAGCCCTAGAGCAAGAGAAAACATATAGGGAATGGGTTTGATTCCTAATTATAATACCAATTTTCTCTGGCTGCCCTTCAGCCTGTATATTGAATATTGGCTAATTTGTGTATCATGTCAGAATTGTCTTGTGGAAGGATCTGCAGAAAGAAGTGCTAATTACTTTACAGATTACATGGAAGTTGCTCTAGATGGAGGAAGTGCCATGGGGAAAAAGTAATAAGTACTAACGGCATGTGAACTAATTGGAAATATGTAGATAACTAAGACAGACTAAAATTCTGTAGAGCCTTGAAAATTAAGCCAAATCTTTATATTCAAATGCTATGACATTAGTCACTGCACAGCTATGTTACGTGTCACAATAATGTCTTCTGATGTTCTGCCTGCTTCCTGATGTCTAACCGGTTAACTTAGAAATAATGTCTCTCAGAAGAATATATCTACTCAAATTTATCTATCTTTTCCTTATAGGTGGATGTGGCTGTGGTGCATTTCACTCCATTGGTGCAACCAAAGATACAACAGCCATTCGAGCTAGTAGAAAAAGTAGTACAAAGTGTTTTTCAGTTTAGAAGAAAACACTGCTTTCGCGGAATTGAGTAAGTATCTTTAATGAAAAATTATCAGATACTGTTTTTGTAAAAGTGCCAGCCACTATATCAGTTGAGAAAGACTTGTAGCTCTGCATTAGATTTTATTACGGCCTTTTTCAATCTGTTATTGTAGTTCATCAAACCTTCCCTTTCAGAATGTTTTGTGGAGACAAAACTATGAGCTGAATCTCTGCTGTAGTTTTATAATAATTACTGTGATTTTTGTTAGAGCAGTTGAAGCTGTTAAAATTACCAGACTAAACTGGTGATCTTTCCAATAGTTTGTCTGTCTCAGAAACAAAAAATAAAAAACCCAACACTAACCAGAAAAACTACAGCATTTGTTGGTTGAGTTAAAAAATGGAAGTCTCAAGATTCAGAACCAAAGATGGCAGTGTGAGGAGGGAGAACATCAGCTGTGGGTAATTTTACTTATTTGGGGGTGGTGTCAAAAGGTCAAATTCTTGTTTCTGTGCTTGCCCTTCTATGGAGTTCTTACTCACTCTTTATAAATGCCCTTGTTTTACTGAAGGAGTTTATTAGGTTCTCTACCTGATGTGAGAAACCTGCAGTCTGTTGGCCGAGGATCCTGTTAAAACTCCAGTGTAGCCCCATGTCTGACTTGGTGTGGGGAAGACCTAGCATGCAGCACTGTAGAAGATGTGGCAGAGCTGCTGTTACGCCTAGCGGCATGCCGCTGCAGCTTGGGCCAACTGAATTTTTCTGGGCATGGGTTTGACCCTGACGCAGTCCGCAACTAGGGTGGATGCCACCTTGCAGAACTACAAGCCCTCTGTGTCACTATTTTAAAGGTGACCATAGACTATTGCCTCTAGTTTTTATATTGTTTTTTTGCTTGAGGCAGTGAATGGCATTGATGTCTGGAATGCAGACATTTGACCTAAAATTTTGCCTGTGTTAAGGTTTGAGCATGCATTTGGAGGTGGTTAGAAAATGAGGTATCGGAACTCTAGAGAGGTTCATATTTCATTCACAGGGTTGTATTTTTGTGAAAGAACATTTTCAGTTGACAGTGTAAGCAGAAGATACACACAATCAGCATATTTACATTATGTAGAATATTTTTGCCAGAGTGTAAAAAAAATGAAACTATTGTGTAATCTCACATTGCTAATAACTGTTCCACATTCTTCTGAGGCAAGGAGGGGGAATCTGAACTTTTGAACGTCACATATCCCCCCTAGCAGCTTATCATACTTTAGCCCTAGTCTGTAGCTAAGAAACACAATGCTCTTATTCTTTGACCTGAAAAAAGAGTGAATTTTGGTATATAATAAGATTATTAAGTTTTTTACATGGCATCTGTGTCTTGCATTTACTGCATAAAAACAAGGCAATAGAATCAGCTTACATTTGTGTGTAAATTCTGTGATCTGGCATAGAAGATTAAACTACTAAGTCCTTTGAAGAAGAATACTCTAATGGGAGTTGCTGTTCATGGGCATTATAAGATAGTTCTTAGTCTGTATACAAAAGTTGATTATACTCTTGGGTCCAGATACGTCTTTTAGCTACCAAATCAAAGGTGAGAATAACTTAAGGAAGAATATCAAAATAAGCATTGAGCCATTTTAACCCTAACCCTAGATGCTGAACTAATGGGGACACTTTTGACCAAGGCCCTGAGTAGAATGTACTTTAAAACCAGGTTGTTCCCAGAAGTTTCATCCTTCTCTTGTCATTTTAAACCCTTTCTTAGCTTTGTATTTTGTCTGCTTACCAAGAACCAAGTATCACTTCTACAAAGCCTTTTGACTGGCTTGTCCAGCCAACATCTGGAGGCTTGGGAGGGTGTTACTGTATTAGATGCGCAGCACTTTTACGTCTTATGTATATACAGCAGAGGCAGATCATTTGAAAATTCAGGCATGCGTGTGAACCACGTGCAAATTTTCTGCCTTCTGACCTGTTGTAGCCTGAGAACTTCTGCAAAGAAGAGCTAGTCAGCTGGTACTTTCAATAGTTTGTGCTTTGTAGTATGCATTTTTGCAAGACATTAAAAATCACTTGAACTAATACTATGCATTAAAATTTGGGGAACTTGAGAGAGAGGTGCTAACGCATCTGGCCACAGAGTAAATGAATGTTATGTTATTGTTATGACCACCTACAAACAGTTGCAGAGCTAAAAACAAAGTCTAGGAGTCCTGCCTGGCACATTTTCCAAGTTATAAAAAGTAAAAAGTGAATGATATTTAATTATTCCTCTCCTCCTTCTTGGCTTTTTTTCTGGCATTGGAATTACAGTATTAATCACAAGTGATAACAATATCTTTCTCATTGGAATGAAACACACTTAGCCTGAAAGTCATATGGTTCGGATCTGATCTGTTTTGCACAGTTTAATCTGTTGTTGCTCTCTAAATATGAGGCTAATTCTAAGAAGGCTCTGTGACTGTATCCATACCCAAAGCACTTTTTAATGTTAGCAAACAGGAATGCATGCGTTTAATGTACAACGTATGTACGTGCTTTCCTATGTTGTTATAATTTGCATTTGCAGAAAAAGAGTCTTTTATGTGTTTCCATTTGCTTAGATAATGAGCTATGTTAAGAGGGCCAGAGCTAAAATAATGACATACTTAATAGTAAACCTCTATTAAGTGAATGCCCAAGAGAACCCTGCTACTCTTAAGGGAAACCGAATTGTCTGTCTGAATTGTTTGAATTTGTTTGTCTTTTCCCCACACCTTTTAGGACCTTGTTTCCTGAAAATGGACGCTTGAAAAGAACAGAAGAGCTGATGATGACAGCAAATGTTGATCCAACTCTGCGTCCTTTTCAGCTCACCATGTCACACTTTAGAAATCTGTGCAATTCATACAGGAAAATGTGTGATGAAGACCCAGGCCTTTTTGTGTACAACTACAGAGAAGAACTAAGGCAAAAGAAGATGAGGAAATTACTTAAAAGTACCAGTCAGCCCAAAGAGATTGAGGAGGAAGATCAGCTGTAACAGCTGTAATCAGGAGCAGACTGATGTGATTTTTTTTTTTTTTAACTCCTTGATCTTCAGGTGCTGATTAAGTAAAAGGATGCTTATGTAGTCCTATATCTGTGCAGGTATGGAAGAAATACTTTTGAGAAAGTGGTGGAGAGGAGAGGGCTTTCCCATTTCATTTATTCATTCCATTCAGCTGTAGACAAAAGTGAAAGAACAGTCCAGTTACAAGGTGCCTACAGGTTCTTTCTACTTCAAGGGAATGGCTAGAACACATACCAAGAACAAGGTATGTTGTTAAAGATGTAATTAAGTTGGGATACTTCTGAAATAACTGAGTTTTATGTGAATGCGAATGCGTTATTGAAATGTAAGAAAAAATACCTTTCACACTTCAACATGTAAGATGGTGTTTGGGTTTTTGTGCTCTTTTTATCCTGGAACATCCTACTGCACAGAGTAATTTAAAAACCAAAAGCCAAAACTCCTGTATAAATATACTCAAGTGACTGGCTTAAAGGAGGATAAAGTGTGCAGATTGCCTCAAGGTCTGCTAATACTCTTCTCATTTATACAAAAGCAAAGAATTTGGGATTTAAAGCTCCAACTACAGAAGAGCAGCATGATAAAAAGTAGAAAACATGGCTAAGTACAATAGTTATTTGTCTTTTACTGTACAGGCTGGTAGAGAAAATAAAAAATACAGTCAAATAAAAGATTACAGGCCAAGCTTTGTTTTTGTATTTACACATATGTATAAAGTATAAACAACATCTTGAAACTTACAAAAATGAAATTTCTGCACTATTGTGTCTTAAACACATCAAAATAACTTAATTCTGCTTTAAATAAAGCAAAAATTAAAACCAAAGAAATAAAATGCCCAAGGTATTGAAAAATTCATTTTGCAATGCTACTTTCCATTGTAATCCCCTCTGCCACTCTCTAGCACCTTTTCCACATTACTTAAAATACTAACGAGAGGATCCTTCCTTTCCCTTCCCCTCCCCCAGAACACTGTGTCATCTTATTAACTGCTTGAAGGGGATGAACTAATTTACAGACCTTGGCCAACTTCATCTATTTCTGATCCACAATAAATTAAAATAACTTAAGAATCCTTTACAGCTGTTTTTATGGAAAAAATGTATTAGTGCACAAAATCAGATAGTAGTTTTCCTGCAGCTTTCCATGAATTTATTAGTTTTAAAGCAAATTAAGTTTGTTGAATTTTATGTGGACTTCAAATGAATATTTTAAATATAGTGCTTAGAAAGCTAGGATTTCCCATGCCTCTCCACAGCTTCATAAAAACAGTCCTCATTAACTACAGATGTTAAACTCTGGACACTAAATTCTCTCTCTAAAATAGAGTTCAGATCCAGGTTTGCAGCATCAGAATGACTGTCAAGGGACTGGTGACGTTCTTGCATTGCCATTAAAGTTCCTCTGTTACGCTTTGTGCTGTTTACTTTTCTCTTCACCGGGCAGAAATGGCCACGCACCAGTTTTGGATGCTCTCCTGTCTCGAAGCCATCTCCTCCTTCATTTTCAGCAGCCTGATCCCGTTCAGAGTCAGTACTGGGTTCCTCTGAAATCTTCAGCCGTTGGAACTGTATTTCAATGTCTTTTGTAGGGCTGTCCTTCTTTAGGCTCTGATAGTTATCATCATCATCATCATCACTGAGAATATCAGATTCTTTGAGGAGAACATTAGAGAAATCGGATGCGCAGCTCTGTATGTGTTTTTCCGGAGAATTTTTGGGCTCCTGTATGCTCTCAGCAGTGTGGCAGCTGCTGCTCTGAGTACTGCTGCTCAGGCTGCACTCATCGGAGTCCTGGAAGGTGCCCTTCCCCGGGTCACCATTCCATTCACTACTGGATGAATTCTTCAGTACCTTCAAGGACCTCGTGGAAGCTGTGCAGTGGAAAAAGACAGTTTTATTTTTTCAGCAACACATCAGCCGGTTATACTGTCTGTCTCAATTATAATAGCCCACTTATAATTACAGTGTACATAGTCTCATTTGATAATCCTGCCAGGGCAGATATTCAGCATTCTGATACCGACAGTGTGGTCCTGTGTCAGTTTTCATTCCACCTACCCCAGGGCTATTTTGCCTGCATGTGAAACATACACAAAATCCTCCAAAAATGGTAGTAATGCAGGAAAGCAAGATTGATTCAGGCACCTCAAGTACTGGAGAGCCAGGCTGTGGGCGGGAGTTGAACTATCCCAGTTCCTGTGATGTTAAGGGGATTTTACAGACAACTGAACTGATGGAGAACTTGAAATACTAGTAGCTACTCATTTAACTAAAATGTTTGAAGCCTGTACTTAATTAGGGTGTCTGCTGGGATGCAGATTTAGTACACTGCAAGAAGCAAGACCCCTGCCTTTTGCCAGTTGTTTTAACTTTAAATATTATTCGGGCTGAGTTACTAAAGGGAACGCAGAGGAAAGAACGCTAATACTGCATGCCAAAGGGAGTCCATTTCTTCCCAGCAAAATTAATTTGGGCCCTATTAAATCTTCCCCCTTAAGAGAGCTAATGACACATCACAGTGTGAGGGGATGGCAAGTCTTGCTTATCTGGTCTAGCCCTTGTCATGCACTGAGTTATAGAGAAACTCTACTACCTCCCCAGCCAGAAAAATGGGATTTGTGGGTCTGGCACACGACACATGACAGTCATGGTAATAAATTGCAAACCTTCTGCCAGCTCTGGATGCCAGACTCCACTTTTCAACTTTGAGAATGAGCTTCTTACCCAGTTTGGCTGTTGCAGGTACACGGTTCTTGAGTGGGACAAGGCGATCTTTGCATGTTTTCTCCAGCGGCAGCTCACATTTTATGTGACGTCTGAAATTCTCCCGCAAAATAGAACGGATCACCTTCACAATGTTAGTCTTGTTCTCACAGTCACTGCAAGTTTAAGAAAACAGGTAACCTAATTTTCCCCTCTGAAGAAAGACACTATTGGGATAAAATCTACCTGCCTCCTTTCTGATGATGTGCTTTAATTCAGTGGGTTTTTTCAGTAGTTTGCTTTAGTAGTAGGTTTTGCAGCTAACATCTTTGTGTTAGCCATTTTGAACACTTTGTGTTTTGTGATCTTGGTTACTCTCCCTTAGAAAAACAGCTTGAAAGGTAATTTCTGCACCAAGAGACCACCCCTTAAATGGTCTTTATCGGAAGGTAATTTCTGCTAATCGACTGAGAGTCTGAGAAGATCAGTGACTTGGCCCATATCTTTCTGGAATTTATGATCATATGTCTGTGCAGATTGCTGACACTGGATCACTGCGCCAAATTCACTCCCATTTCAAATTGTTGTATTTAATGCAGTTAAACACTGGCATAGTGCCTGGATTCAAAGAGCGAGAGCCACATTAGAAGTGCTGGTGCAAAGGTCACGAGGGGGAAAATACTTTAGTTTTTTAATCCATTAATGTGTTTTGTCAAACACAACCTCCATGTAAAGCTTACCTGCTGCACAGTTGAAAAATTGTTTCTGGCCTGCCTTCTAGTTCGGACTTGGTGTGAATCAGTTCCCAGACACAACTGTTCTCGGTTCCTGTGCATGGAAGGAAATGTTATTTTTGTATATACTTCATACAGCCTTCAGTATTAGAAAGACCAGTGTGGAGCTCCTCTTCTGAAGGGAGTATTAAGAAAGGCATGGCTGGATCCCCAGAAGATCTAACCCATGGTGGAACCCAAAGGAAGGTCCCCTGAACTCTCCTGTTGCAGCAGCCCAGACAGTGCTGCTGTTGACAATTTGACTTTCTCTCTTGGAGAGTTGTTTTCCTGCACTCTTAATGCTTCTTGCTGCCTTCCAGCCTTAGAAGGCCTTCTCCTAAGTGCACAAAGCACTAAACACCTAGTGACACTTTACAGAAGATACAGAACTGGATAGGATCTTAAAGATAAAGGGAAAATAAAAACAGCCTACTACCACAAATTATACAGTCAACTTTCCTACACTTGGAAAAAACCAAGAATCAGCACACACACAGCATAAGGGCATCACCAGGATGTCAACCATGGTGAATCACCTTCCTGGGCATGGTGCCTTTTCTTTGGGGATTTCCGTTCTGTCATTCTTTCATATTGCACCTTCCTGAACTCATGGAAGAAGCCAATATACCAAATGAAGAAAGTCTGTTAATGCATCACACCTGTACCCCTTGAGTACAAAGATAAGAGTAGATACTATTTTGTCTACGCCTCCCTGTTTCCAGAGGCTCCAGAAAGGCATATGGAAAAAGCAGTATTACTGACTCCCAGAAAAACATTCAATCCTGAAGTATTCAGTGCAAGGGAATTACCTGCTGTGTTCCCCAGTCGAACTTGAAGAGCAGATAAAGGAATCAGCCAACGAAATTTAAATGGATCCAAGTCACCGTAATTATGTGCAGCACGAACATTAGTAGGCTGCAAAAAGAAAAAACACAAGGGTATTTCTAAGAAGTAAAAATAAAAAAAGTGGTGGGGGGGTTGTGTTACTGTTAAAAGACCTCCCTCTGAAGAGAAACTCAATTCATTAGACTTTTTCCTTAAGTACCCTAATATGTGCTTGCAAATGTAGTTGAAATGGTGACAGACACAACCTTTGGAATTTGTAATCGCTTCAACTTCTAAAATCACTTGGTTTTAATGGATAAAAATAATACTTTGCATATAAGTACTACCAGGGAACAAGTGTCCCGTGAAGGAACCCACAGATTGTTGATTAGCAGAATACATTAATCATGTAGCTGTTGCTGCTACTTTTAGAGCCCCTCCATCTGTTATGATAAGCATGATGCAGTACTTCCCCACTGCTACTCAGAATATACAACTTGCTACTTGACTTCACTATTCCAGGTTTGTAAATGGGGACAGGGGAGCTTATGTTAATAATGCCCCTTTTCCTTCCAGGGTGGTCAAGAGTCTACAAACAGAGGTCTTTAACCTACATGCTATGTTAAGGTAGGCCATTGTAAACACCAGCTGGAAGAATTAATGATACCTTTATGTCAATGTTTCATATTCCACCTGACGGAACAAACGTGGGGCTCACAGAGAGAAGATGCTGCTGCTTATTAAATAACAAAAAAAAATATTTACTGCTACACAGATTCTGAGCACTTGTTTGGGCTGTGCTAGCTGGAATTTCAGCCTAGCGAGGGACGGTGGCATGTCACCACAGTCACTCCACCTTCAACACCGGTACGGTCCATCTCACACTGCATAAATACCCACCACCTCCACTGATGCCAGACTTACCATTTTCTTTTTCAGTTTGTAGTTCTCCTTATACACCAGTATTACAGCCCTCTTAAAAACTAATAAAGAAAGAGAAAAAGGAAAACCGTTAACTACAGGTGTGATATTCAATGAAAATATTATCTTGGAGAAGCTGATGATTGTAGTCACAGGAATGTGAAGGATGAGATAGGCAAACAGACTGAAAAGCACCTGCCCTGTATTAAGATGACGACTGGGTTTTTCATCCTATAGATGTTTGTGCAATGGCAGTATTCTTTCCTCAGATTTTGTTCTGAACGTTTAGGATTTAGTTATTCTGAAACTACCAGCATCCTGTCTCCTGGTATGTGAAGCAGTCTTCACATAAACAAATACAGCAGATGTAGGTTAGGTTCAGGTTTTCTTTCTGTGGACATTTTCAAGTGGAGTGAAGGGCCTATAGCAAGAGAGGGCTGTGAAAAAAGACACAAAATCTGCTCTTCGTGCAGTTCAGCATTTGCTTAGTTGGAAACTCGGACATCTCAATTACTGCTTTTCCATTTGCAGAAATTCTCTGGCTTCCACAACAGCTGACTGGAGTGGCTCACTAACATTATCTCATCTTTCAGTCCCCAGGAAGGCAGGGACATGTTCTCTCTCATCTCTGAGGAGGAACAGAAACATGAGGGCATTGAAATTGCAGCTGAACTAAGGGATGGCTCTGCAGAGCAGTCCTGGATCCCAAATCAAACTCAAGGACAGTATAGCTCTCTCTCTGCTCATGCATCCACGTTTCCTTCCAGTGGAAGAGAGAGGGGCAGTGGTATGCAGCTGAGTCTCACCCCTACATGAAGCCAGAATGCAGCCATAGCAAGCACAGCACTTAACCCAGAGCTTGGCAGCTTCCCTCAATTCCACATATTAGGTGCGTTTTCTAAGCTGCCTACATAGGGTTTGAAGTGAGAATAAAACTCGGTTTCCCAAGTGGCAGATGAGTAGTCTGCCATTCATTCATACGTGTCCTGCTGGGAAGTGTCTGGCACACATGGATCCCTGTGCACCTCACCCGAGGAACCTGGGGAGGTAGCTCCTGTTTGTTCTCCTGTTAGAAGCATCTCCCTAACCTGTTATGCTTCCCAGGGAAGGAGTGCATGACAGCCTTGAGAAAGAGAAACTTGTCTCTCATCAACCTGAGTTGTTCTGTAGGTGTTTATCCAATGACATTTTAAAGAAATATTTTTAAAAGAAATGGAAAAGTGCCGATGATTTAATGACTTAGGAAATTATTAAATGATTAATCACATATATATTATTAAACAGAACTCTTGGTTGTGTGCTCTCATTTCCACATTCATTTCTCGGGTTAAAATAATCTGGATGGGGATTTTGATGCAGTAGCTGTAAAGCAGAGGTTAGCCTAAATTCCCAGGAGTAGAATAAATCACCATTTTCCTACCAGCCTCCTTTGAAAGCTTGGTTAGCAGATTGTTCTAAAGACAATATTGTCTCTTGAAAATCACGGATTTCCATAGTTTACATATAGGCGGGACAGCATCTGAGGTTGGCTCACAGAGCAGAGAGCAAACGAATGAATGGAAACTTTTCACTTCTCCTATTACGAAATATAACTATGTATTTTTTCAGCTGTGAATCTACCCTAGATATGGCTACAGGGAAAGGAGATGGTGGCTTTCATCTTGCGAGAACATTTAATATGGTAATCTTTTGATTTGAAAGAGCAGAGAGTCATGAAGGAATACACTTACCAAACACTGTAAGTTCAAGGTCTTTTCTTGCTTTGCCTAGGGATGGAAAAGGATTCAGCCAGGAAACTGCAGAATGCATCAGAAGTTCTCCCATTGAAAGCTCTGTCACCTGTATTAAATTATAACACTAGATAATATAAATAAATACATCAGTGCTGTGATCTACATGAGAGCAAAATGTTAATGAGTACAGATCAATAACTTTAAGGATCTATGTTTTCTGTATTTACCGTATGTACAGAGAGAAAGGCAGAGAGATCTGCACTATGGCAGGAGAAGTGCGAGTAATCCCCTTTTTAAAATAGGTAACAACTATAAAAAGTAATAGCCCCTAAGTTACGGAAGCTGGATAGAAGTTCTTACTATTAATAACTTTGAAGAATATTGAGATGATCTGATGATCTGTCACTTACACGTATAGCCAGTTGTGAACTGGCTGATTTATTAGCTATAAGTATCTTCAATTTCTATAGAGTAATTAGTATTAATGACAATGCCAATGGCAGAATTAATGAGGGTCTTGTACTTGGCAGCTTCTTTTTTCTGTGGTACCCAATGTAACACTGTGAGGGAAGCTTCCAAGCCGTCAAGTTTTGTCTCCCCGTAAACGATGGGAAACCAGGTAGTTAACGGGCGCGATTTGGTTTTTACTAGGAGGAAATAAAACAACTGAGCTGGTATTTCTCAGATCTGATCTTCACCTTTACAGATTTGATCTGCTTAGTAATCGTTTGATGTAAATAGCTAAGTTGAGACCTTGCTGCCCAGTTCTGGGAGACGCGTGCACACAGTCTGTTCAACTAATGGTTTTTGCTCTGACAAATACCCGTGGATGCCTCAGCACTGGAAGTGTAGAGAATGAGAATAACAGACCTTAATGAGAAATCCCTCAAATTGCCATTTTCATTTATACGGGTGAAAAAATATCTTAAGAACTCTATAGCATAAAATCTGAATGCCTCGGGGCATGGATAATCTCTGCAACATTTGAGAAGAGGATTTTTCCTACTGAGAATTATGTCTACTGCTTGCAATTCCTGTCAGTCCAGAAGGCGGCTCTGGCAGCTGTCTGAAAATTTTACCATAACCTACTGACAAAAAGAAACTTGACAGGCGGATATGAAAAGGAAGTCAAAATATTAAAGGAGAATGGAGCAAGTCCAGAACAAATAAGTTGCCAAAATTACCTCAGGGAGAGATAAAACACCCAATGGTAAGCAGGATAATGCTTCCAGAGCGAATTAAACGTGTTCCTTCTCTTACCTCTTTCTCTGTTCCACTTTGATCTGCAACCAGTTGGTCAAATACAGTGCCATAATCTTCATATATCTTCTGCATCTCATTGATGTGACTCGCTACTTTTTCCATTGCCTTTAGCGCTTCTAAAAGGTTTAAAAAAATTCATAGACAGCTATGTAATTCAATGGTATTTTCTAAACATGACATTTTTTATTGAATTCCACTTGGGGCAGGCAAAATGACACCGTGTTCCCAAGGTTTGGTGAACAGAATTCTAGCTTTCTATTGGTGCTTTCTCATAGCAACAGTAGAAGATACGCTTCTTAATCAGACTAAGTAAAAATGCTCGTCTGGTGTCTTAAGTGCCTGAAAAGGCTGCAATAAACATCCCAGTGATAAGCCCCCAAATATATGGATATTCCTATCAACATGATAGTAAACACAGTTCGGTTTTACATCTTGTATATATGTCTAAGATCTCTAGAGTAATCTACACCCATGCTAGGATAAATCATCTGATGAGCCTTAATGGAAACAAATCACATTTGGCTTAGCACAGAATAGACAAAGAAATACAGTGCTAGGTTGTACAAGTTCCTCATAGATTGCAACCATGAAAAACCATGAAATTAAATGCTGGTGGCCAGGTTTTGTTTACTTCCCCNGAGCGATGCTAGATTTCGTTAGACTTTTGTGTTAATTCAGAAAGGAGCTGGAGAAAGGCATTTAGTTGCCCCAGTCCTGCCAGCTCTTAATGGCTGCAGTCTTTTAGCAGTTTGGCATCCATCCTGACCTGCAAATCACCCCCAGTTTGGTGGTAAGGGTAAGGGAGCAGTATAAGAAGCTCCCTTTGAAGTCAGCTACAGCCTCATGACCTTTTGCTGACAGTGTATTTTGCCTGAATCCATTTGGTTAAAATGACAATCAATCCATAACATAAATCTCTAGGCTTTCATTCACCAGGTGCTGACAGACCTGAACTGGAATTTGCCAGGGTGAAGTCCCAAGCATGTGAGCCTAGGAAAGCAATCAACTCTAATATACATTAGACAGACAAGTCTTTCTGTGTCGGAAGACTGCAAGGCTTTGACACAGATCTCTTCTATGTGAGCAAGAGTGACAGCCAAACCTCAAACAACTAAAATTTCCCTCTGTGGCATTGTTAAACTTTGACACATTTCAAGAACTGAAGAATAACTACAACATAGAGCTTTGGTCAGAGTTTCCCAAGTGGGGGAAAAAAAACCCAACTAAAACCCAACACTATGAGCTGACATGCTCTTGTGCAAGAATTGAGGAGAAAGACTCTAGTCCTGTCTGTCATGGCAAATCCTGGGCATATCTGCTTATCAAAGGGACTTGGACATACCAAGTAGGACTTTTTGCTAAAAGCATGAAAAAGCTACTTATTATTTTTAAGGAGAGGGAGGAAATTCTCTCTAGGTTTTGATGAATTCTGTGGCATCTACCAGAAAGACTACCTGCATCTTCAGAAAGGACCTTCCTGTAGAAGAAAGGAAGAAGTTACCTGTCAAATGATAGTGCTCCTCACTCTCGTTATCTGTCAGAGACACCAGCTCTTTTAAAAGCAGAGGATATTTTAGCACTCTCTGAACAGGCTTTATGAGATACGACTCCAGTGTAGAAGAATGTTGCTTCGTGGGATTTCGAGCATCCAGAAAGGCCTTAAAGGCACTATCTGTTTTGGCTAGATGTAAATAAAAGAGTTGGTCAGTTGAACATGGAAGTCATAAAAGCTACAATAATTTGAAAGCACAGAACTGCAGCTTGTAACCAGCACCAAAAGCCTCACCCTTTTCAATACTTCAAACAAAGTACTTTATACTATTCATTTCATAATCATTTCCTGCATTAAATAACATACATCAGGGCCAAGAGAGCAATTATATCAAGGTAACATTATTCCGCAATGTAATTTTTCCACTGCACTGCACGCTTCTTCTGCATCAAATTAATAAAGTGATGACAGAGGGAGTAATTCCCAAGTTACTCTGCCATTTGTTGCTTCTTTTCGGAGCATGAACTGGATCTGCACGTGGTACAAACTTTTGAAAGATGTTTCTGTAGCTACTCAGGCTACTGCCCGGATGTTACAAAAGGAATCTTATCCCTGCAGTTCTATACCATGCTCCAGCAGAACCGCACATCTTAGCTATTCCTATTGAGAGGTACCTGATTAGCCCTTGCTTTGTACCAGGATTCTGTGCAAGTCGATGAGAATTGTTAGGGCAGTTCACTGCAGTTCAAGGTCATGCAAATGAATTACAATAATGAAAACAATAAATTACCTCTCTCGAGAACTTTCTGAACTTTGATGTGGTTTGCGCAAAAGCCACTATACAGTTTAAAGTGGTCAGCATAATACAGAAAGGAGCCTCCAAGGGAAAACAGCAATTTCTGAAATCAACACAATCAAAATATTAATTCATTACTAGCATCCTAAATAAATGTTCTGGCACGTAACACAGAGGCTTAATGCTGTGATTATTTGCTATCTTTCTAGACATATCCTATTTTTTTATATACATATATATATGAAAAAATCATGAATATATTATTGTTAGTAGCTCCAGAATGTTTCTGTGTTTTTCTAGGCATCGCGTTCAGCCTATTTAGGCAGAGCCTGCAGTTTTCTCCATTGTCCCTGAGCGTGTTAAGACCACTGCGGACACTCTGTCTTACTGTATCTTTCAAGCAGCACAGGAACAAAAGTCAACAGACGTGTAACAGGGTGTCTTGTGCTGGGAAAAACATAAGCAATAGGAAGCAAGGCACAAAAGTGCCAAAGCCTGAAGGGACAGTGTAAAACAAACGCAGAGGACTGCTTTCCAACTGTTTTCTTTCTTTCGGGCAGGTGGTAATTACAGGGCACCTCTGATGCTCTTGGATGAAGGGGAGGTTGGGAAGATGTGGGAAGGACTGAATCACGAGGGAGATGTTTTTAGAAAAATGCTTCCCAAAGCAAAGATAAAAAAGAGGAGTAGTGAGGGACAAGAAGGGAAAGAGGAGGAGGGGGAAGGGGGAGGAGGGGGAAGAGGAGAAGAGCAGCCCACTCCCCTCTTTTGCATCAATGTTTGCTCCACAAAAGCAAGTGTTTGGGAGACCTGCCAGCAGTTGCGCCTGGTCCCGTGACACTGACTCCATCTCCTGGGAACCTACTTCTTACAGTTAAGGCAGGTACTGCACAGCGCCACTGTGAGCGAGCCAGGGCACAGGCTACAGTCATTTGCACTTTGTAGGCCCTCTTCCTGGACCTCGCAACATGAGCAACTCAGGCGGCTTTTAACAGAAAAAGCTCCAGTCTGTAGCAGGTGAACTGGCCACAGTGGGGAGGAGCACAGGGCAGGGCAGAATTCAGCCCCGTGACAATAACTTTTCTACACAGGAGTTCTGTATCATAAGCTTTGCTGGTTTATATACTCAAAGTCTGCTCTGAATTTTCTATGTTGCATCTTCTGCCATGGGAAAGAGGAAGATAAACCCATTTCACTGCGGAATAGATGTCTCTAATCCAAAGTAAAGATTCAAATACAAAAACAACCATATGAAACTTAGAGCACTTAAAGCCAGATTTTCACAAACATTTGCAGGCACACTACCAAGCAGTAAATGATGAAATACTTACCCGGAACTGGGATGGCGTTTCCAGTGTATTAAAATCTGAGGAAGAAGATATTCCATCTTCGAGGGTCTCCAAAAACACCTTCTGGAAATCCAGCATTTCTGGCAGACTGCCAAACAAGGACTCCATCTATGAAAAACATCAGGCTATGAAATAAAGGACTCCATGCACCACACAGTGGTCTTGCGAAAGCAGCCCACTAAGGAGGTGTGACACACGAAGGGGTTGCAAAGGATAACAACTTCTTCACTGATACTTTTCAAATGGGTTTTATAAAAAAACCCTTACAAAAAAATCAAAGATATCTTAGGAGTTAAGTCAGAGGAACAATTACCATTTAAAAAAAGAAGTGACGCATGCACCAGACAGAAAGGCACTGACTGGTGTAATTCCTATTGTTGTGTTCGCTGTTTGCTATTTCTGTCGTGCTCTCAGCAATGAAAAACACAAATGTCAAGGTCTTAACCCATAGAAGAATGAAAAGCACATATTTCACTTATCCCCTCACCTCATCCTGGGTAAGAAAAGTTTCATTCTGAAGGGGCTCCAAGTATAGCTCGAAGAGGCAGCTCAAGTCCTGCAAGAAACAGAATTCGTTCACTTTTTATATAACAGTTTGAAATTGTTCTTTATATAACAACTGTGAGGTAAGGGTAATTTTCAGGAATGAACTACAGATATAATTCCTTTTCTGTAATAAAATCACCTGTGTGTTGTTAGCACTAAAGTGATTGCTAAATTAGACACAAATTGATTTCAGTGTAATGTTTTTGTTTTATCTTTAAGGCTTTATAGCTTGATTATAACAAATTATATTTTAGTATAGCATGAGGAGAAAATGTTACAGATGATGGCTTTCTAAAGAGTCCATGTATATGAACAGCATCAAATGTTTTAATCATGCATGTTAGATAATCCGTATAAATAGCCACTCATTTAAACATCAGTAGTAATATCCAGAAGGACACATAACATTTTAAAATCCTATTAGGTATTAATGTGTTCAGTTATGTTTTTTGGGGGGAACGTGATTAGGGGCTTTTTCAGTCACTTCTTCAAAGAACTGGTGCCATTTTTGAAGACTTACTATCCCCACACCAAAGCATGACGGCAGGGCTGGGGCCCACTGCAGGGCTCTCCGACCCTGAGAAAAGAAACGTCAGAAATTCCTATGGAGAAGCAATCATGAGCATCTCCCTGAGAACATCATAACGACTATGTTTAACCTGCCAGAATTTTGCCTGGTGCAAAATTTCACGCATGTCAGTGACCTCCGTGGTCATGCTTTTGTTCACCTGATTCCTCTCTAAGAAACATACTTGGGGGTTTGTGTCTCGTAAAGCTTCCTCAAGCTTTACAGCATGTGGCTGTGTTAGTGTATTGGTAGATGTAGCAACACCAACAGACTGAACGTGTTTTCTCTTCTTTTCCATATGCATTATTGCAGCAAGTACTAATATCTGTAAGTACGTGTTTTGAGATCCAGTAAAGTAGATGATTCCTCCCTGATGAATGAAATCAATGTCAATGAAATCAGTGTTTTCGTGTTTCTTTTGGCATCCAGACACATGAATTTGGGGTTTATAAAAAGAAAAGACATACATCTAACAAATTATGGGCTTATCAGTCAGAGGAGAAATAACATATGTGTGATGCTACAACCAACTGGAGACGTGCCTTTTAGCTTTGCTGATTCAAACATAATTATGCTCTATTTTCCACAATTAAACCTTTTTTTCTGATTTGTAGGATACTATTCTATTCTTCTACCAGATTTATTTTCACCTTGAAAACTATGGAAACGTCCCCTGAAAAACCCCTATGTTAATACACTGCAGGTATCCACTCCCCACAAATTACCACTCTCCAATATAAATACAAATTGACTAGAACTAAAGCTACTAGATCAAATCGTACAGCCTCTATTACAGGAGCAAGCCTGTTGAAAACAACAGGAAAAATTAGATAAGTGGACTCTGAAGGTCATGGCCCTTCTAGAGGGCTAGTTATATAAAGGTAAGCATGAAATATGTTAAGACCATCCGCAAATCATTGTCAGCCTCAAAAACAAGGCTGTAGCTAATCAGATTTTTTTTTTGGTTTTGTACCTTGACATAAGATTTCTCAGTGTCCATAAGTTCTTGGATGACCTTCCTCAATCTCTCTGCATCAGAAAGGTGGCGAGCCAGCGGCCGTGGAGGTGGATCCTGGTTGTCCTTCTGTCCTTCCATACCGCTTGCCTGGACTTCTTGGAAATTTCGGCACAACACACTGATCTGTTCCGTGCTCTGTTAAATGAGAAGAAAGAGACAAGCACCGCTGTTTTAGAACACAAGCTGTACTACAATTATTTTTAAATTCCTCAATTTTTGCTCTTGTTCCAAATTGCGGGGCCAGAGCATGCCATTGGTTTTTGTCTAATGTGTATCCTGATAGCTTTTAACAGCTTCAATTTATAGCAGATCCCGATTACAGCAGTAAAATGAAATGAAAATTTTCTAGTGATTTTTCCAGTGCAAATTATTTCAGTCTTCAGATACAACCTTGTGGGATGCAGAAGATGAGAGCACTCAGCTATATACTTTGATTCTTATGATACTAGCATCACACTGTTTTCCATCTCTCTTATTTTGCAATACTCACTGCATCACAATAGAAAGAACTGGTAGATAAAGATCCAGAATAACTGTTTTATTTGTCATCTGCTACCATATTGTGTTGTGTGTTTTTTTCAAACAATAAGACTTGGAGATGAGGGTTCGGATTCCAAGGTCCTGGGTTGTCAAAAGATGCTTAGATGCTTTCTCTCCAAGGAGAAAACTACGTATCAAGATTTTTTGCTTTCAAAAATGGTGATCCTTTAGAAGAATGATAAACATGAAAAAAAACCCCCACAAAATTTTCAAGCAAAGCAGGAATTGGAGATAGAACAGCAACAGTTAATCTTATAGGGCAAAAATGGAAAAGAAGGAGATTTTTCTGACACTATGAAATCGTTGTGTAGTTTGTTCTTGCATGACCAGCACTAGTATCCAAGAGTAACTTTTGCAGACAATAATCTTTAATGCTTAATTTGAAAATTATTCCACTATCCTCTTTCTTATATGATATTTTCCTGAAAGCTAGAACATCACTACTGTTACTCAATTCTACCTTAACAGCTGTCGGTATCCACCTCTTTATATTACACAAAACAATTCTTCTGCAGTGCTTCTGTCTTTCAGGCACTCTAAGATACCAGACAGTTGCATGTGCTGTGCCATATATTATCTTCTACTTAGTAAATGCCTTCAGATGAGGACTACATGAATGCTGCCTTATTTCAAGCAGAAATCTTGTTTCAGTGATCTCATTTCAGTGAAGAAATCAGGACATTTCAGAACTGTCTTAATCTGTACTAATTTATGCCACACGTGGTTTCAAGTGGTCCTTTTTGGATCTTCCGATTCACCACCGATTATCTGTGTAGCTAAGTTCACCAGCATGCTAGGTCATCCAATGAGTAAATGCAAAAGTTGTTCTGAAACAGAACAAAGCTATACAAAGCCTTCTGTAAGGTGCAGGCTAAATGCACTAGCAATATTAAATCTCAACCATTTATATGACAAAATACAGGTACATCACTCACACCTATATGCTGGAAATAAATGTTAAAATGTCAAATATTTGCCATGTAGGCTATATTACTCTGTAGCTTCCCAGCCCCCAATATTGAACAATGCCACCACTCTAAAAAAAATTAAGTCACTTTCCTCACTAATATGTGCAACCATCTTCCACAATCCTGTATAATGACAGCTTGCAGGACTATGAAATTTAGATACACTTTATATTTGCAACCTTTACTAGGACCTGACAAAATGCAATGTAAATTGAATGGTGTTTGTTGGAATTACAGCTGCACACTGATGGATTACATTTTAAAATCACAGTTGCTTTGTGTGCCACTAAAATTAATTAGTGTTTTGGACATAAATTGCAACTTAGTTTAGAAACTGGGAGGGGGAGAGTCTATTTTAAAGCAACTTCTAAATAGCTGAATGCCAAAGTACTTGAGTTTTGTTTTCTTTGCTTCTGATGTCAGAAAGTTTTGAATTTGTATCAGAATGACTCAGATTTTACGCTCTCTGCAGATCAAGGTACGTGTAGGCAGTTTGATTTACATCAACCTGATGCCTGATCAAGGACACTAGATCAAGGATATGAAACAGCCTATTTGAAAGCGAGTCATAAACGTCATCATCAGTCACAGTTTTCCAAGGAGGAGTTAGAAGTCCTCTATTCCTCCTCAGCCACCTTCACGTGGAGGGCTGGCAGACATTGGACAACACGCTATGTTCTCCATTCCCTTCAGTTTTGGGGCCAGAGCTGCATCTGCCACCAATATATATTCAGTGCCACCACTGAATAAGAAAGCATCTTGAAATAGATGATACTCCTCAATATAAATACTATTTGAGCACCTAAGCAACAAAAATTTGGTGTCAGAAGCTGTTGCGCATAACTGGCCCAAGCCCAAGGCACAGGATTACCCTAAGGTACCTCTCAGCCATACTGCCGACAAGTAGTGATTTTTGTAAACTTTAGTATATTCCTGAACATACAAGCACTTTGTAGTGCAAACACTTTGCAAGTCTGGTATTAAAAATATTGCCCTTGTCCTGCAGTACTGCTTGTAGGCACTGGTCCTTTCCCACAGCTTTGCTGCTCTCTGTCTCTCCCTTTATGGGAGACTTTCAGACTGTGCAATATCCAGACCCGATTCTCATTCTTTGTATCCATTGTTGTATTTACATTTGGGTCAAAGCAAGTACGAAATGCAACTTGATCACAGGACAGAAGTATTTCACATTCACTCCTACACATTGCACAGACCATAGAAGATGCAGAAACACAATTTACCAGTGAAACCACAAAGTGTACATTAGGTTCTGGACCAAGAGCCCAGTATTCATGAGGAACTTCATAACAAATAAATAAAGAGCAATAAAATCTATTCTTACTCCATATTTCTTTCCAAAACTCCCTTACCACCCAGTTCAGGACCTCCATCTTTTTTCCCCACTGCTCTGGATGCTACTTTCTGCCTCCCACACTACACAATTTCCTGCTCTTTATTATTTTTGCTGCTTAAAATAGGTATTTTCTGCAAAGGCTCTAGTTACAACCCCTAAGAACATCTCTTTTCTATCTTTTATGTGTGGGGACACTACATACACCCACCCTAACTGTGAATTAAGGTGGGAATTAGCCCTGAATTTGCTGTGACAATGACACTGCAATGGCTAACATAGGCAGATTTGACTCTTGGATACAACTGGTACATTCCTTAAGCACAAAGCTTCTTTTATTTGCACAAGGCCAAGACCATCTGTGCTTAGCAAATGGTTAAAAAAAATAGGCCAACTTTTATAGTGTGCAGCTCATCAGAATAAAAACATCTATGCTGGTGAAAAGAAAAGCCCAGATGACTGACTATGGACAAGGCTGTAATGTAGATGGGTGCAGACACAAGCTGAGGAGAGCGTGCAGTGGAAGCAAGAAACTTTCTCCAAAATCCATCACTTGAGCTTATGTATGCCACTTTCGGCAACATTTATAGGAGATTGCAAGCAGCTTCAGCTTACCTTTGGCACTGAAAAGCAGAGAGATAAGGCTAAAAATCCAAAAATTTAGACTAACAGTGCTAGATTTGAATGGCAGAGTTGTGAAAGACAACTGGCATTTATGAAGGGTTTATAGAAAAAACAAATGCTTGCATTCCAGGGAGAATGAAGTTAAGCAGCACTGTACAGTTTTATTGGCCGTTTTCACAGATTTTCCAACAAAGCCGTATCAACCCTCTACAGACCTAGCAGTCAGGGAAGCAGCCTTCTGCCCCATACTCTCTTGGCCTCTAAGAAAACTGAAGGATGTGTGGAAGCAGCCTTGAGAAGCTTTTTTTTCCATCCCTGCACATTTGTGACTCATAGTTAGGTCCTACATCCTTTTGCGGGAAGGATTGCACACAGGAACTGCAGAAGGGAAAGTTCCAGTCCACATGATTGTCAGCGTGACCCATAGCAGTCAGCCACCACAGTGGTGCTCAGCTTGTCAGATGGAGATGAAGCACATCCCATTTTCAATAGTACCCCTGATAAGAAATATTAGAGATTATTCCTTTTAAACAGAACAAAAAGATACTGTTACAAGGAACCTCTTAGATCTTCTTTGCTCCTTGCAGACAAGCATATTGCCATTTGAGGCTGTGCTATCCCCACCAGAGTTATATTTTTAGTAGGGTTAGAAAACTCCACAGCCTAAGAAAGTCTCCTTGGGAGGGTTAAAACCATGCATATCCTTTGATGAGCTTTCAGATTCCTGTACCCTTGGTCAGAACACTGACCACATCTACGGAGCGATCACCAATCCTTTTAATTCCTTATCCAAAGAGGAAGCATTCTCAGAAAACATCCTGCAGAAACATATCAGTCTTGTACCCTCTAAAAACAAACAGCTAACAGCTCAGCTCTGCCTGACTTAGGTATCTCCAGGAAGACTGAATGCAGCAGTCAGCAGAACAAATAGAGTTACATGGGATTTTGCGAAATGAACAACTGGCCAGAGACTTCTTTACATCCCTCACTCTGTGAAGAAGGAAAGCTTTTGGAGATCTGCATCACTTTTCCTTTATGTTCGAAGATGCTTCCCTCCGGAACAAAGGTAGACTTCACAGCTGTTGGGTTGGGTTTTTTTTTGGGTCCACCACATTGCAGACTTCTGCATCATCCTCAGACTGGAAAGTACTTTGTAACCAAGCAATGTAAAAGGCTAGAAAGTTGCAGGCTTTGGCTTCCTTAAAGACCACTGAAAAAAGTTGCCTTATGTTACACACCAATACAGTATGTGCACTCCTCTAAATTGTTTATTAAGACTGAAAAATGTCAGCAGAGTTTTACTGAAAACTGCCTTATGAGATTTTCACCACAGGTGCCTGGGCAAGACTGCCACCCAGCTTTGGGCAACAGAAGCTAAAACAAAGTAGTAGCTTCAGTCACCACTTACCTCCTGGTCCATCTCCTGTTTTCCCCAACTTCAAGGCCACTCAGAACATGAAATTGTTCCAGACTGACACAGCTGAAATTTTATGGGTCTGTTTTGTTTTGCTGTGTCTCTTGCATGTCTTTTAATTAAAAGGTTTAAAACATTGTTAAAGGAAAGGTATTTTTTTAAAAGCACCCACTCAGATCCTTCATAGCAATATGCCAAGGGTAGTTAGACTTATGATTTAAAGAGGGAGAAGCAACCCCTCGCTGCTGCATTTTGAAAAGCTGCCTTACCAGACCAGACAACAGGGGAGGAGTTAAGGATAAACTTTTGTCTTTGAGTCAGAATTTCCCAATTTCAGGGACATTTACATCAGCAAAGTCAGCCTGTTCCAGTAACACAAGTAGGTGCCACCGACCTTGTTTAGAACTCTCAAGTACAGTAAGAAGAGGGGCTGATGACCAAGTAACTCTTCCCTGACAGCACAGGTTGAGGCCTGAAATAAGGCTGAGCACATGGCTGTGTGAAACAGCTAAGATGCAATCCACCTGGCACGCTACCTGAGCTATTAATAGGAACTGTATGGAAGCAAAGCTTCCCTCTCAGCTACCACATGGAGAGATGCCCATCTTTCTCCCCCAGTGTAGAGGAAGAACCGCTGGTGACTTTGGTACTGGACAGAAACACTAGTTAACAACCAAGTCATGCAGCAGGGATCTGCGCCAACCAGGTCCCGAGGACCAGCAGCTCCCATTGAGTTCATAAATGCTGTGCTCAGCATCTCTAAAACCAAAGACGTCTGACCCAACACATACCAAAGTCAAAGGCAAAACAGAAATCATTTGCATTATGGAAGGTTAAATCCTGGCCATACTAAATGCAAAGATGAGAGCATTAGGCAAACAAAGAGAGAGGAAGCCTTTCAGCCCAGGTCACAAAAAGGAGACTCTTGCCAGGTAATATGAAAGCGCACAATGCAAATTTTCTCAAACTCTGATCTTGTGAAAATATTGTCATTCTCTCCTTCCTTGTGTCCTTGCCCTGATGTTTCCAATCTTAATGCAGAAGGGTCAAGTATGTTTCTACCACCCGTGCAATATATTCACAGCCGCCTTACAGTCCCCCAGCAGTACCTTGATTATGTATCTTTTTTCCTCCCTTTTCCCACAAGCCTACATTATTAGTCAAAAAACCAGAGAAACAGTTAAAACATTAATGCTGCAGTTATTTCCAAATTTCCCCGCAGAATCTTGTTTTAACATCCCACTTCTTGTCAAAATCTGGATCGTGACTTCGTCCTTTCTCTGACAGACACAAGAAATAACTATCTGCTTGAGCCCAGCAGCAAAGAGTGCAGGCAAGCAACCCACCCTTCCCTCCCCCAGACTTCAGAAAGCCCAAATCTTTTCCCGTGCAGCGCGCACTGCCATAAACTCACCCACCGATTACATGTTACCAGAATCCATTATTTGAGTATGGATGGCAGGCGCTATTTATCAAGCGCAGACAGGCTGGCACGCTGGCGCAGCCCCGTCACCTACCTTAGCCTAATTAGGCAGCACCCCCCAGCTTAACCCACGCCGCTGCAGGACTCACCATGGAGAACATCCTGTGCAGGGAGCCGTACGCTGCTGCTGCCTGCTGCTGGGTTTTGCGAGCCAAGGCTAAGCTCTTAGCTCTGGTTTTACTCCTCCGGAAGGCGGGCATTGTGGCTTGTGAATACAAACTTTGCCAAAGGAAAAGGCCCCTCGGAAGGAAGGCACGGACGCTGCGATCCCCCACGAGCACGCCTCCTCTCTCAGCTCGGCTGCAGAAGTTTCTCTTTTGTGCTGATTAACAAAAATCAGAGGCGCTGTCAACGTCCCCGTGTAACGGGGCTAAGCAGCGTACGAGAGTGCCAACAGACCTGCCATGCCTCCCTTTAGTACTACGAATGCGGGAAAACGTGTCAGATGAGGAGTTTGGGTTTTTTTATAAATAGCTTGATGGAGTAAATGCAGGATAAAGTACAGTTATGCCAAGGGAAGATGGGTTTTATCTCCCCAGAAACGTACCTGCCTCTGTGCCCGTGAAATTTACTGCATAAACAAAACATCAGGTGCTTTCAGAAAATTAGCCAAACACCTAAAAATATCTAGAGGGTGCTGACTGCCCTGAAGGTCAGCATGAATTATCAATGGTAGTGATGCTCTGTCAAGAGTATATGCTGCTAAGTAGTGTGGCATACAAACGCTCTTGCAGTGGTAAAATGAAAAATAAGTCAGCAGCTCTATGGATGGTTTCTTTAGGTAATTATTCTTGTCCTTTGTTTGAATTTTTTAGTTGTAATTACATCAATAAAAAGAAATGTAAACTGTGCTCGGTAATCAATTCAGGCTTGAAAGCAGAAGTCCCCACGTTGATACATTTACACAAAACCAACCAGACCCGCAGGGACATTATTCTAAAAACAATGTTACTCTAAATAAAACATTATAGAACATGACACCACTAAGCTAAAGGGTTACAAGACTGACAAGCAATTCATTAGTAAAATGAGAACTATACCGGTGGCATAATAAAACACAGTAACTCTCATGTTCCCTCTGTCACAGCACCGCTAAGAGCACAGTGATGTTGAGCTCTATGGCTTCTTTCAGCACTGCCCTTGTCAGCGCTTACTGCCCTCTAGCAAACCCTTTTCCTGAACCCAGATGACCACCAAGCCTGGGTAGCTCTATCCTTGGTTATGAGTGTGATGCTTCAGAGGTTTCAAGGATATTCACCTTCATACGAGCAAGGGAATAACGCAGCCCTCGCCTTTAATTACTGCAATTAAACTCACATCCATCTCTTTCCAAATCATTAGTGCAAACTTGACAGCTCAGCATTTGCCAAACCGTGAAGCTCAGTTGCCGAGTGGCCGCCTATCAGAGGAACAAGGGTGCTGCAGCCCTGAAACAATACGCTGCTGGTAAAGCTCGCAGAACACGTCACGTTAGTCGGAACCTCTCGGTAGCTGATGGACTATGCCCTTTCTTTTGGAGACACATCCGGATTCACTGGGTGTGAAGACGATAGAACAGAAAAGTGAAGGAATGGTCTCAAAGGAGTGAGAGAGGTTTTCCCTGCTCCCTAACGTTTCATTCTTCAATGGATGCACAGCCTGGTTTAAAAATCCAATTACATTGACTGCTGTGTAGCATGTACAAGGCTACTTTTCTTCCCCACCATTAGTGGTTGCCTCTGCAGTAGTCCACAAACCCTAGGGATCCACAGACCAAGTCTGAAGAGGAAAAAAAAAATAAAATCACTAGTCTGTGGAAATTAAATGTTTACAGTGCCGCATATGGCACTGAAAAAATAACACAGGTCAGGTCACCAGATCCACATTTATTAAGAGTATAATTATACTTTGTGGAAAGGTACTGTTTCTCCATTTTCTATCAGTATGAGTTGTGGCAATTTCAAATTCTCATTTTGTAATAGATATGTGTTAAAACACAGCTCATCCACTGAGACCAGGAAAAAAAAAAAAGGCTGCTAAATTTCAGGTCCAAGCAATATCGTCAGTCTTGATGAAAAACAATGACAGGCCTTTTTAATTCCATATTAGGAAGTTATTCTTCCCCAGATTTGCTAATTAAGTCTGAGTTATTAGCTAGCCATATGCCAGCTAAAAGATGTAACCAATTAAAAGATTTTTTTTTTATGTGTATTCATTAGAAAAAAGATGATGTTTTAGTAACACTTCCAACTCCTATTGAGGGACATGGATAAATCAAAAAAGTGAAAAACACCAACTAAAATAAACCATATGAATGAAAGCATTTTATTTAGCCTTTCTTCTTCTCTAGACACACACAACAAACACCCAAGCCCTCCTCAAGAATATGTCTCTTACAGAAAATTCACATGTAAAATAATCAGTTGCCCTGAAATACTTTTAAGACGACTGGGAAAATGACATGGCCTTGTTGTTTGTTCCTGTGTGCTTTGAGTAACACACATCCCCTTGACAGACATCTGGTTTTCGTCTTTCCATTTTAGTGGCACCAGGCTTGATAGTTACCATAACAGTAACATCCTTCATAATACAGGCTTCCCTCTATTGTCCCGATATGTCTAGGTGCGCTTATCTGCATTGAGTTCATTTCCCATCTTGCTTTTGCCCTTAATGCGTGAAGGTAAAAGGCTAATTTTGCTCTGTCTGTATATACTTTGAATCAAAGGAAACAGTGTCTTGCCTCCGGGACAATTCTGAGCACTTGTGAGGTACTTTGTAACATCAGTCTGGACCACCAGTGAAGCAGAAGCATAATTTGTTCACACAACATGTATTTTTTAGATATAAGTGTTGTCTGTATATATGCATGTATACATACACACAGACATATATTTAAAAATATGTACATACATACATACAAGATATACAACATATACAGTAAGTACGTACATACCCTGGACTAAACAGAACCTCTGTCATATTAGTGGTCTGTAAGCATTATAAGCTCAGACTTAATTCAGCTGGTCTTCAGATCTCTAAAGTGATCTAGAGGGACCCTAGTTTTACTTTTTATAAATGTGGGCGGATGATTTTTCTGAGTATTTTTCTAGCACGCTTATTACACTAGTAACATGTTTTTTATGTGCCTTCAAAATGTATTTTCAAAGCATAACTGACCACAGTGAAGATGTCTGCTTGAATTCCAGCGCTAAAAAAATTAATTAACATTCCAAGTGTTTAAATTGAATTCTTATTTAACTTTTATTTTCAAGCATCTTAAATAGTTTGTAATATCCTCAGCCAAAGTGTTCTATGGTGAATGCAAAAACTTTTCTCAAGTGCTTAATTAGAAACTATGGCAACCACCAAGACATTATCTTTCCAGTTGTGTTCATCTTTCACAATGTATTTTTGCACTGTGCCTTCTTTAGAGGCAGAGAGGGTGACCCTCATCTCTTCTTGTTAGTTGCAGGTGTATTGCGTTTCAAATGTTAAAAGATGCAGTAATGCCCCCTGCGAAGACAACTGCAGACCCCCCTGAACTCTACTTCAGCCTCTCCCCTGGTTTTGGTGGGGTTTTTTGTTTAGGCCCTACAGAAGGATTCCGCTGTCTCAGAAGGAAACAGTCACCATGTGAGTGAAGAGCTGCCCATAGTCTGTTAACAAGCAGAGAGAGAAGGGACACAGTGCTATGGACAATGGGCAACAAAGCACAAAAATCTGTTGGAACTTCCCTGTGCATCTGACTCAAGTGACCCCCTACTTTTTTTAAATTCTCCTCTCCCTTCCTTCCTTTCAGGTATCTTTTTGCTATGTTTGATTGTGCAGAATCTGCTGCAGGTAGCGTATTTTTTCAGTTTTGGCATTTCAGGTCTACATTGGGCCTTACATGTTCCTGACAGCGCAAAATAGGAATCCAAGGCCTCACTGCAGTGTATGATGACATTCGTCTCAAATCCTGTATTTCAACTTTGTGTGACTTGAAAGTGACTTTGTGTCCAACAGGTAACTGCTGGGCACATCACCTACCTCAGCGTGCACTAAAATCGTGCTTAAATGCTTCTGCATCGCAAGGAAAAAACATGCATGTTATTGTCAGCGCTGTAATGAAACAGTATCTCAGTCTTAAAAAAACCTCACCAACTAATCTACAGCGGGCAGAGAGGTTACCCAGTTCCCTGGGTCTGTCAGAAACGTGATTAGATAACTCTGCTTTGACTTCAAAGTGAAACGCTGCCGTCATATCCTGCACTGCAGGTGACGGGGGCTGCCTTTGGAGGCCCAGGGTGGTGGACTCCAATGCAGCTTCCTGCCCTTCATCAGTGAAGTCGCAAGCGTCTCCAGAGACACTGTTAACCATATCCTGTTGCAATGAACCAGGACCGTTGTCATACGCTTCTCTTTTCACCCACTGGTTAGTCTCATGGATTTTTCCCAGAAGACCACAAGGAAAAGCTGTATTCTAAATCATCTCCCACCAGCTTCTTTCATCTGCAAGCATCAGCACAACACAATTTCTCCTCTCACTGAAAACCACCTGCACATTCTACATTGACAACTGTCACAGTACTTTTGAGAGGACATTTCCTTCAGCCAGAGGAAAGACATCAAATACCACCTCCCCCCTGCCAACCCCAGGAACTGAATGTAATACCAGAAAACTGAGTAACGCAAATTCACACCTCTGCTTGCAAGAACTGCACAGTCTCCCTTTTGGCCTTCTTTCTTGCCATTCCTAGCAGTAAGTCTGCACATAGGTCTCCATCTACGGCTCAGCCTAATGTCTGGTTACAAGTTCACGCTCGATATAGCACCTTTCACGCTTTAAGCTTTATGATTTCAAGGCTCCTCACCACGTCAGCCAAGACAGGCAACATTTGACTTCTGGGCCATCCATAGGGTGGGTTTGCTGCATTTAAAGAACTGCAGGATCAATGCAACAAAGTGGAATCCAGGACTGGGCTCAGCAGCAAACACTCACTGGTAGGTTTACAGCAAGACTTCTGCAACCTGTAGTCTACCAGTTTTGATGCCTTCTCTGAGGGATGGAATAAAATACTGGAACCTAAATTAATTAGCAAAACTCTTACAGGCTTCTAACAGGCTACAATTTTACTTGTATCACTGAGACCCTTCTCAAAAGGTGCGTGATGACAGCAGGGGTCCAGCGGCAGCTCCACACTGCTGGAGCCAGCAACACCACAGCTCACCACAGGCTGGGCTGTCTGCAAGGGAAGCACAATAATTAGCAGAGCTCCCTGTGGGCTTCTGTCACGCTTTCAATGCAGAACTGTCCCCTCCAGGCACAACTGAATCAAGGAAAACCACTGACGAGGAACATGCTATTTTCCCATGTTAGCTCTAAGACTCCCTAACTGCATCTCACATCTGGAAGGAAATGACACTTGGATTGCAGAGGAGTTCACATGATTTTGAGTGCTATGTTGTTAATCCCTTTCCTACAAAGAACAGAAAAAGAGGATGTTAATTGCGGACTACTCCCCAAGCTTTTGGATCTCATCAACTGCTAAAGAGAAGTTGTCACAATTAAAATAAAGGAAAGATCCTTAATGTCCTATGGATGCTCAGTAAACCTTCAGGCAGGCAGTTCTCCTGCAATTAACGACATGCTGTGCAAGTGGGACCGCCTGGGCAATGCAAAATAGAGCTAATGAGAAGCTGCCACTATGAACACCGTTCAACTGGAATTGCCTCCATGCAAGAAAAAGGTTTGGGGCCATAAGGGCATACCAGTAATTTTTTCTTCCTCTTACTTTACTTTTCCCAGAGGAATCTCTGTTGAGCTTCTGGTCATTTCTGCTTGGCTTGCTTTCAGTGAAGCTCAACAACCGGTGTTTACTTGATCAGTAATAGCATTCACCTTGCAAGAATTTTGATTTTTACACTTTGCTTAACAAAATTACTCCATACACGCTTTGTTTTTTAAGACTTCCCACAGTTTTATTTCAATGTTAATGTTTCTTTGGGGATGTTTTGGCGGTAGGGGTCACTAACTGACTAGCAAGAAAGGATGCCACTTATACCAAATGGAGAGAAGTACAGCTCTGAAATCTACCAGACACATGTTAACATACATACATACACTGACACACCATTCTACATGTAATCAAAACACAATTTGTACTTGTCAGTTTTTATGTTTTAAGCACCATATAATTGCAAGTCTTCCTTCTAATTCAGTATATTTTGGTAAATCTTTAACTTTCTCACTGAAAAGTCGTACTAGGAAACTGGTTTAACTTTGGATAGACATTTCTTGACATTGACCCACTAAAAGACAATCATCTGCTGCTTATATATACACATTCAGACTGATGATGCCCCATTGCTGGAAGTGTTCAAGGCCAGGTTGGATGGGTCTTTGAGCAACCTGGTCTAGTGGGAGGTGTCCCTGCCCACGTCATGGGGGTTGGAACTAGATCATCTCTAAGGTCCCTTCCAACCTAAACCATTCTATGATCCTTGTCTCATCTCTGAGTGAATGAGTGTCATCATCAGATCAAGATAAATAAAGAAACCACCAGAACTGAATATATAGGATTACATTTACTGGCAGCACCATTAGAAGGTGGTTGGGTGTGTTTTGAATAATGGTGTCCTGAACATATGTGTCACAGCACATATGTTACAGATCACATGCTTGTACATTGTTTTTTGCATAACAAATCAGCGGAATACATCATTCCTAGCACCCCCTTGCTTTCTTCTGGAAGAAAAAATACCATTCATATCATCCATAAACACTGAACAATTGTATTAATTTTCTGCTGGGATTGGACTATATGAGTAATGATTACTACCTGCTTTCACCTCTACTATTCCATGACACCTGTCGCAGTTGCTCCCTTCCTCTCCTCAAAAATCAAACCACACTTTCTTCTTTAACAATTGAGCATTCAGACAGACTAGCAATGAGATACGCATTCTTTCATTCAGCTTTGAACCTAGACCTGAATGTATGTTGTACCTCAGGATTTTGACACAAATTACTCTATCTGCATGAGAAGTGGATGGCTTTAGTGCTCCTTCTAATGAAGGGGGTTCAGAATCAGTTTTAGACAGTTCAAAGACAAAATATTAAATTCTTCAAGTTATGAAAACCACCCCCTCCAGTACGTAGCTATGCTGTATATACAAGAGGCCAAAACCATAAATGCAGCAAACTCTTTAAAGTATTTGCTGATTTTCACTACAGAAATAGCTGTGTGAAACAAGCTAATAGGCGAAACAAGGAGTTCATTTTTGAAACCATGACAGATGTATTTTGCATCTGCTGTAAGCACTGTTTTGCGAAGCTTGTTGAGGTAGCTGGATGATGCAGAAGCGGGAAGATGGGTTTGCTTTCTGACCCAGTCTCAGCCTCTGCATTCACACTGCTCGGGCATCATCTGGCATGTAAACCAGCTGCTCAATTGTACACGCACTTTAGATGGGTTGGAAGAAAAACCTCAACAATCACCGAAGTTAGGCACATTTGCATGTTGGCCCCCTGAGCCCGAGGAGTGGGATGGTATGCAGGGAGACGAAAAACCAGATTTCTCACCATGGTCCCACAGGTGCAAGGTTCACAGAAACATTCACTTCTCACTGCATTTGCAAAAGCTCCTCTCTGGTGAACAGAGGATTGTCCACAACTGGCATCACAATAAACAAGATGCACAAGCTTCGAAAGCACTGGATTTGACATTACATAGGAAACTCAAGCATCCAAAAGCAGACTTCTGAAATGCACAAGTGCATATTTCTTCTACTTAATTTTTTCCCCTGTATCTACCAATCTGGACATTTCCAGTAAGGCCATTACACTGACCTGAACCTCATCTCTATAAAAAGCTGAAAGCACTTGGTGAAAATGCTCCACCCTGCAGGAGATACAGATTTACTTTTGCCAAAGGTGCCACGTGCTCTGCTGACCAGACCTGTTACAAGTTCTTCGCTTCCTCACCAGCTGGAGGGGAAGTGAACATGGTTGTCTAACAGGAGAGGAGGAGGAGCGAGCTGAGCTTTCCCTGGCAGCACATGCCAGGGAAAGGTGTTCAGGGATTTTTAAGCATAATTTCTGTCTGTTGCATTAAGAATGGTTAGTTTTCTCCCTCTGCAGTGTACAGCATTTTTTATTTATTTTTTTATTAAGAGGCGATGGGGATAGACTTGTCCTTATAATGTATGATCAGTAACCCAATCTGAGAGTAGATTGACTATTTTAAGAGTCAACAGCAAAGCAAAGGCAATTTCTGAAAGCGTCTATACCCAACTTATTCCCAGAATCAATTTTACTTCATTGTTTGAAAGAAATATAGCACTACTTCAAAAGCATTACAAAATCAAACCAGTTGGCCATTCTTTAGAAAGCAAATTCTTGTTAACATTCAAAGTTTCTCATCACACTAGCTTCCATTTCTGCATCTGCAATGTTAATTTTTGAAGATGCCAGCATAAAACCTTCTGCATTCACTGACTATTTTTACCGTGATTACAAAGCATCACACTGGCTATTTTTACCAGGTTTCTTAAAGAACTCTAAGACACAGCTGACAATACAATCAAGTTAAGTGAAACATTTGCACAGAGTTTACTCTAAGTTTTTTCTTATGATCTGTAAAATATTTAAAGTGACAATACATCTTCCCCTTCTCACACAAGCATTTATATTAAGTTCCTTCTTTCCTTCTATTAAAATTTAATATGATTTTGGAAACACTTATCTCTCCTAACACTCAAAATATTCAGAGGAACTGAAAGTCAGATCACAGCAGTCTTACCAGAGACCTTAGAATAATATTTACGTATATGGTAAAATTTCACCTTTTAGCTATGGTCATCTTTCATAAAAGGATATTTTTAATATAGTGAAAATACAAATTAAGGATAAGCAAGTTAGTAACAGACTACTAAACTTCATCTTAAAAGAAATCATGGACTAGAGAAAACATTTCTAACCAATACAGTTTGCAATCAGAAATCATGAGTAGCTAAAGGAAAAGTTGCACTTTTTATTTATTCAGCTTTGTGCTACTTTGATGTATGGAGAGCTTGATTCTTGGCAACTGTCAACATACCAGGATTTAACTGAGCACCGAGAGCACAGACAATTAGTTCTCAAAATTATTAAACACGACTAAACCTAATTGCACTGACAGGCATTCTCAATCCTCAGATTTTCTGAGGTCCTCTATTCTTCTGTCAACAGTACGCCTACATACTCCAGAACCAACAATTGCAAGGACAACATGCCACTGCCACATAAACAATATTTTAACACAGTTTGAAAATGTGCTGCAGCAGAATGTTAGAAGTATAACATCTATCCTTGTTAATTGAAACAGAAAATCAAGCTAAAGGTATTAAAGGTATAAATGGGCATCCGAGAGAATACAGAGCTGACAAAAACTAGTGAGAGTCTGGAATGGATGTTTCTTGATGATCATGTGTTTTTAATAACAGTTTATAACTTAAGGAACAGCTTCCATTTCTGGAATGAAACAATCCTCTATGGCTCTTCTAATTCATCTGTTAGCTCTCAGATGAAAGACAAACATACGACTATTCTAAATTCATTCATTTCTCAGACTACAAGAAACGAATGAATGAACCTGTGAATGAATGCATGTTTGAATGTAGTACACATGCAACAAAAGACATTCCTTTGAGATTAAAAGGCACTTCTGAAATGCCTCGCTGTACTTTCACTTAAGATGATGCTTAAGCTTAGCTTGGTATGACATGAAGACAATAACAGTGGAAAACAAACAAAAATGCTCCAAACAAGAAACACAAAATCTAGAAATCAGACATGCAACTGTTAAATCCAAAGCTTTAAGACTGTTTCTTATTTACTTACACGTTACGGGACAAAAGTCAATGAAACTTCAAAGGATTCTGCTCCCTCAGAGCCAAGTAATTGCATCTACAGTTGCTGTCAACTGGGAAGTGAGCATCTGTAGCTGTCTCTCCCCTGAAATAATCCCAAACTGCTTGTTGTTCCAGGCTGTGCTCAGAACCTCTTAGCGCCACCAACGTCGTCTCCACAGAGCTGTGCTTACAGATCTCCTCTCCCTCATACTTCTGCAACATCACCTAATGCTGAGGTGTCTGCGCTACTGCTCTCCCACAGGCGTGGGTCAGGTCAGCACATCCAGGAAACAGAAGGCAAAGGGAGGGAAAAAACCCAAGCCCAAACCCAGATGCCATGCTTTTTGAGGCTGCACAATTTCCTCAAAGTAGCTTTTATTAGCAATAGCTATTGTTCCTCTGGCGAGCAGTCCCAAACCACAGCTACAAAACCAGAAATCATTTTAATTCCTTTTATATCCAATCACAAAAGCATACACAATATACACTACCTAAATTTACTGGGAGGTTTGATTTTTTTATTTTTTTTTAGTTCTACATCTACTGGAGAAATCAAAAGGGTCAGACAAAAAGCTCTGACAATAATAGGCACCCTCCAACAGAAAGACAGCAATCAATTACAAACCATTTGGAGAAATTGTAGAGTTGTCACAGACTCATTTACAGCTGCAGTTCAAGTCAGACTGCCTCTGATTGCCAAGCCATTTCCCCTCCTTGTACCTACAAAACTAGGACAGCTTCAGATAACTTTTCAACTGACACTTGCAGACCTGCATGCTAACCCAAGAAGTGAACTGCAACATGGCATGAGGGGTTACTTCAGCAAATTGCGCACAAGCCATTAATACTGCTAGACGTGACAGATTGGAGGCTGGAGACAGGGCAGGGAGCCTTGGAGCAAATTTAGTGTGTTCAGAGCACGACTAGTATACGTGAATTGGTCTCTCTGTATTTAAAACCTGCTGAACTCTCCCCATTTTTCTGTCATCTGGTGCATCTGACACAGACGATCAGGAGTGGCTTTGTTTTTCTGCTAAAGCAAAGCTGACACCCCAGAATCTCCTCCCCTCCAGCACGACAGGAACTTAGTTGTGTGTGTCTGCACAGGGCATGGAGGGCAGCTCATACCCCAGGCAAGCAGGGCACCCCAAGGTGCGTACCCGGGGTGAGCAGGGCATCCGGGGAAACCTGGCCAAGCACCAGCCTGCTCGTGCAGCCAGCCACCAGGACATCCTAAGCCTTGGGGTCACCTCCACCATGCTCCCGCAAAGATTCCTGCCCCCCTAAAACGCTGCAGAAACCCTGAAACAGGACAGCAGAGAAATCTGCATTACCCCTTTCAAAGGAACAATGTGTCCTAGGGAGAGAAAAATCCAGTTTATTCTCATCTGGTTGCAAAGATATTTCGGGAGAGTAAGCAATGTGTTACACAGGATATAGATTATCTCTGTGGGAATCACTGGTGCAGCAGGAGATGGGTTAAAGACCCACAATCACTGTGTTTCTCCTTACTCTCAGGGGAAACTGCATAAAGTGACCTATAATAGACTGAAGTAGACTACAAAGTAATACCAAAAGTAAGGGAGCATCAGCTCCTCGGGGCAGGTATGGCTAGAGGCACAATATATATTCCCTGTTCTGGTCTTCTGAGTTTTTACATTCTGCCTTATCTCTACTAATTTTTCATACAACCTAGTACAAGACAGTAATATATTCCAGAACCATAAAATCTCAAACTTAATTTCAGCTATGCAAAAGTGTAACGCAACTGTTATCACAAATTTGCTTGGGGATACAACCAACTTATCAACAGAAATAAAAAAAAAATCAGTTGTCAGAATGGCAATGCCTAGTAAAATCACAGCCACCAACATGATAACACTACCCATGCTAGCACTTAGCGGGGTTCAAAACCAAATGCAGTTGACTCACTTGGAGCAAAATGGATGAAAAATTGCTCTTTGAAGACCAATGCATGTGAAGGTGGATGCTAGTTCTCGGGGTCCCTGCCTCAGCCTCCAAAGTCCTGACTGATAGAAGGTCTGAGTCACACAGACTTTGCTGAAGTCACACATTAACTGCAGACATATAAAAGCTCTTGAAATTAGAGAGTGATAATCACCGGCTCTCAAACAGTGCACCTCTCCAAGTCTGCAGTCCAGTCTAAAACTAGTGACGTTAAGTGAGTGTTGCTATGGTCACTGCAATCTTAACAACAAGCCCTAGAAGTATCGGCAAAAAGAAAACGTGAACCAAACTGAATCAGTTAGAAAGCTGTAGCAGCTTTACTGTTCTCTGCAGAACTGGGTTCAAGCAACACAGAAAGATGAGTTTGTCGAGTCTCCATCTGTTTGCTATTTGTCCCCAGTCGCACTGCTTTTGGGGATGCAGCAGCTGTGCTGTAGATGCTGACCTGTCAGCGTGACCTCAAGATAACAAAACACTAAGCACAGCTAATATGCATTAAAAAATTTTGAAATTAGTACCACACATTAAATTCTTTCCCACAAAATGCATTAACACTCCAACACTGTGTTTTTGTTCGTAAGGATTGTTACGTCAAGCATCTTCTTACCCTGAAAGGTGGATCACTCTTCTCCCTGTGTGGCATTTGGTCCAGAGTGCCATCAGTACTGCTCCGTTTCAAGCCAGGTGTGACATCAGGCACATTACTAAAGTCTGCATTCGAGAGAAAAATAAATAAATAAATTAGAGGGTTATAGGACAGGAACAGGAAACGTATTTCTTTTATCTGCAACAACTTTCAGTGTCTAGTGGAATTACTGTAGGGGGAGAGAAGCAACACAAAATTTGTGATCAACCCCACCCCCCACAAAATAATGTTAAGAGGTCAAAGCAAGGAGCAACTCTGCCTGGGAACTGCGTTCAAAACAGCAGCTGGACATCTAAGACCGTCTGAAGCAACGTGCATATTTGATCTACCAAAATAAACCTAATGCTCTTGCTAATAGCATACTTTCAAAGGTAGCATTATCTATAATCAGCATACTCTGTGCTGAGACAACCAGTGAGGATAATTAAATGCACTCAGTAGTTCTCCTTGGATGAGCACACTATTGTTCGACACCACTCAGTCCTGAATCCATTAAAGATTTAAGAAGAAAAGCGAATTTTGCCTTGGAAAAAACATCACGGTTTATAATATGGACAAAATCCCTTCTTCTTACTACTGGTTTACCAATTTTACTAAGTTTGGAGTCCGTGTACATCGTAGCTGCCACAATGCAGAAAACAGAGACGGCACTGCCCTGCTCTGCTTATTGACAGACTGTAACTTTCAATAATTTTCCATGTGAAAACTCAAGCTCTATGCAACAATGATGAACATTCATCTAAAAATGACGTCTTTTCTCTTTACATTTCCTCAATCGGCTGCTTAAGATCTGCAGAGACGTTTACTTGGAAATTCTAATTAAAACCCTTAGACGCGAAGAAGTGATTTTTGATCTGCTGTATTATCAATCTGAGTAGCTGAAAATCATAAAGCAGACAGCAAAATTATAATGAGGATTTTTAGCAACCTCAGATGATAAAATAGTAATAAAATGAAGGGTTTTTTTAATTTGCTGCTTTGTTTCCTAGCCTTTAAGCCTCTAGGGTATAATTCGCACCACATTATCAGATTTTCAAACTCTTTTTTAACACCTACAAACGCTGGAGATTTATTTTTAAGTGAAAGCCGAGATTCTCATTTAATCACTGATTCCAGCAACTGAGGTGGTAATTAAAACAAGTATCACTCATCTTACAGTAAAATCATGAGAGTTAGCAATAATTAAATTGTATCCCTCTGCCTGGATGTTGCTGCTGCCCTGTCCCTGCACTAATATGCAGGACCAGCTCCTCTTAGCAAGAATTGAGAAATATGGACTGCAACAGGGAGGGAAATGGGAATTTTAGGCCCAAAAGAGCACCTTATAGCCTATGAAGAGCCTTGCTGGGAAGGCAAAACATGGCAGACAGATTCCACAGGAAAGCCAGGCAGAAACATGCAAATAACTCAGCATGATGTCATCTTGATACTTTATTTTTACATATGTTATTAAGGTGCCTATGCCAGGCTTAGCATCGAGGATGACACTTTCTACCCAGACCTCCAAGACATGACTACTCTGTCATTTCCCCATCCTTGCATAACCAAGGTCCCATCGTTTTTTTCCCCTCAAGCTTTTTTACCTTTTCCTCCTGGAGTCCAGTACATCTCCTGATATCTCAGAGCCTACATAAGATGCAATACCCCGAGAGTTACCACCTCTGCAGAAAAAAAATATTTTACACAACTCCACCAAACAGCTATCCATCATTTTCAGGAACTTAACAAGGAGTCTGCCTTGTCTATTTATCTTATTATGCTTTTTACCCCCTTTCCCACACCAAGCCTGAATAATTTTCTCCTGGCCTCTGGACTTTGAAAGTAATTTTCAGTCTCTCTTCTGTATATGGGTACACATGAATGCCTATTGACTTCCACCACCGTCAACTCCTGGGCATACATACAAAAGTTAAGCCAACCCCTAAAACCTGAACTAACTTTTAAATAACATTTTCATGAGGGTGAGGTGATGCCAAGGGTATTATTTCCCATTGTTTCCCAGTTGTGCTCTTTTTACTTGCCTTCTGTGTTTTAATGCACTTCTCCCCCATACCTCCAAACAGCACACACCTGAGATAGATGTTGCAGTGGCATAAAGGATCTAGAGTTTGGTATCAGGTGTCTACATAATGAGAAAAAAACCTATGTCCTTTCCCTGATTTTACAAAGTGACCATTAAACATATTTTTCCTTTACAAAACAGGAAGTAAAACTAACCTACGCAAGCAATGAAGAGAAAGAATAAATGTAGGAAGAGGAAAATAAGGTAAAACAATCAGCCCACAACATGAACAGAAGAAATCAGGATAACAACACTCAAAGTGGGCAAACAGAGTATTATATCACTTTGTCCAGATGATCTATCTTTTCCTCCCTTCACCCCGATCTTTGTTCTTCCTTTGCAGTCTACAGGAGTGTCAAAGGTAGGTCTATATAGTCTTGCCCATTTTTATAGCATTTGCTATTGGCAGAACATGTTGCTGGTGGTAGTTAGGGTAAGCAACAGTAAATGTTATTTTAAATAGTAAAAACTAAAAAAAGTTACACGGAAAGGATCCAAGGTGAAAAATGACATCCTACTGCACGTTGTATGCCAAACGGACAGGGGGAGGGAGGGAAGGAAGGAAGGACGTATGGCTTGTTGATCAGTTTCGCATCCATATCCTGTCTCCCTTTCCTTCTTTTACTGGGGAAGCAGACTTCCTTTGGATCAGCTCCTACAAACCATCAAACTATTCCCAAAGAGCACAGAAGCATCAACATCAGCTGCATAGCTAAAAAAAATAAAAATCAAGGGGCAAAGAAAATGAGTATTACCTTAGAGAACAGGTAATTTCAAATGCAAAGCCTAAGGCCATAAACACAGCAGCAAGTTTAGTATTGAAATTCTCTCTACTTCTAGTACTAGATAGAAGGGGAGTAACAAGCCAAACCATAAAAACTGTATTTTCTTTAAATATTCAAATTTGGATTCAGCTCTACAATGAGATTCATATTAACAAATATGTTCAAAAGTAGTAATGTAAAATTTATCTTACAGGCTGGGTAACTGCTATTCTTTCAGGTAAAACTAGCAATAAAACTGTAGAGAGTCTGCACAGAATTACGAGAAATGTTACAGCTGTGTGAGTATGAAATTATTTCAGTATATAACATTCTGGAACTTTGCTGGGAATAAGCACAGAGAAGTACGCAAGAAGATACACTTTGCTAAAAATCATCTAAATGCAAGGTCAAATCAGCACCTCACCTTAATATAATTACACTACTGACTAGTTAAAGAAAATATAGACTACTTTGCTGGAAACAGTGCTTGAGAGGCTTTCCAGCACAGTAATGGTGAGTATACCATTACTAAGTCTGCCTCTACAGCTCCATTACAGTAGTACCTTTGATTTAGTCTATTGACATACTGGAGATAAACCTGTCCAGAAGAAAAAAGGGACTGATAACATTGGGTTAGGCAAAACTTGGTTTAAATATTTTAGCATATTTTTTCCTCTACTGCAGCATACCTCTCTGTCCTATTTACACAGACACACACACACTCGTGCATGGTGAGTTGAAATGTGTATCACTTCCATGTGGGAAGGACGGGAACCTCTTAAGCAGATAGCTTCTTCTCATCTGGCAAACAGGAGCATGTCTCCAGACACTAAAAAACAAACTCAGTGTGGTGGACTGACCCTGGCTGGACACCAGGTACCCACCAAAGCCGCTCTGTCACTCCCCTCCTCAGCTGGACAGGGGAGAGAAAATATAACAAGAGGTTCATGGGTTGAGATAAGGACAGGGAGAGGTCACTCACCAATAATGAGCAGAATAATGAGAAAGAAGTCTAAATTTTACGAACACCTTCCCCCAACCCCTCCCTTCTTCCTGGGCTCAACTTCACTCCCGATTTCTCTACCTCCTTCCTGCCAGTGGCGCAGGGGGACAGGAAATGAGGGTTGCGGTCAGTACATCACATGTTGCCCCTGCTGCTCCTTCCTCCTCAGGGGGAGGACTCCTCACACTCTTCCCCTGCTCCAGCGCGGGGTCTGTAACACAGAAGATAGTCCTCTGTGAACTTCTCCAACATGAGTCCTTCCCACAGGCTGCAGTTCTTCATGAACTGCTCCAGTGTGGGTCCCCCACAGGGTCACAAGTCCTGCTGGCAAACCTGCTCCAGCATGGGCTTCCCACAGGGTCACAGCCTCCTTCAGGCATCCACTTGCTCTGGCATGGGGTCCTCCATGGGCAGCAGGTGGACATCTGCTCCACTGCTAAGCTACACAGGCTGCAGGGGGACAGCCTGCCTCACCATGGTCTTCACCAGGGGCTGCAGGGGAATCTCTGCTCTGGTGTCTGGAGCACCTCCTCTCCCTCCCTCTTCACTGACCTTGGTGTCGGCAGAGTTGTTTCTCTCACATATTCTCAACTCCTCTCTCTGGCTGCAACTGAGCAGGTTTTTTGCCCCCTTCCTACATATGTTATCACAGGGGCGATATCACCATCACTGATTGGCTTGGCCTTGGCCAGCAGCCAATCTGTCTCGGAGCCAGTGGCATTGGCTTTATTGGACATAGGAGAAATTTCTAGCAGCTTCATATAGAAGCCATCCCTGCAGCCCCCACACTACCAAAATCTTACCACACAAACCCAATATAGTCAGCTTGTTGCAAACACGAAGAGTAGCAACCTCAGATAAATGCTAAAGTTCTCAGAAAAGCACAGGGGGAAAACGTCATTATGTGAGAAGCTTAACTACACCATATGAAATGCATACCAAATTTTTTGCTGGGTTTCTAGCAATGAACAACCATGTACTAAGAACCTGCTCAGCACCTTCGGCTACCAAGAGAATCACCAAAGAAGAATGCCATTACTCCTGCAATGTTGTGTCTTGCTGGCAGGCAGATACATGACTCAAAATCATTCAAGAGAAATTATAACATAACCACTAAAAACTGAAAGGAAGCATACTTCCTAAGTCATGCTCCTCACCGTTCCATTCAAAGTAGGCACAGAGCACACAGATGGGACAGTCGGTGAGAAAAACAAACACATACAGCATATCCAAGAGCTCTGTACGCCTACAAGAATGCCTCTTCCCACGTCGCTGCCATGATACACATGCAAGTGGTCAATATGGAAGTTATTCACGTGTTTGTGAGTGGTGAGGTACAATGGAAACACATTCTCTAGCAGATGTGTGAGACAATAATAATCTGTGCTACAATCCCAGCCAAGAAACCAAAGGAAATCAACTGGAAAACATCAACATCGACCATCCGGCAATTCATTTACCATAAAGAAGCCATCAACAAATGCAAATGTCACTTATCTCCTTTTTTTCTGTTTAATTAATGAAGAAGCAAGTACTTTCTTGTCAGTGCTGCTCTTGCCGCTCTTGCCACTCTAGCCACTCACTGCAAAGCCAAAATTGCTATGAGGAGAAAGTAGGAACTGAGGATGCTGTTTCTTTTATAAGTCTTTTCTTCATAATGCTTCAGAACTTGTTCTGTTTTAGATTTTTCTCACCAATTTCAAAAAATGCCAAATAATCATCACAAGCATGTCAAGTGTTATCAAATGTCAAGCACTATGTAGGTGGTGTAACCACCCCCTTTTTCAAACTACAGCAAGAGGGTGTGTTTCCACTTGCCGCTCTACTGACAACGATAAGTTGAACAAAAAATTCCTTCTAGCTCTACACGAGAAGACAACACAGCAAAATGAAACATACTCAGTCTCTGACTCCAAGACAAACTAAGACCACTGCAGGGCATCATTTTCAGATCTAGCAGCAGCAGCAGTTCTGTGCAACGCTTGATAACTGTGCTCAGCAAGCACTCTGACAAGCGCAGGCAGTCCTGCCCTTGATAAAAATATAGTGACTACACCAACACGGAAAATCGGGTTTCGATTCTACAATATTTCTGAGATCGCAAAAGTGGCTTGCTTTGTAACAGAGTGAAACCATGTCCTTTTACATTATGCTATTTTATTTTTGCCAAAACGCTAAGTAAAGACACCACAGAGCAAAAAGAAGTCGCTTGAGACCAGGATATTCATCCATGATGTAGGAGTGAGGCAAGATAGCAACTAATGACTAGAAAATGACCGCGTCTGAGGTGGGTGCAAATCAATTTGCACCCATGCAACTCAGCAGAGGCTTAAACTTCCTTTAGCTCTCAACATTTAAAACCTGGCATATGAAATCAAAACTCAAGGGCAAGGATTTTAATAAATGATTCAACTGATGACAGGGAAATGAGGATGATGCAATGCAGCTGGTGAGTAACAAGCAATAGCTATGTTTAAAGAAGGAATGAGAATATTGGTGACATCTAACGTAAGAAACCACAGATCTGTGACCTAGGTAGTAACCTAAGGCTTTCACAATCAACTCAAAAAAAAGAAAAATTAAAAATGTGGAGATAAATGGAAAATTATATACATACTGTATGGATAAACAGACTGTGTCAAACTAACCTCAGATCTGCCTTTGATAAAAGATGTTTTTAAAGACAAAGAACATAGAATAAACCCAACCTTCTGTAAACTTAATTAAAAAAAAAGAAAAAAAAGAAAAAAAATCTTTACAGTAGCCTAAGGGAAATTATTAGCCAAAATGAAAAGGATAGGAATTAAAACAAGGCAGAACTGGCTAGCAAGTGAGATAACAATTGATTGGTCTGAATTAACTTCTAGGTCCGGGAGAGGCTAATGGTAGACTTTGTACAAGGGGGCTTTGGGGACCAATTTTACTTAATATTTTCATTATTTGTCTCAGCCAAGAAAGTACAATAGGAAGTGCACTGATTAAATAACTCTAATCATTTAAAGTTAACACACAGCATTAATTAAAAGCATGACTGGAGATGCACAAAAGAGATGCAGGATGACCTTGAAGATAGAGCCACAGTCCCAGAATGAAATTTCATAGAACAAAGTTTCAGGGACCAGTAAGAACAATTCCTTCTATATATAAGCTGTGGCTCATCAGTTGGAAACATGAAAGGAAGAAAAGTGTGGAAGTGGGGAGAAGGGGTTAACAACATGTAGTTGTGACCTAGACCTACTTAAGCAATGGTCAAGGCCAGCAGATACTGATGAGTTATAACATTGGTCAGGGGTATGTCTATGCTGGCAATTAGAAGACTGGCTTTCAACCACCATATGAACAAATTTCTGGAACAGGTTTACCTGAGAGCAAAGAATGCAGCCTATCCTATTTTAAAATGGAATACAATGTGTGTATCAATAGGCTTGTTGAAAGCCTCCACCAGCAGAGGACTGGACTCATGGACCCTGGAAATTCCTTCCCATCCTAGGTTTCTCTGCCACCAACATAGCACAAGCGTTACACAGATGCCTAAATACAGCTGCACAGGCAAATAGAAGGCCAAACAGAAGCTTCTGTCTGTTCAGTAGAGCACAAAAAATACCTAAAATTTCATTAGTGCTGGTGTGTAAAGTTCCTGGCAAAGAGTGTTTACAACTAAGAGAACGCTTATATCACAAATGCACATTGGTGAAGAAGCCCCAACAGTTGTCCTACACCCACACACACACCCACACACCCACAGAGCAATCAACCACATTTTTAAACACTGGTATTGTCCAGTGATTTCAGATAGATCTTGCAAAACAGCAACAAAGTGAGCATCGCCTTATTTCTGAGAATACTAATATGAATTTTAGCTTGAAAAAATTAGGATCCCTAATTATAAGTAATTATAGGAGGTCCAGTCTATCCACTAGGAAAGAATGTATTCAATATTTTCACTAATTCCCAAATGCTCTAGAAACTGCCAATAAAACACAACACAGCCAATCTGAAGCATGTAGAATATTCTCCCTCTCCCCATTACAGAGAGTTTCCATAACACGGCTGCATGGTTTAGATAGAAATGAGATATTACATTCGGGTAATAAAGTTAAGCCAGGTGTATGGAAAGCTACATTTTTCATTGTTGTGTGAATTCTCCAGACTGATCAGTTAATTATGATAAGCTTGCAGTTCCCATATTCTTCTAGCCAATGTTACTATCAAGAGAAAAGAAAGCTTCCACGAGAAGATAAAAAATATTTCCAAAATCCCCAGTGCAAATAATGCTAAAGTCTGAGCCAGCTCTCAGCAAGGTCCAAAGCCTTGGTGGTCTTAATGCCTTCAGACTCACTGAAAAACAGGAAGTGGTAGGTGAAACATTCCAGCATTGCCTGGAGAAGAGAAATATCAGTGCAGTGAACTCTAAAAATGCTCCCTTGGAGACCAGTACTCATAACTTCAGTTAAATGGTTCAACCTGGCAGGTAGCACGCATGTGCTTATTTCTTTTGGTTTGATACAACTAAATATTTTTCAGGTTTTCAACAGTATATTTAGTCTTTTGTAATGAAGTTAAAAAAATAGATCTGTAAGCATTTCCTGCTGCATCCTCTTCCTTTCTTAAAGGCTTCAAGAAATATCTTTCAAAAAGTAACAGTTGATCCAAAGGAATTTATTGAATGGCTTTCAAGAGACATTCTCACAATCTCTGTTATAGAAGGCATCCAAGTTTCACCAGAGAGATATGAACTGGGTTCACTAGTTCAGTTACGAATAACTCTTATGTCTTGCTTATGTGAGGATCAGACCTTTCAGTTCTTTGGCTCATGGTATCCCCTGGGATCAGCACGGAAGGTGCACCCAGCAGCTAGCATCCAGGACAGAGCCCACGCAATCACTTTACATTTCTGTCTAGGTTGCAAAGAACACATTAACTGTGGTCAGGAAGTAGAAAAGCAAGAGAGTTTTGGGAGAAGAAGATAAACCCCCATGGAAGATTCATCAACTGTCCCACAATGGCCATTTGCCCTGGAGAAATTGCTCATAAAAGAAGATATGGCCATTTGCCCTGGAGAAATTGCTCATAAAAGAAGATGAGTTGTGGAGGTAAAACTAGGTAGGTTTAGTAAAGCTGTGATACAAGAGGGCACTGGAGTTGCTCCACAGTTTCCACCATGAAGACCCAGGCCCGGAAACATCATGAAATCTTTGGAGGCACAGAGTTCTTTAAGGCCTTCATAGAAAAGCAGGGGTTTTTTTTCCTCTGAACACTCTTTGCCCAGAGAAGGATGATTATAAATTTGGTGATAAGTCAGATAAGATAGCACATAACACAAGAATGGTCCGGCTCAAGTGACATGTGGAGACCTAATTTCCACACAGGAAAAGTGCACTGAAAGGTCCTACTTTACCTCAAGCTGCTGATCTATTCCTTCTGCATGTCACAGCAGCAAATAAATAAACAAATAAATAAATTTTTTGCACTCTTATGCTTTATCAGTACAAGGCTTGACAGATGAAAAATGGCTGCTACAGATTGAGCTTATTCATGAGGAGTTTTTACAGACATATTTGATTCTTGGACCAAAAGCTGTCTCCAGGAAGCTCCTGCACTAAGGAAACAGATCTAAGAGAAGGCAGGTAGGTTGCAGCCACAGATGAGAAATATGCATTGAAACACACCATATCCTCCACCCACTTCAAGCCGAAAGCCAAAGCAATTTGATGCACCTTTCATCTTCATTGTGATTCTCTATGAATTTGGGCATATGACTGAGGTACCATGGATCCTAAAAGCAGATTCTTATTGATCTCCAATTAATTTTTTCCAGAATTATGGGAGTGTTCATGTTAACTCCATCATTCCAGTTAACTGGAATTTATATAAGTTTTAAACTATTGCACAGTGCCAGTTCAGTTGTTTCCCCACAGCTGGTCTTCACAGGCATTACTACTTAACATTCACACTCCATTGCTGGAGTAAATTCAAAACAATTTGCAGGCAGTAACTGTGATTATTAACTGTGCAGTGATTTACAGCTTTCATGCTGCTTTAACCAACAGTTAAAAAGATAGCGAAATACCAAATTTATTACCAATTCAAAAACCCCTTCCTCTTCTTGCCTAGGAAATTTACAAGTTCTTCCGAAAGCCTTTGACCTAGCTTCAGATGCCACCTATTGCTAAATTAACATGACTTGAGTCTACTAATACAAGTAACTTCAGTTTCTAGAAAACTGAAACTAAGCATGTTAAAGAAACACAAATAAAATGCACTGGATTTTCATAATTCAGAAATTTTTCAATCTCTGCAAGATACTTTGGCTTTTATTACATGTTGTTTTCTTAGGCATTTTGTAACCCATTTTGGGACTAGCTGGAAGGTACGTTCTCAACTTAGCTTCTAGGCTGTAACAACTGATTCCTTGGCATAGCTAGAAACTTCATTCAGGAATTCATTCAAGATGTTAAAACTGCAAAGAAATTAGCATACAGCTGTCATAACATCAGTCTTCCTAGACAGGGTTCTTAAACACAGAATTAATAGATGCCTGTCACTGACAAGACTAATTGTTACCAAAGAAGACACGCAATTACAGGCCAGAAAAGAAGGTTGTCTTCATGGCCCACCTCATCCCTATGTTTTGGCTTCAGGGACCAAACTAGGAAACATCAGAAGGTGCTCCACATGCTTCCTGAAGGACAATGCAACCAGGCTGCTTCTTTTTGTAGATCTGATACTGCCTAGACAAAGAGAAACTTGTACTTCTGGTCAGGGTCTGAAATGCTCAAGCAGAAAAAGTCTCTCTCCTTTGTTCTCATCCTTCAGCAAGGAAAGTGACGCTTCTTCTTTAAACACTCCACATTTTCACGTTTAGAAAAAGCCAGTATGTTCATGCAAATCTTGTATCGTACAGCTTGCTTAAGACATGTTGGGCCACATGCTGAACGGTGGCTTAGCTCCAGTCAGCCACCTACTTCTGCAAGTGTGACTTTCTGTAGGCTGCTTTATGCTCTCTTTTCTTTTCTTTTTTTGATAAATATCTGCAGAAACATGCATTTTGAAGCTGGAGCAGAGTCCTTTAGATCCCTTGGGAGTTCCTTTGTCAGTTAACTGTTCATGGTGAAGCAAAGTAATTTGACTCATTTGCTAATTCAGTAATCAATAGGAGATACAAATTAGCAACATAATAGGAAATAGCTGCCTGCCCTTCTGTAGCAATGCCTGATTAGCCCCTGCTCGTCAATGGTATGTTTTTATAGGGTAATTTAACTTTCTAAACTTTCTCTGTCCAAGTATCTGCCAGTCAGATAACTGTTCAGGCTTTTCAGTTTTAAGCTTAATACTTCACACTGGCTTCTCAAATTGATACCTAAATACATTCATTTCTTAAGTGCATAAACAAATGCCTTCTTAGATACAGTCTCGCCAGATGCCAGCCTTACTGTAGCTAGTGCATCACCCTTCTATCCCAGTTCAACAACCGGAGATGTGTAGTACGGAGAAGACAGACACAGCAGAGCCTGTGTTGGGTGGCCACCATCCTCTACAAGCATCAGCAAAGGCTGCAGCCCTCTGCTGCCCTCAGGACAGGGGTGCTGTCAGTGGCTGCTCTCCCAGCTTCTGCTGCTACTGCAGGATTGCTTACGTAGGATGGCTTTGGCTATTCTCAAAGGTCATTTGCACCGAGAAGAGTTGGAAAGCAAGTTGAGCTGGCCCTGCCCAGGTACCAAGTGTACCACCTTGGTGGTACATTTTCTCCTCCATCTCAGATTTGTAGGCACAAAAGTAACATAAAACAGAAAGGAAAAGGGGGAGGGGAGAAGTTACTTAATAGTTTAGCAATAATTTGTGGCTAGCTTAGACAGTTTGGTTTTATAATTACTCAACCTACCTTACCTCTGTGAAACACAGAACATCTGCTGTTTGACGTGTTTTAAATTATGCCTAAGGCACTGGTCTATATGTGGATGTCTCTAACTACCATCATTAATAAATCTCCTTGCTGCCCATATTGTCATTCTACAGAATTCAGTAGGATGGGCAATGTCATGATTTATGCCTGCACGCTGTCACTGAGCCAGAAGGTACAGCTCCACAGGGTTTAATGGAGTTTACACCCGGAAAATACAATTTGGCCCACTGACTTCACAGGGATTAAATCATCACAGCATTTAGCAAAGCAGAACAGAACGCTCTTTCAGTAGAAAAGCACAACAAAGAGCATTTAAGGCTGTCCCATTTTATAGCATAAACAATCTTTTAATTTGCGGCATACACATCTAGCAGGAAGCCAACAGGACAGTTTGTCAAGTGCCAGCAAGAGCTCATTAAACCACCGCTCTTGGGAAACACTCTGTATTGCAAAACACGCAGTAGGCAACGAGTGCTCCTATGGATCCAGCTTCTGAAGAGGCAAACGCTTCCTCTGAATTAACCTCTACACGGCCACAGTCCCAGGTATTGTCACAGGCCAGACCTAGTCTTCTCCCAGTGATTCACAAAAGCGCAGGACAAAGACACTTGTGTTGATGGCACACAAATGGCTGGAGTGCAAGCCAACCTGCCATGGTTGTCCAAGACTACTGAAAACGCACACGTCACCTCTGAGCTTGCTTTGATGAACAGCCACTGCACATCCTATCACATCTATGTGGCTTCCTGCCGAAGTAAATTGGGTAACAAGTAAAAAAAAGAAAACCCAGTGAAGTCATTGATCTTCAGGCAGATAAGCAGTCATGCTGCATAGACAACTACATGTCTATGTTAAAAGGAGGCACTGCTTTTCTGTTGCGCTGCCTCACACCACGTAGAACTACCGGATATCTGGTGTTAGGTCTACCGGTCAAGAGGGAGCGATGTGTGCAGACCTGCACAACTAACACAGATCAGGGCCTAAATCTAACAGGACTGTGGCTATCCTCACGTCTCGGGAAGCTAAAAAGCAATATTGACCTCTTCTGAGCTCAAAAGAGTTTCCTGTGAAAGAATAAAAATAAATTTCTTTGATTCTTCACACACAGAGCGCAATGAAGTCCATGCCCTACAGCACAATGAAGAGAATTTAAATGTCGAAACAGCAGCTAGGCAAACAAACTGGACCTGATTTGGGAAGAATTAAAAGTAGAAGTTATTTTAGAAATCTTTTTCAGTTAAGTTTTAGTTTTGCTTCTGTTTATGAAATGCTTTGAACATTACATTAAAAGACGCTTACAAAATACTTTAAAAACTATGGGTAAACAGCGATAAGCTGAGCGATCTGAGCTAGTGCAGCAAGCACAGCCCCCAACTGCTGGAGGCCACAGACCACTTTAGCTTCCTGTCCTTCTGACTTTATCTCTTTTCTTAAGAGACACACGCAGGTCTTTGATATTCAGGCTGGGCTGGGGTTGGGAAAGGATGCACAGCCAGTGCTACCTGGAGAGGTGTGGGCTGGGACGTGCATATGGCCAGTTGGCTGCAGAGCCAACCTCTGTCTCCCTTTCCCTCCCTCAGCTTGGTGGTATTTGATGAAGCTGAATGGAGCAAAGTTTTCTAGAGAAGCTGTGAGTGGCAATTACTCTTTACAGAGGCATCTAAACCACCCAGCAAAGTGTACTTGAAACAGGAAGTACCTTGGAATTGAATCCAAAGCAATTATTATTATGAGCACATTTTTAAAAAGACTTTAGTCACATCAGAATTAAACTTGTGGCCAACTGATGTGCTTTGCTTCTGTGTGCGCTTATTAAGATTAAAATCAGAAGCGACTCATGTCTTGGGAAACAGAAGAGCCACTTCCCACGTGAAGGTTCAAACCACTGATCCTCCTCCTGAAACAGTTACATTTTGCAAAAATATCTCAATGTTTAGCTGTTCAGGAGCTGAAATGTCATTGCTCCTCTCCAGCACACATCCCAGCTACTTGTCAAACAGCACGAAGCCTGACTCCAGCCACGCTTTATACAACATGAAATAGCTTCATCGGGGCAACCCAAATCAGCATGTCCCATACTCCGTGGCTGCCTGGGGCTCAGTGTGAGAGGTGCGAAAGCAGAGGGCAAAACCCAAAATGGCTAGAGAGATGCTCTGTGGGAAGGTTGGCTGAAAGAGAGCTTGCCACCTCTGACAGTAACTCTCCTTACAGCCAGCTTGCCCCCGGCACCTACCTGCTCCCTCCTCCTCCTCCTCCTGCTTACCTGGCTCTGGCCCTTGTCAGACCTCTGCACCCACCGGTACAACTCACTGAGTTTGCAGGGGGGACGAAAAAAGTAAGTTTTCTCCTTCGTTAGCTTCATCAAGGGCTTCATCAAGTGCCACTACCAGCACCAGGGCGGGACAAATGCTATGGGGTTGGAAGGGAGGGCTGAAGTAATGTGGAGGAGGAGGAGCAAGCCACCCCCTTCTCAGCAGCACCCCAGCCTTCTTCACTGCTCCTGGGACCACACCTCTAGAAAGATGGGCCAGACAGGAACTCAGACTCTGCACAGAAGGGCCCTGCCCCCAAGATAAGGAGTACAATGGCGAGCAAAGGAACAGTATGTCCATCTTTATTTTTTTCATTTTCCATTTTTTCCATTGGTTTCTTTCCCACTTAGTTCTCTAACCCTCCCAGATGAAAGTGTTTCTTCATGGAAACTTGTTGAAGCATATCCAAACTGCCATCCCCCACTTTTTTCTTTTTTTTTTTCTTTTAATCACAGAGATCTGTTTACAAATTAGGGTTGATTTCAACAGTGTCAGCTAACCAGAAATGACAGCTTTTTTGGCAAAAACCCACTTGCTGGGGGAAAAAATAAGTAAATTAAAAAAATCACCCAACTCTGACAGCAACTCACATACTGCAATGGGTTTTCACACCTCCTAATGCCTTCTACCTCCTGCCTCAGCACTCTATAGATACACCGTTAACCCACACGGGGTTGCCCTAAATATACAGTTTTCAATTCTCATGCCTCCTCTGTTGTTTATTCCTCAAATATCCATGCCATCCTAACATGAGGCATTTTTTTCCTCCACAGCTGCAAGAATTCCAGTCCAATTCCCTCATTTTTTAATTCTACACAAATATTTGTTTGATTTCCTTAGCACTGGAGCTTGGAGCACATTTAGTTGCTCTGTTATTTGGTTTTCCACATTTATGAGTGCATTTTTTAAAAGTATTTAATCTCATTTCTTTTCCAGTATAAGCTTATTACTCGCCAAGCGGCTAAGCAGCAAGCGCATAGCGTTGCCATGTGGGAGATCAAATGATATGACCACAGCAGATCCAAAATACAGCTACAAAGGTATAGCAACCTCTTGGAGAAAATGAATCACTCTCTCAGAAAATTCCCTGGAAATCATTTTTAGGAGTGGCAGAGTTAGTGGCTTTGGAGAAAGTCAATCACTTCCCTTCTGTATAGAAAAGGCTGCCAAAGTTTGCCATGAGGTATAATTGGGTATCCTTAACATAGCAGAATACATAGGAAAAGGCATCCATCAGAATTATGTTAAGCAACTACAAAACTGTAAACAAATGTGGACAAATTATTACCACCCAAGTTATACAAAGCCAGTGATTTCAAGTAAATTCTGTTTTGCTTTTGCCCGGTGGCTGTCACCAAGCACCAGGCAGGGTATTACTGGATGACTCAGCGTGTTTTCCAACCACTTTGTTAATTTTAGCTCATTAATCCTCATAGTACTCTAGAAAGATAAGTAGAGTTAATTAACTTCTTAAAAAAGGGAGGTGACAGCAGAAACATTAAGGTTTTTAATTAAACCTTGAGCCAAATTGTGCTTGATTTTTGAAAGAGTCCCCCTCTGCCTGCACTAACTGACTTTCAAAGGTGCTGCCTTGGAAAAAACAGGCTCAGCATGGTCAAGCAAATGTCAGAAATTATTTTTGAAAACTGTGGTCTTAAGAGTGACTCACTCAACTCTACCAAAGGAGACAGAACAGTATTAAACACTGGATGTGAATTTAAGAGTCTCTGGCCTCCAAAATCCCTGCTTGGAACATTAAATATCACTCCTTCATATCTAAAAATCTTACTCAGTTCTTGAGCGAGCAACAGGACATAGAAGAGTTAAACCCTTTATGATTACCTATTAATTCAAAGTAATGCCATTTTCTTCTGTTTCCATTTGAACCTGATCAGGTGATCAAACACTAAGCACTGAATTCAATAAACATGAAAGTCCTTCTCACAAAGCTTAATTTAGAACTATTTGTTCCCTTTCAGAATAAAATAAATCTTCCTTACCTTCTTTTAAGCAGAAAAGCAAATATACTGTCTCTTTATCCACTAGTGCTTAGAGTATAATACATACTCCAGTAATTTCCTATTATAATGGAATATTTGCACAGGTTGCAAATTTATCCCAGAGGAACGAGGAAGCTAGTGAATGGACACATACATTTATTATATTGAATATTCCAGGTAATGCTGGCCTATGATATCAAGCCAACAAGCTGAATGATAGGCCTGGTATAATTATGTAATTAATTCGCTCTATCATAATTTTTGTTTTATGACAGTAACTTTTATGTGCCACTAGTCAATTTAATGGCATTTTAAATTGAAATAAGACCCCTGAGAGAGATGCTACTCTACTGTATCACATATCTCGTATTCAGATTTCTTTTAATTTCAAATGATGACCTAATAAAATTGCTCTATAATTAAATCTATTCTAACAACTTCTCCTGCGTGATTCTTTTCCTTCTCCCCTTTTTGATTACAAAAATAATTCCGATCAGAAAACACTCGCCACAAAGATCAGTGATCCCTTTTTGTACCTCTTGCTGCTTTCCTGGCACAGCAGTTCACCCTGGCTAGCTTTCCTGAAGAATTTTACTAGCATCCCCCAGAGGTGCAGCGAGGAAACTGCATCTTTTACACTCAAGAAACTAGTGTTAGATTTGCTTCTATCTTGTTTGAAAAAAACAGTCAAGGCGTGGGAAGGAAGGGGAGCAAATCCCCACGTCCTTGCTATTTCAGACAGGCATTTACAAATATTCTGGTATGACAAGATGTATTTCTCATGTGAAGTAAAATCAGCTAAAGGAAGGGAAGGATGACCACGGCTCTCCTCCACCCAGTGGCAGTGCCCCTCTATGTGCCACCTTCTACTTCCAGCTGAAATAGAAGCAGTGAGTATCGGCACCTTCCTTGAGGCTGGGGGGCTGTGGTGTCATCCAGGAGCAGTCCTTACCAGTAGGCTTTTGACATCTTCCCTGCCTGGTGTTCCTCATAGGGAAACCCATCAGGATATCACCCTGACACAGTACTGTTAGGATATGTCCCGCATTCGATGCTTAATACAGTGGTACTACATTGAGTAAAAAATATGATCAGGTAGTAGCAAAACAATCCCTATGCGAGCTGTTTCCATAGCCTTTCTCCTACACAACGAGCAGTTGTATCCAATGGGAACACGTTAAGATCACTGGGTGGGAACAGAGCTAAACGACTCTGTTCTGAGGTGATGATTACTGCATTTAAGGTACCCTCAATGTATGTGGTACTTTACCATATGTAAAGCACGGTAAACACAGAACAATATTTCTGCCTCCGAAAGCCATCCCATCATTTCAACCACCAATGACAGGGAAATGGATGTATTGGAGGTACCCGAGATGACACAGAACAGTTAAGAGAGTGCTTGATAATACTGGATGGTGCAGCCAAACAGATGAAAAGTATATAATTTCCCTGCAGAAATTATCATATTCTGTTCCATTTCTACTTTCTAGAAAATAACAGAACAACAGACAGATATGGAGCATACACGAAACTTAAACAGTTTGTACTTGGGTTTCTCACTGAGGCAAGCACAGAATTTTAAACATCACTGAGTTTTAAAAAGCAGTGATGTTGGAAGCGAGGTTAAAGTAATGGAATTGTTGTCAACCTCTTACCATTTGCTGTGTTCTTTTTGAAGTTATCTAGAAACTCTTCCAGGAGCTGTGACTGGTTTGGAGGGGGCAACAAACTCTTTGGGTCCCTGGAAATGTCGCCATCTGACCACGACGCACATAAGGGTTGCTGGGTCCCATAATGGTTCATTCTCAGAGAAAGCATTACGCTCCTCTCCGAAAACAATAACTCCATGTGCCTGAGGTCAAGATCAGACACAGCCTCTCCATTTATAGTCAGGATTTCATTGCCTACTCGGAGCCCTGGGAGCATGTGAAAGCAAAGGAAAAAAAAAAAAAAAGAAAAAAAAGAGGGAATATAAAATGTAATGGGTCACAAACCAAACCTTATGCTGATCCAGCTTTTATTTTTGTGGTTTCAATTAAAATAGCCTAGTCCTACCAGAAGTCCATTAGAATCAATTGGTGTTTTATTTGTGCTATAATTATACAGATTGACCTCATGCTTACTTTGATAGATGTTACACATCGTACAGCAATCAAACTGTTTATTTCCAAAGATGCTACAGAATTTGGCGGGTGGGAGGGCAGCACAACTTTCAAGAAGATTAGAATAGAGGCACCTCTCACAACTTGGATACCATCAGTATACAGCACCATAACACGTATTTCATTTTCCGGGAAGAACAAGGTACTAGTCACGCGGATCAAATTATTCATGCAAAACTGGAACACCAGCGGATTGAGTCTTTTATCAGCTTTTGCATAAATCTAAACAGTGGCAACCGCTGCCTTTCAAGGTCAGCAACAACCAGGGGTTGTTGAGGGTAGTCATTATCCTCAGGTAGCAAATGAAACTCTCTATCTCCATTTTTCTGGGTTTGTCTCTGCTTTACAGAGAGCAGAACTCATGTGATCCTGCTGTGCGGATGAAGAGAAGCATGGTTTCTGAGCAGCACAGCAGAGAAGGTGATCACAGAAATGTATGCAGAAAACTATTTCGGGGAGGGAGGCTGCTTTTTGTACTTTTCATTGCCAGCAAAAGGGGGAGTGATAGGTCCTGGAGACTGACCAAGTCCATGAAGTTCCCCAGTGTGAGATGAACTCTTTCTCCAGCCTATTCCTCTGTGCAAAAGCACGTGGTCAGATGGCTAAACACCGACTTTGTCTCCAAGGATGAACAAGAACTCTCCCCGTTATATTGAAAGGATAATTCAGTTACTCTGTGTACATTATCTTTCCTAATATCACATACTTTCCACAGTCTTCAGGAAGGAAAACTATGAATAGTAAAAGCCAAGAACCATTTCAGACAGCAGTACTAAAGCTACTTCATTTTTTGAGACTTTAAAAAGATAATGAAGTACAGTATTAAACATAGATACGATACAATACCTTCTTTGTGTGCCAGTCCATCAGGGAGAACATCACTTACAAATATACCGGTGAGATGCTGATTTTCATCAACTTGTGCTGTGACAGCAAAGCCTGAAGCAAAAGAGGTTTAAATCAAACAAACTTTCTTGGGAACATTCTCCTTTTATTTTGTGTATTTAGTAGACTCTACAAAACCAGCGAGAGGATACTTCTGATGAGAACACCAGAAGAGAACACCCCAGGAGCACAGAGACATTGTCACGGTGTTTCTCAGTCACTGTGAGGCCTGTTAAAATTAATAGGACTTTTCAACTTCCCAGAAATGTCATACTCTGCCATGAAAAAAATAAATCACATTTCAAAAAAATATTTTCTACCTCAATCCCACATGACATTTCAATAACACAGCTCATTGTTAAAGTAAGAGTTCTTCAGTGTGTCCCTCAGACATAGAGGTGCCTCAAACAGATCCAAAACTGGAAACCCAAACTGTAAAGCAGCAAAGCCCTACAGACCAGTGAGTGAGACAGCCCACAAAGGAATAATTTATAACCAAGACTTGCAGCTAAGGAACAGCACAGAGCTGCCTTATGAAGCTATCTTTGCAAGATACATAATTACTCCTAGGAATAAACTCCTCCCACGGATAAAAAAAAGCCTGTCAGAATTTGTACAAAAGGTTGATACTCTGTTGATACTGTGCCAACAGTACAGTGGACCCTCCCCCCCCAAAATATAAAAGGGCAGACCTCGACCATGGCCTGACTGAGACTGATGGTATTAGTCCTGGCAAAGAACATTTGTCTTCTGACAATTCCATGCTTGAATCATTTGACCAGTGCAGCAGAATTAGAAAGTGGACCCTTCCCAAACGTAAGAAACGTGTTTGCCAGCGTACAACAACTAGTTTAGGTCCTTGCTATAATACCTCAAGTCCTTTGCAGACTCAGACTTTGAGCTATCAAGGATGGCTCTATCTGCTCTCCCAGAGAGGTTCTGTAGTGAGAAAGCAAGCGATGAAAAGAATAAAAAAAAATAATTCCTGAGAGCTTACCAAAATCAGTTATGTGTTCAGTCTTTGTAAGATGAATGTGAAAAATATTTAATGGACAAATTTCTATTTCGTCATATACCTGTTGGGAAAAAAAACAAAACCAGAAGTCATCAAATTATGAAATTGCAAGCATCAAAACCCAAAGGTACAGCATGAGAAATAAGCATGGCATTCTTTGCATCAATGAAGAGCCAAAACTTGCTGTCTTTACACAAGCAACTGTGTTTCTGTGCAAGCGCCACAGGTATCAGTGGGACTAAATGCAGAGTCAGCTGAAGATAAAAAACTCAGCCTGGAATTCAGACTGACACTTCGCTTTTGGACCAGAAGTCCCACTTAAATCTTCAAACGGTTCTCAGAGAGAGTGTTTGCAGTGCCTAGCCACCCAAACTTCTGCATAGGCATGGACTGTGTGAACGAGGATGGCAGAATGCAATCCAGGAACAGCTTTAAAACCTTATTTTAGATCTGAACCACACATATTCATAGGGGATATTTCAACTGTAGCTACAGACAGATAAATCAACGTAGCTTTATCTAAAAGGAGTCAAACTTTCCTGGTCTACTATGTATTCGTATGGTTCAGGAGCACAATACTCAGTATTTTCATCAACCAGTCTTCTGAGTTGTAGGCCATAGTGTCTTGGCTCCAGCTGCTTCATCTAAGGAATAAAGAGAATAGGGTTTGGAATTTGTTATTTATTTCCAGAATCCCAAAAGACAAAGAAGTGACACACACACACAAACAAAAAGCTCTTTAGAAATCCTGCAAAAACAATCCTCAGCAAGTCATTTTCTAAGCATTTTTGTGGCATAAACAAAACTAGCTGCATGGCTTAGAAGATAAGGTTCAAGCGCAGTTTCCATTTTCCCTTATGATCCTCCCAAATCCTTTCATAAACACTACGTCTTGGCTACTAGATCAACTGAGCACTGCTATATGTTTCCAAAGATATCACAACTGTTTTCTGCCCTTTTGAACTTACACTCACAATCGTCTTTTTCTGGGACTACTTTTAATGACTCGGTTCTGCTCAGCAACTTTCTCTTCCGATGTACAAAACGTATATACATGTATGGGCTGTTAGGAGAGAGGAGGGAATGGGAAACAGGTTCCCTAAGGGTTTGCCTTTATTGGATTTTATTTTTATTGCTGGGCTTCATCTACGATCAGAGAGCTTCACCTATTTTTTTTCACCACATGAGGTCAAAGCAAAAATCCTGTCTCAACAGGAAGTCAAAGGGAAATAGGAATATTCCCAAAGGATATCAGCCTGAAAGTGTCTAGCCCCTGATGGGAGTCTCTCTGAAAGTCAGGATGCTGGTGAGACCACTACACAAAACATTTCATTTTCGCATATTAATAGAGCAGCATTTCTAAAACAGGAGGAAGCAACTTTTCTAAAAGAGGAGGGATGACTGCATCCCTGAGGATTATTTAGCCTCTTTAATGCAAGTCTGCAGTTTACAAAATCTAAATCTACTGAGTAACTGGTAATTACCTTAACATATTATGTGTAACAGTTTACGAGTTGCATGTATTCTGTATCCTGAACAATTGTATTCAAATGTACATTTTTTTCCTGTACGAGCTAGCAAAAAGCCTCAGATGGAAAACGGAAATAAGAAAAGTATAAACCCCATAAAACATGAATGAAGGGGGAAAAAAAATAATCAACAACCCCTTTGAACTTTATTCTTATACACACAACATTCAAACATGTTCTGTTAAGAAGAAAGATTCCTTACACTCACCAGGATCAGAATGAAAATGTAAGAAGGGAAAGAACCAGGGTAGATGAGCAGAAAGTATTCATCATTAGAGAATGCTTATGAAAAGCTTTACACACAGAATAGAAAGAAAAAATAAAACAGAAAAATGTTTAAGGAAAAAAACCCCAAATAATTTAAGACTAAATTTTCACGCGATACAGACAATGAAAATTAAAAGCCAGCTTTACAATTACAAACGTTTTGGAATGATGGCGTAACAGAGGTAAGGAATTTCCTTTTCAACTTAATTTTACGTTTATAAATTTTATTTCCTCTTTCAGGGGTCTTGCATGTTACTAACTACTTTGAAATGTTTCAGCTCTACCTTGCCATCTGGTGGTCAAAAAATGTCTCAGACAATCCCTTTATCCTGACTATGTACAGTGAATTTTTAAAAAGTAAATCCAGGCATTAAATTGTTTATCCGGGACTCAGTCTCCACCAGCAAAAGCAACGAGAAGATAATTTCTTCTCAGTGATGCCATGAAGACGCATTGTGACTTGGCTAAATCAGTGTGCTTATTTTGATTCTAAAATTATAGTTCACCATAGATTTTTTAAAAATTGTATAATTTGATAATTTGTTTGTTTATTTACAACATTACCAGGTGAAGAGAGACATTAAACTGGGTCTTTTTACCCATTAGAAGCCTCAAAATTCATCCAGTTGAATAAGCTCACCTGAAAGTTCACACTAACCTATGCCAAAAGCTACAGCTGCATTTTGTACAGAGCAGCAGTCTTTTTTTTCCTGTTTTTCCCTTTTACTTGTGAAGTAAATAAACTATATTCACCAGCTGTCAGAAAACGGAACTTGAGAGTAAAGAGTTAGTTTTTCCGAAAAGCTTGTTTGCATAATTTAAGTGACTCGAATCATGAAGTTAGAGCTAAATTCAAGCGCTGACACGTGTGGAGACAAAGGTGCTAGGTACATTGTGACTTTCTGGAGGTGCTAGTCTTTAGTCTGTCATTAAAATTGGTATTTCTAACTTTATCTTCAGCCTGTGACTCAGTTTTCTGTCCCAAGATCTACAGCAATTCCTCTCAAATTGCTGGCACTGACTTTCAGAAGGGAATGCGCTTTTTGAAATTGACAAGTAGAGCTGTTATTTAATTAAAAGCTTAAAAGGGTACTTTAAGAAGCAAACATATATGATAGCCTTTGTCACAGCAGTCTTAAACATCTTAATCCCCTGGCATTGACTCAACCAGTCCCCGTTACTCCTTTGTGATTAACATGCACAGAACAACTGGGTTTGCTGCAATGACAACGTAGAGCGGACACGTGTGGAGATTTCTCAGGCGCTGACTACCTGGCAAACCGTCACCGCTCTCTAAATAGGCACTGCGTGCTGCCTCGAGCAACACTTCTTGAAAACCGTTCCACAATCCTGCTACCTTGGTTACAATACATAAATAACACAACTAAAGGAAACTGAGCAATGCGCCTTAATATAGTGACAGGGAGATGCTGGTATTACGCACTCACTATTTAGACATCCTCTGATATATTAGATCCCTTCTCCAGCTATTAACAAGGTGCAATCGTACATGAAAAATGAGTACCTTGCATGCCAAAGACAAAACATCTTCCACCCTGTGCTCCGGCTTGAGGGTCAGCGCCACTCCTTGGCCGTCACAGAAGTGAACATACGTTTGTGTTTCCCAAGCACTCTCCTTCTGGATGCTCTCTGGCACCGAGCAGTAGACATTCAAAAAGTCATCGACCTGCTGCTGGGAAAGAAGGGAGAAAATGTACAACAGATGTGGATGCTGGAAAAATCCCCAACAGTACAATTACGCTGTCAATTTGCACCAGGTACGTATTTAGACACAGAACTGTGTATTTCCCCATGGCAGGAGAGGGACAAAATTCTGTTACCTGCCTTCATTCACTATTGAAAACTTGATTTTCTTGAGAAAGGATCGCGCTTCCTCTGCATTCCCATTATGGGCTTTTACACCTTTATCTCATATTAATTGTTGATTTAACTCAAAGTGAAAGTACATAGCTACCTGATGTATTGCAGTGCAAATAAATTCTTAAGAACTGACTACTGCATTTTACTTAACAAATACAAAAAACTTCGAATTTCAGTCATTTTGACGGAGAATTATGATATAGTAAAATTCCAGCAGAGAGCACTGTGGAGCAAGGCTTGCCGTAAAATAAAGAACTAAAGCAAGAATAAAGTGTTCCTGTTCTATTTACAGTTTAAGAACATATTGTTTCATAGGTAGCACAGGGTATTTGCTTGTTTACCATCTTGCTTCACATTCACCCCTGTTCCAAAGCCACTCCACTTGATCAAATAACAACATCCACCCTGAATAAATTCCCTGTCATTTTCTCAACCTTCCTTTCACACTTTCTTCTATGGTGCACTTCAGGCTACACATTTCAAAGGAAGCCACAGAAAGAGAAGAAAAACATGGACAGCTGTTCAGAATTTGGAGTTTCACCCATATATTTGGTTCTGCCTATTCAGCACATCACTTAAACACCCATGTCAAGGCATTTAGGTTTACTAAGATAGGGTGCCTTGATTCCCCTTACAGTCAATGGAAAGGGACAATAAGCCCGCAAACTGTCAGAACTGTCACCCAAGACATATCTTAAGATATTCTGAGCTGTTCTCAGGGCTGCCTACTTCCCTAATGCTTTTTCTTTGTACTTTTGGTTGCTTGGTCGGTTGGGGGGTTTTGCTGCCTACATAAAGCTCCTGGATTACGCAATTCTTCCTCCTGGTTCTGCAGGGACACAAGCCCAGGGGTGCACTGCAATTAAAAGCTGCAGTAAAATCACTGCACAGGGACTGCTTCCCTTGCTGCAGGCAGCAAAATTATTGACAACAACCTACCAGTAGCAACAGAGAGACCAATATTATTTTGTTTTCCCAAACTGTGGCTGTGAAAATGATGTAGTAAGCAACCCTATTCAGATAATTACTAAACAATGCAGAAATTCAGGTTGCAGCTGACCCAGAGTATGGCACAGTAATAATTTGATGCCAGCGTAACACTGGTTTTGGTGGAATAATATTAATGAGCTAATGGCATTCACAAATCTTATACCTCTTGCTCAACTGTCCCTTTTAACTAGTTGAAAATGAAATTTGAATTAACACAGGCCCATGGTAATCCTAAAATCCAGTAACTCCTATACCTAGCAGGAACACTGTTACGCAATTAATGGAGCGATGAAATCTACACCAGGTGAAGTTTCACCTCGGTGGCTGTGGCTCCAGACTGCTCATAAGACTGGCGTTATTGAAGAAGATAATTCCTGTGGAAGCATGGTCCTCTCACAAAGCACTAAATCAAGTGCCTGGGAGTAAACGTTGACGTCTTTCCGTGGTGGAAATAAATAGAAAGGAGAAAGGGCAACGCAGGCAGGCTGCGGGAGCTGAGCAGGAATGAGCCAGACCCAGTTCTCCGGCAGCTTCCTTCAGGGAAAACTGAACCTACGTTGCCCCAGCTAGCTCAGAGGTTTGTAACTACCACAATGGTTTATTGCTCTGCAACAGTAGTTCTTCAAATCTGTGCCACTGAAATAAATCTCACTACTGCCAGAGATGGAAAAAACCCACCAACCTGAAACGCAGAGGATGAAGGCAATGAGAAATAGGTTTAAGGCCATCTTTTTTCCAGAAGCTTTTTAGACAGGACAGAAAGTTCTGCAGCCAGTGTGAGGTATTTCCCTTTCCTTGCCACGTACACTGGTGCTCAGGCAAATGCCTTGAGATAAACTTGCCTCTGTTATTAAACATGACTCTGTTCCTTAACTGCAGTCAAGGTACTGTTGCTTCATCCACATTTTCCATCTCAGAAAATCTGACATGAAGAGAGATTATTTTTTTCCTGTTATGCCTGCAGTGACTAATTCTACAATAGTTCATTCATTCATTGCCACATAGTTATAACAACCCATCCAATTTTCCAGAAATAGGTGCCAGGATTTGCAGACTGTCACACGTTGTGCCACAGGGCTGCTGCAGGACAAATAGGTTACTCCGTAATTTCCCCCCACTATTTGCCTCTGTTTTTACCATCTTTTTCAGGGAAAATGCAGCCTTCCTGGCAGACTTTGCTATTCGTCATTCGCTGCACTCCTCAGGTAGCATTTTATAAAAGTTTTGATGCTGTTTTTATTTTTCATTTGAAATCAGCCAATGAAACTGGGCTGACGCCAAAGTAACGGTTTTCAGAGTCATGATGAATCATTTCTGAGTTGTCGTATGACTCGTCAAAATGTCAGGATCTTAAAAATGCCCACGCTATATTTAATTCCCATTAAAAAAAAGTTTTAGAAATAAGGTTGAGATAATAATAACGTTTTTTTAGAAATAAGGTTGAGTTCCAGAGCTCTGCTTCAGGACCTAAATTGGGGTGAAAAAAACCCAAACCAAAAGCAAAAAACAACCAACCCCCCCTTTTTTTTTTTCAGTCTTGAAACACAACCCTGCTAAACTTTGTAAGAGCCTGTCCCAAAATCTGCAGTGACGTTGCCTCCTTGCCAGCCTCCTCTACCCAGGGAGCTGGGTTGCAAGGGGGAGGGACCAAACCTTCCCATGTTTTAACAGGATTGGACAGGAATGAATTATGTTTGCCGTCTCTGAGGTGGGAAATAGATGCCATCTCACACCACACCCAGTGGTACACTCTGGAGGAATTTTTAAGTGTTGTCTACAGGAGATCATTTCACCCAGAAATCCCTCATAATTATAATTTATTTTGAAAAGAGAGGAGTGATTTGGTTTAGATGCTTCCCCACCCCAGGACATTACAAGCAAGCGGTCAAGTAACTAAAGGAATTCAGGTGTTTCAATACACTTCTTCAAAGAACAGACAAAATATGAAGATACTTTCAGGAGGCAAAACAGTATTATAGGATTAGCTGCTGTCAGTGGGAGATGCCTCTCTCAGTGGTATAACGTCTGCATAATTACATATTTCTTTCTTACCTAGCCATTAAATGAATGCGCTTGATGAGAAAATAAACCATGTAGCACATAATGATACAAAAAACCAACATAAAAACCTATGAGAAATTATGAACTTTGTCCAAACCTTCCTCACGAGATTAATTACAGCTCTTCATTACAGTAAATCATTTTCAAGAGCAATATTTCATTTTAAATGTAGATTTTGAATTTTTGTCTAATACCTGGTACACAAACTCAGCTGAAAGGGAACAGTGCTGCAGTATGATTCTTTTTAAAGTCTTCTTTCAAGTTTTAAACTGCGTTGAGGGAATATTTGGTTCAGGAAAGGAAGGAGGAAAAGGGACAGTGGGTAGATGGGAAGATAAATACCCCTTTGAGTGGGGCATATGTTTCTGTAAAAGAAATCCAGCTACGCCATATCGAAAACAAAGTCCAGAAACCCCGTGCTTAAGACTTAATTTGAATTTTTTATTTGGAGCCTGCACAAGCTTACCAGGGAGGATTCTGCCTGTGTAGTACAAAGACAACACTCAGTGGTCCTACTTGCATGTGATTAATGGATTTCAGAGCATTCTGCTTTGCTTCCAGACCAGGGGATGGCGAGGTTATATCCAGGGAAGCTGCAGGAGGCGAGAGGGACCATGACACATGCCAGGGCAGGGACAAGCAGCAGCTCTCCTCCTCCTGGGCACCAGGGGAAACCAGCCACAGCTCTTCACTGAGTAATGCAGCCGAGGGGATGCCGCTTCCTTTTCCTACCTGGGCAATCAATCTCCAGCTACATATTAACTCACACTTTTCTGCTGGTATGCTCCATTGACTTCAATTAGACTTTATTTGCCTTTATACTCAAAATATACAGGTTCTGTTGAAGTAGGCAAAGCAGGAAAAATACACCTTGGATTTTGCCATACTGTGAAGGATGCTTTCAAACAAGCTCAGTTCCAAATCCCTCTCAGACAGTGTACACACTGTAAGGATTAGTGTTCTGAAGAAGCTTCTAGGGATATTTTTAATTTTTTTTAAATTTTTTAAAAACCAGCTACCATGCATGTTCATAAAGTTTCATTAAAGTGGTTTTGTTAGCAGAATTACAATCCTACCATCCAACACTAACTAACTGCATTTTATGAAACTCTGTGGGGTTTCTGAACCAGCCTCATCATACATTTAGTGAAATATACTCTGGAATTTAAAAACAAGATGGTTCAGAATGAGGACATCTTACCTCAGCAGAGTTGGCAGAATTCTGGACACCAGCAAACCCATGTCCTCCCGCTGAATCAAAAATCTATTAAAAAATATTACAGACAAATAAATAGTTTAAACAAATAAACTCCTTTATTTCTTACCTGTGTTAGGTAAATTCTTTGAAAAAATAAAAATTAAAACTAAATGAGTAAATATATATATCAACCTGCTAAACTCCAGGGATCCCTTTGTACTTTTTATTGCTTTACTCAGGCTAGAAGTAGTATTAAGGAAATAAAAATCTCCCTCTATAAAGAAAATCTAAGCAAGTTTTCTCTTTCAGGCTACATGCACACTCACATTCAAATATGTGTAAGAGCATTCATGTCCTTGTTTTTTTCCTATCTACTGTTCAGCAATAAGATTAAACTCATTTGCCTTCAAATCATGCAGTATGCTTGAAGTTAGTTTCACCCTTCAGGATACTGTTAAGTACAGCTACAAATCTCATAATCATTTGAGGGAACTAATTCAAATCACTGTTGCTGTTTTCTAAAACTTCTTACTCTATAATTTTTCATCTCTTCTAACCGAGCAGTTAGCTTGACACCATCAATGGAAACTTTTAGCTTAGCTTTAAAGGCATACTTGACCCAAAACTCACACTATTAAGTAATGAAAATAGCTGACTACTGTGTCTGCTTTTGAAGTGATGAAAGCAGAAACTGAGACTTAGGTTGCTCCCCATCTGTTTTGAAAGCTTAACTACCAGGATCTCACAAAGGTGTTAGGCTTATTAATGAAATTTTTAAAAATCCAATAAACAGCTATGGATACAATCAGATATTTTGGTGGTAAAGGCTGTATAAACACATGGATAGAGCTGTACGGTTTATACACGACGTTGAGATTTGCAGGTAATAGCATTATCCTTCAATGTGCAAATATAAATAGTATTTTTTAAACTCCCGCAGTCAACAAATCGGGCTTTTTTTGTTTAGGTTTTTCCTTCTCTCTCTCTCTCTTTTTTTTTTTAATTTTTTTTACTAGCAAATGCCTTTCAGATAATCCAAGAAAACAAATAACTCTCTCTTAAAATTTCGTAAGAAATCTGGTTTCTGCCAATGCAAATTAAAGGGACCACTTCCGAACTTCCTCTTCCTTGTCTCACTCACAGACATAATCAAAGTATTGTATTGTTTATGATTTCTCAAAACAGTTTATCATTTAGACACAAGAAAGCAGATAAGCATTTAAGAAACTGTGGATAACGTGAGCCTAGACATCCCCCATCTGCTACAGTCCAGTTTTATTGACTGATTTGTAAAAGACTGAGCTACTTCATTAATGTTTACGAAAGCCTCCCAGTATAGAAACTCTGAAGCTTTTTTATATTCATACCATAAAATTAAACTTAAGATAAAATTAAAAACTTCTGGAACACAGCAATATTTAAGAATATACCATCTAATATTGAAGCTAGCTATGCTAGCTCCAGTCCTTTAATTAAATCCAAGAAGACAAGACATTTTTAACCTATTGTTTGCCACAGACATGAGAGCACAATGAACAGAGAAGCAAGCTCCGCTTCTCGGCATAACCCAGTTTCCCAGTGGGCTGAAAGAGATGATAAGAAAGGCAGCCTCAGGCCTATTCCAGTTTTGACATACAATATACAATTACGTGCCTACACACAAGTCTGAGCAAGGATGTGGCTCCCTTTTCAGCCACATTCTAGGTTCGTGGGTCAGTTTTCAATCCATGCCCGTAAAAATTCCTCACTTTTATGGGTCTGAGTCATAGCCCAGTGTTGTTCATATGCAACATCCAGCATTTACATTTCCTTGATTTTATTGTAGGATGTTTAATTAAAAAAAAAAAATAATACAAAAACCTCAGCTCGTGGATGAAAATTAACACATTTTTGGGCCAGCTGGTTGCAAGGTTTGGAATGAGGAGGGTGAGGATGAGCTGGGGGCACCTTTGCCTACGCCAGGGTTCCCCCCTCCACACTCAGAAAAGCACTGGGAGGGCAGCAGGAGCCTCGTCTCCTTGCCATCCCTGAGCTCCACAGAATCTCCTTCACGGGCTATAAAGCATACAGGAGGACGTATTACCCAGTTAAGAAAGTGTGAGGTATCAGTTCTGCTGGTAACAGAGCTAAAGGGGCATAACATCCCTTCCCTCAGGGCTCTTATTAATAGAAGAAATACAGGTGTAGGACCAGACCCACCTGCTGGGGAACACAGGGGAAATTACGTGAAAAGGATGACCCAGAGAAAATTTCTCCTTCAGTCTTCTCCTTCATAAGACAGACCTGAGTTTTATTCTTGTTTAATTGCACCTTGTAAACACATCTCAATCGATATGTTAAAATGTGTAACAGTCACCCCGAGAAGCTTCATCCCAGTGTAACACATAGATAAATATTGACCTATTAAAAATAACAGCCACTAGACCAGAAAATCCTGACGTGTTATTTTGCAATATTAAATCTGTTGCATCAGCTCTGGGACTATTGCAGTATGCATACAAAGAGGCTTGTTTAAATATTCCACAAGCAGGTTACCAGACATGCAAGAATAGCTGATTTTCAAGTGCTGATCATAGAATTTTGACTAATAAAATCAAAATACAAGGGCCAGGGAATGGCGTCACCTACTGAACAATGAACAAAAGTATTTTTTGTAGGAGAAACAGCAGACATGACAGAAGCTAGTGAAAGTAGTCATGATCTGAGTGTGAAGGAAGTCTCTCTGCCGTTATCTACTTTTTTTTCAGGGAGCAGGCAGCGAACTTTTGTTTCACCTTTACTTGTGCTTTGATGGAGAAAATAACAGACTCCTGAAGTGTGGGGTTTACGCTAAATGCATGTGTGGGCCACTAGTTTCACAAAGTAAAAATGACGCTGTGAGATGCCGCCAGCTTCATTATCAGTGAGGCAGCCCTTCAGCAGGGGCGCGCAGCAGCACAGCCCCTCTCCTCCAGGACCAGCCTAGCCCCAGCACACCAAACCTGCCCCAAGCGAGCCTTCGGTTGGTGTCAACCAGCACGGCTTTATCCGTCAGCTCTCCACACCTGTAGCCGGCGTCCCGTGTGACAGCGGTCTTCTCCTCTTGGCTAAAGTGTACTTCCAAGCAGGGATGGCTGCTTCAAGAGGCCATGCCAGAGAGGGCTGCCTTTGCAGCAGCCTCTCCTCTTTCTCCCTTGAAGGCTCACCTGTGTTACTCTACCTTAAATTGCAGCAGCACTTCAGAGTCCCAGACATTAGCTGGCACAACGCTGTGTTAAGGACTCCTGCATACAGGCTGTCCCCAAAGAAACCCTACTTCCAAACAATTTGAAGTGTGCCAGAAGGCAAATTTTGTTACAAATTCAACTGGGTGGTCTCGTGCTGCTGACAATAAACTAACCCACTGGGTAAAAACCTCTCATTCACCAATCTTTCTTGTCGCAAAGAAACCCAAAATTAGTTGTACGTTCTTCACAAGAGATGCGCCCATCACAAGTCTGCCATGTCTACTGAAACTGCAAATGTAAATTTGACAGACAGACATCTCCTACGCCATGCACCAGCAGCACCTCACAGGATGCCCTCCACCAGAAACTATCCCCACCAAATAAGATCTACCTGAGTTATGGAAGGTCGCTTTTCTTTTCCTTTTCTTGCCAGTGTGTCCAATCCTTTCAGCGAAGAAAATAAACCCTTCTTATTTCGGACTCTTTGTGACAGAGATAGGGTACGTTTCCTGAGAGCAGCTTCATCCCTGGAGCAGATCTATTTGAACACAGAGACAGGCCTTCCTGTATCACTTTCATGAATGCAAAATATTGACAGTTATTTCAACTTGAGGCCTCAAATAATAGTTACTTCAGTTCACCTCAATGTAATATGCTAAAGTGCAAGGACAGTGTTTTAAACTTTAGTGGTGACACTTGTTTTGGTATTCCAGTAGCATGATACTGTAATTTTTGTCATGAGGCAAAATTAGAAGGTCATAGGAAGGGAAGAACTGGGAAAACATTGCTCTGTACAACAAAAGAAGTTAATGAAAAGATGCCAAAGAAGAATGATAACCTATCATTCAGATATGAAATTGCTAGAGGAAGAGACTCGAAATTGCCAAACATAGGAGATAAACGCGCTATGGCATTGAGTTATTAACAAGCAACGACATAAACCACACAGATAAAAACAGTGGCAGAGAGAAACACATTCCCTGACAGGACTTTCAGGACTGCTATTCAGATTGACTTCTCATGCAGCAAACGTGGTTCACTCCTCTCTGCCAAGATCAGCTCCACAGCCCTGCCGAGGTTAAAGAGCAGAAGCGAACCTGCTACTGCCATGCTTCACTTAAAGTTGACAGGGTGACAACAGCTTGAGGCAGCTGAGGATGTCCCTCATTCTTCCTTGCAAACCTAGGCCACAGTTCTTAAAAAGGGACTTATAATTTTGGATTCTCTCTAGTTCTAGCTTATTCTAAAAATGCTCCCTCTTCAGGAGGGTATCAAACTCTTTCTGAAAAACACAGCCACCTGGGACCTCCACAAACTCAACCCAGAATGACCTAAATCACTTCTGGAAATTGCAGTGTTAGGCTCTTTTCACTTTAAGTGACCTAGCTTCTACATACTTTAAACTCTGAACTCAGTGGAGGTAAAATCGCAGTGACAAAATTTCAACACAATGACTCATCTACATCGGAAGAATATTTTTGTTTGTTTCTTGTTTAGATATAGGTCAGAAGTACCCAATTCTGGAGTCCTCAGGGGCAGGAAAAAAAAAAGTCATGTCCATATCCTCATGGTTTCAAAGTCTGTTTCTGTAGAAGAAAATCTTTTTTTGTAGCCAAGGAACAGGCAGAAAGGGTAAGAGGGGAACAGGGCTGTCTGAGCCAATGGATGTGGGTGCAGGCCTGTATCAGCAAAATTCCACATCTAAGTACAATATTAATAATTGTGTAGTGCACCCATGAAAACTGCATTCGGACTTACCAGTGCATGGAAGGATGAGACGGAGAAAATGCCAAGCCGTCCCAGAGCCAATTTTGAAGGACGACTTGCAGCAGCCAAAAGGCTCTTTGGGTTTGGGAGCTCCCCACCTTGCAAACTGGCTAGGTAACATCGCATTCGGAAAAGGTCCATGTTAAATTTTTCCAAGTTCTGTTCCCATTGCTGGATCTGTTTAGAAATAAAAAGGGACAATTAAAAGGGGAAAAACGTCTTTGTGGGCTGCATTGAAAATTTGAGCTCTTCCACAAACCCATAGTAAATTACTTTCATCTGGTGGTATATGGATTAGATTAGTTATTCCCTGCCAAGACACATTCAGTCATATTGCGTTACATCAACCCAAAAGATGGCTTGAAACAAAACAAAGCCGGTGGTCTTAAATGCATACTGACAAGACGAACATACCATGAACTCTGGGTAGTTTGATAGCCACAAAAGCAGTTACATAAAAACATAACCCTGTGGTTCATGAAGGCTTTTTTTTTTTCTTTTCCCTCCTTTCCTTCTCTCTCTTTTTTAGAGATTAGTTTTTGTTTTCTTCATTTTCATGAGCTTAGATTGTATAGCTGGCTGGCTGGCAGCAAAGCTGCATAGCTACACTAATGCACTATGTGAGGTGAAGTAGCTACACTGATAGGTCCTGCTTATTCTTCACCATTGTCCTATGGCCTCTCTATCTGTAAACAGGAGACAACATTGGCAACACAGGCGTGCGCGGTTCTTTGTCTGACTAAGAGGTTAAGACATGCTTACACTCAGGCAAACTGAAAAAACGAGCTCTATGTGCCCAACACAAATCACTGGACCAAAAGCAAGAATGTATACATACATACCCTTTATGCAATTGTTAAACATATCTAACACAGGTACATGCAGATGTAACAGACAGCTTGACCCAGTTTCAATGTAAAATGGGGAAAGTGAAGAGACTCAAATATTTACTAGACAAATGAAGTTCTAAATCAAGACTCAGGTGACAGATTTTAAGTATTTGTGTAGATACATACTCATCTACACAAACACATATTCCTACGCACTGCACAAAAGTCAAATTTTGCTTTCCGTTTCCCCAGCTTACAGACTGGTAGTTGCAGCTAAAATCTGCCCCGCAGTGTAGAATGCACATTAATACTGACAAACAGTACAAATAAAAAGGCAGGTGTGTTCAATAGAGTTGGCACATTCACACACAGGAAGGCAGAAGGTCCATTATGTTAATGTACACCAAGTTCATGACTGAAGATTGTTAAAATCCCCTGAGAGTGCTGATGTTCCAATGTCAGCTCCAGTCACTGCATGTTGGTTGTTCAACAGGTGGTCTAGGGCTGCAGAGAAAGTTCATCATGTTTTCTCTAACGTGCATCGACTTCCTACCTTTCAGTGGCACACCCTGCCTGTCCCTGTGCACACAGGACATTATCGCCTTGCACTGAGATTAACCAAGGTTAGGACAAGCATCTTTGTGACAGACTGATAAATATAATAAAAATCTCAAGTGAACTATGACCTGCAGGCCCATCTAGAAGTAAATCAGTCCAGTTTCCTTATAACGTTGCCAAATATCACAAGAACTAAACAAGTACCTTGCCTCTTACTTTCAACAACGAAGAAGAGAGCAGTGAGAGGGTGAAAAAGGCCCTGTTAACAAAATGGTGCTAATGCTTACACTACAACTGAGACCTCACCTATTCTGGCTTCCTTACACATGTGCTCGCAAATGGTGGCATCAGTTATGGCTATACTTTTGGAAGTAAGAGGTAATTTCATTTGACAGGGAAGACAATATACCATCTGGTACATTTAAGAATGCAAAGTTATAATTTACAGTACACTTAAAAATCTTTCAATGAATATTAAAAGCAAAACAGCATTTACAAAAGCTTTCATGACAGCAATTCACAAAAGTCCAGAGGAGAAGGTCAGAGAGATACACATAACAAAGATGTCTCATCTCATTGCTCACCGCAGGCATTCATAACATGCATCCTCTGTGCCCCAGAAAGAATAATCATTTTTTTCTTGGGTTTATTTGACCGTTGCCCTTTACTTTGCATTCTTTGTGCTCTCAGACACTCCTCACGGAGCATTTTACTGCTTGCCAGTACTTTACACATGAGACAACTCCAACAGGAGGGTTTGTGCTGAGCTCTTTCTCTGTATCGACACCCAACTAGAATGAAAACATGGTTGTCAGCTTTTCACAAAGCCAAAAGCTACAAACTTAGGTGCCCTTTGGGATGACACCTCCATGGGCATGGAGCCAAGCCAACTTTGAATAGCTCGGGAACAGAGCGAGTCTTGTTTTGGGAGCTGCTGGAGTGGAGCATCCTGTCCCCACTGAGCATGAGCTGAACACAGGCATCCTTGTGTTTCTAAGCCCTTCTTCAAAATCCTCATTAAACATTTGGACTAAGTTGTATTTTAAAACAAAGATAATCTACGAAGGGGGAGTGGGGTACAACATGAGGACATTCTGAAGAAATAATTAAATTACGGTGTTTATCAGTCACACAGGATGCTAGCTAATCAGCTCCAAAAGCGTCAGTAATCACGATGTTACATTTAATGGCATTAGCAAAAGCTGTAGGCAGAGAATTTCTGGGATTGTCTTGTAGTCTTATCAAAACCAGGGATGTCTGGAACCAATTGGAGACCACGAACCAATACCAGCTGCTATTTGTCTAAGCCTTTTAAACTATGATAATTCTTCCTAAAGATTTATATTCTTGAAGACTAAACGGGGGAAGCACACAAATACAAAAGCAACAACTTCAAAGCGCAGTATGACCTGGTCCATGAAGTTAATTTACAGCCTGCAGACGAGCTGCTGCAATCCTTTTTCTGCTATTGTGTGAGGCAAATCTCTGCCCCACGTGGGAGGACTGCCCGAAAGACGGCTCAAGGATTTCAGCTTCGTCATGCCCAGACAAAACAGCCCTTTTGAAATCTGCTCAAAAGCAAAGGGGAAAAAGTGGATGCACCAGACAGGCGTGACAGCGGGCATGGGTGACAAAGGCCAGCAGCAGCACGAAGCCAGTCTGCAAAGAGATAAGAGATATGGCCTGACATGTGGCACACCAAAACAAGCGAGCACACGTGAAACACTCCTCACGTGAGCTGCTCGGCTGTTGTGCTTGCCTGCACCAGCAGCTACAGTGCCCGGGGCATCCAAACTCACCCTCTCTCAGTCACTGTTTCAAAACTTCCGTGTGAATTTCTAGGGAAAGCATAAAAGGCTTTTCCTAGAGGAATGGGAAGATGTCATTCTCAGTACAGGCAAATGTCAGGCAAGGATTTCTGGGTTTAGCAGCAGCACGAGAGAGCCTGGGAGAAAGGCAAAGAAAGGCCATCCAAATAAAGATATTCAGCCTAACAGGATCCCCGTAAGGTAGAGAGAAACAGGAGGCTGTAGCAGAGAGTTAGAAAGGACTGAGATGTGGGAAGCCCTAAGAATTAGGGCCACTAATTATTTAGCCTGGGCCACCAGGAGAACTCATGCAAGGAAGTGTTGTGTAGGGACAAGGCAGCAATTAAGTGAGGAGTGCTAGGTGAGGGGACGAGCTTTTGCATCAGAGACTTAGTTCAGAAGTGAGTTTTTAAGAGTTAACACACAAAAGAATGTCAGCATGGTACTTTTGGCAGTACTTTAGCAGTCATTTTCAGAACATAAATAGCTAACTCTCCTCCAGGATAGTGAAAAATCCATTCAGGCTCTGAGAAACAATTGTAAATTAATTACATTTTGCATCACACAAATGGGTGTGCTAAAGGAAGATGCTCAAAAGCAGGTCTCTCTTAATTCAATAATCCTGCTAGGTTTTCTACAGGTAAATTCTACAGTGGAAGCTTGGGAAAGGCGAGGGGTAAATACATTCAAGACCAGACAATACAGACCAGTGGTTTCCAGCAGGTGAGATGGGGATCCATCGTTCCTATGTGCTATATAGTCCTCTGCAGGTGACATTTCTCGTGGCACCTCCATCTCCACTTGAGCATGCTTAGGGTTTGCAGAGTATAAAAGGGAGGTCCCCACAGCCCCAGCGAGGGCAGTGCGGCTCAGGGACAGTCCCTGGCTCCTCACCCTTCTGATAGTACAGTGCAAACACCGACTTTGGGGGGGGGCTGGAGAAGGACGGTCTCATTTTCAAACACCTGTTCTGTACAAACTCAGAGAGTTCAGTGCAATAAAAACCAAAAGGGTATGTGAATGGCAGAAAGTAGTGCCAGAAATGACATTGTATCAACTCGAGGTAGTAACACTTCAAGAACCCATAGGAAGGATGGAAGAAACTTCCATGACAGCTCACCTGATAACAAAATACCAGTTTTCCACTAGGTGCTTGCTTAAGGCAGCACAAAAGAAAAGACGCACAGGGAGAAGGGCCTTCTTTCAGTGCTTAAGCCTTTAAAACGGATTGGATTTAATACAAGTTCTTATACCATATAGAAACAAGAGCCCCTCACTGACACAATTCACTATCTATAGCAGTAAAAAATTCAGAATTTTCCCCTACGCACATCTTCTGCCCAGATGGAAAGTGTCTCTGCAAGCTGATGTAGGGAACTCCATGGATTTAAAAGAAACTTCTGCTGCTGTTTTATATGAACAGCTTTTCAACCACATTACAAACAACACCAAACTCTTTGCATTCCAATCCCTGGTTCTCAGACACAATTCATATTGTACCCATCTGGATAAATGAGTCACTCGGTTTCTGGGGACAAGGCAGAGATTTTTATTGTCATTACTTCCTAAAGAGAACTCAAAGAAGCAAAACCATCACCCTCCCAGAAATTCCATTACTTTAAAGGGCACTACAGAGATACTGTCATAACTCTTAGCTCAAAGAAATAAAAAAGGGAACATAATAGAGTATAACAACGATGTGCAATTAGCAATACCCTTTATTCTTTATTCTGCCTAGTGACTCAAAGAAAGGGTAACAAAACTTCCTGAAATTTAAAAAAAAAAAAGAAACAACNTAAATGCCATCTTTCTGCTTGTTTTGGAGGAGAGAATTTTTGTCATTTCTAACCAAAACAGATAGAGGAAATCTTATTCCCAATATCACCTACAGCACAAAAGTGTACCCACGTGTACCTAATTTACATTCTTGTCAATAATCTGATTGAAAATGGTAGTGCCGCATATATGTCCATAGCTAGGGATGTAATTAAGAAAGGCACTGAATCTTATTATGCAACTGCCCCTCCCCAAAAACCAGAAGACCAGCCCTTTCTGCACATGATCCCTCACCAACTTCACCGTGTGAGATAATACTATGCAACTCCACATACAGTAATAGTTTATCCATTTTTCATTATTTTATACTAATCTTTGTGAAACAAAGATAGAAATTCATCTATCTGCAAAACAGTAACTACAGCGGTGAGGAGAATGGAGATGACCTTCCCTAACTTTCTGGCTGCCTACTCACTTCATTCCTTAGCGACAGTTTATCACAACTAAAGAGAAGGATTTTTCTAAAGACATCAGGAGGTACCATCCTGCACTGAAGAGTGACACCTGAGAAGAAACAGTATTGAACCTCTCAAAAAGTGGTTCAAAGTTCACCTGAACTGAATATCTGTTCTAACAAATTTAGATAATGTTTTTTAGTTTACGAGGGCATGGAAGAAAGAAAAGTAGCTGTGTATTGCAATTCAGGTTGAATTGTGGCATGCAGCAAAACTGGGAAGTGCTAGCAAAGTTCCCTGCAAAGATTCTCTTTGAATGTTGGTATTGTGAGTTTTCATCTGAATGTCCAAAAATATTTCACTAGACGCTTTATAGAAAATTAAGACATGAAATTTGGGCTTTGGGGACCCTGAATAATAAAATTCCCAAAACTATTCCAATCATCTTCCTATAAATGCGAGAGAAATGAGAAACAGTCAGGTACATTTAAAAAAAAAAAAAAGGTAATGAAGTTAGGCTCTGTGTAAAAGCCAAAGACCGCTGCAGGGAAGGGAAGAAAGGTACTAATGGATTTAATGACTACCCAGAGTAAGCAGACCACCTCTTTACTGATCCTTTATTTTTTTAAGGCAACAGATAAACTACTTTCAGTTGGAGGACACCTATGAAAACTTCCATAAGAAATATCACCAAGCATGTGTCTGTTGTCTGTTCTTCTCATTAATGTTTCATCATTTCTGTGCCTGCAAATAAATACCTATGTTCATAACCCATCTGATAAGTAAGTTAAGTATCATGTGCACAGAAAATATGAATCACATCAAAAACCTCTGAACAGCTTGGAAAACATGATTATACTAACATATTAAAATTTGAAGAGAAAAACCCAGGATACTTTCAAGCAACCATTATTTATACTATTGTTCTAAAGACAACAGAATAGATTTATGTACAAAGTACGTGAAATACTCAGAGCTGCCGTGCCCTCACTGTGAGGTAGATTTTCCATCCCATTAAAACCAGTTCTACAGGCAGAGACAGCCCCACTTTTGACTTAATGCGCAATATTTTGTTAAAAGAGCTCCAAATAAATGCTAATAATCCCTTTCATTAACTTCAGCAGCAGTTAGACAGGGCTCCATATTCACAGCAAACACTGTGATTTCTCTAGCAGGTTAAAGAGCAAGGAAAACTAAATATTTTTTTTAAAGATGGGCTTTGAAATTCACCTCAGCGCCAGGGGATTTTCAAACTTGCTACTTTTCCTCCTAATTCTCTTCAGGTTAGGGGAGAAGTTATACCCTGGAGGAACACCACCACCCACAACATATTTATTGCATATAGTAATATAAACATACGTGGCTGTAGGTAGTATATGCAGACATGGGATTTCCAGCCATGCTGCCAGTGGCCTACTGGAACTGGCTGCCGTATGTACACTGCTCTTGCAGACACTTCATTGATCTTTTCTAAACTGCCCAATGATACCAATAGCTATGTGAAGGGCTGTCATTTTCTCTTAAACAGCTACTAAGTCTATTATTATTATTGGACCAGTAAACCCAGATAGAGAGAATCCCTCGTCTAGGCCACAAGGCTGAAGGTATTTCTCAACCAGTTAGATAGCATCAAGTCTCTAAAACAATCATTTCTCTAGAAAACCAACATTTTCCTTGTTATGTTTTTGTTCTGCTTAGCACTAGCTTTATCACTTGCTAGCCTGCAAATCCACCACATTTAAAAGATTGTATCAGATGAGTTTCTCCAGTCTATTTGCTGGACACCAAAAAGAAACATGTATGTACTTTGAAATACCTATAGCAATTCTAGAAGTCCAGGTTTTCCTTACTGCAACTGCCTTTCAGCTGATGGTAACCATGAAATAAGAAAAGGTTTTGTTTGTTTGTAAAGCCCTGTGAATTACTAAGTCTTCAGGAGAGAAGTATTGGTTTTAAATCGATACATATGTGAAAGAAAATAGACATTTGAGGTTAGCTGGTTGCTTTTCTGAGGAAGAGGAAGGAAAAGGAGAAAGGATTTAGAAATCACACTTTCCAAGATAATTCCCCAGTGGAAATACATTAAGACTGTGCCTCATCTGTCTACATAAAAAACCACAGTGGTCCCTCTGAAGTCAATTCACTATTTCCAGCACAGGATGTAGGGCATGCTTATAAACTAGAATTCTGGCAATACAATACACTTCAGCATGGAGGAATTGTAACTGCCACATGATTGAAAACATCACCAAATTTACACAAAACCAAACCCAGAATTTATATTCCTCTTGTTACTCAAAGTGGGCAAAAGACAAATAAACAACCACAGTTACTAAACAACTAAGCTACATACATGCAAACTTTTCCCTCAGGAATAATGTTTTTCCAAAACTGTTAGCTTACTAAGTATATTAAGAATTCTCGGTTACTAATTACATCAAGATTTTTTTTTCCTTTGCAAAAGTCAATCTCTGAGACATCAAATCAAAAGATTAGGAAACCCAGTTATCTATTGACTTTTCTCTGAAGTGACTTTGCCAATAAACCTTCAACAATTGTAAGGAGAGATTTTATAGAGATCTAAGGGATCAAGACTGGAGAAAAGGCTCATTATGAACTTATTGTTTGCTAACTAGTGGATGTTTGCACATGATCCATCTCGCTCTTTGTCTCCCTGGTTTGCCCTCATTCGATATTTTGAGACATTCACAGACAGAAGATTAACAGGAATAAATCTTCTGCAGCCCTAGTGATGGATTTCAGCTCTAGCAGAACGCAGCCAACTTCTTCAAGGGACTGAGCTGGAAAACAATGGCAGTTGTTCAAGGACAGAACATCTAATTAGCAGATATTAAGAAAGCATCATTAATATTCTTCAGTTGACTCTAGATAATCTACTAGCATCAGTACATAATGGGGGGAGGGATAAATTAAGTTAATATACATCAGGGTTTTTCCTCAGTGCATCACGTGTTACAAGCACTAGACATCTCTAGAAATCTGTATATTCTTCTAGGTCTCAAAACCTACTGCAATAAAAGGATGCTTAATGTTTTTCCTTCTCCAGTCACTTCACTAGGCTCTGGACCATGAAATAAAGCGACCTGGAAATAAATTATGAACATCTGAGCACGCAAAGAGCTTATGAAAATCTGCACCACAAATCCCTACACAAACCTGCATAGTTACTGAACTCTGCTCGTATAGCTTCAGCCAGAAGTGTGCTACAGGAGCTTGACAGTGAAGCCAGTATCAGTCAGTCTGCTCTTCGTCACGTTCAAACCGGTACAGTAAAAATTTTAAATATTATAAGCATCAAATTAATGAAAGTTCCATTAACCAAAGAAATATAATTATGGTGTATTGGATCAAAGGAAATAAACTTCGGTTACTACTCAAGACATCACAATGAGCAGCCAAAAGTAATGACAGAGCAATAGCTACTCTGACTGGAAAGGCAGGGAGGGATGGGCTCTCAAATACCAGTCAACAAATTCAAATTATCTGATGTCTTCTGTCAATGGCCTAATAAAATTGAAGATACAGCAACCTCAGTGCACAGACCTATTAGGCCAAACTACCAGACAAGTTTAGTACAGGAGAGGGCCTGGGTAGTGAGGTCTTTGCCTGAACACTAAGAATGTCTAATGAAAGCATCTTTTGCCAGTTGCTGCCTGCAAAAACTGGGGACATGGGCAAGATGTCAACACCTCAAGATGTGTTTCCATAAGGTATTGCCGAAGTGATTTCTGGTTCACATGCTAGAAGTGACAGGAGAGTAAGGCTTGATGTCTATGCACCACTGTACAGACAATGAAGTCACCATTTCCACTCAGGAACAGTTCTAGCTGCTCATCATTCTGCCCTGACCTCTTGTCTTGGCCATGGCTTGGCTAAAAGCCCAAGGTACACACACCCCACGAACACTAAATTTTGGGGTGACTATTCTGGTTTTGGTTTTAAATCCAAACCTTAGCGGTGAATCTTCCTCAGCACTAAGCTGCTGCTGTAGCCACGATTCAGGCATTCCTACCACCATAATATGAAAATGCGATCAGAATGACATACCAGGTGCTCAGAAGCCATACTCAGATTTGCAGGGGGAGACACGTTATGACTCAGCTCATTTCTTGCTGAAATGAAACAAAACTAACCTAGGCACAAGTTTGGATGCAAACATTTTGTCTGCTCCAGCCAAGGGTGAAGATCTTGCCTGTAGTATGTGAGCTCTCCCAAGCTAAGGAGAGATGGACATGGGCTTATACTGAGATAAAAAATTCCCAGCATGCAACCAAAGTGTGTTACAAGAAGTGCTGTTAGTGACTAAGTGTTCCCCTTTTCTTCGAATTGATACTGGTATAATGCTCCAGTGGCTGCCAGTGGTACTCATGGCAGTGCTTTTCCACCTAGGATGCAAAACTCTGGTCTTGGCTTCTTGTTCTCATCTAGACTCCTATGGATTTTTAAGAAGCCTAGGTGATCCTGGCCTTCTCGCCATGGCTAAATTTCAACTGAAGCACATAGTTTCGTCTCAGTTCCTCCTCCAATTTTATTTAGATAAAGTACTGTTCACATACTGTCTTGAGGTGCAGGGCAGTATTGCTAAGTACTTATTCTTAAATCTCTACTGCAATTCAATAATAAATAAAATTATTCACAGAACATACTGTATATTCTGTGGTATGCAATGTAACAGCTAGACATTATGAACAGCTAAGTATATCGTAAACCAGTGAAAATTAATTACATTTTTCCAGAAGAGAAAAGAAATAGCTTTGTGCTCATAAAACAGCTCAATCTGATCCTCAGCTTTGAGAAGCCTACCTCCTGCGCTGCTCTGGATTGCTGCAGAAACCTGGCAATAATCACAACTACCATGCCAGCTATCTCCAAGATGCTTGCTCTCAGGCCTAGACAGCACAGTCAAAGCTGAAAGCAAGAAATAATGTTAACTATGCTCCCATAAAAATAATGTTTTCAGTACCTGATTCTCTATGGCCTTCCTGTTTTTTGGATCACTAACAATTGAGAGCTGCAACTCTGCCATCTTTTTCATCTTGCCATCCATGTCAATCTTCTGGAAGAGACTCTTGGTTTGAGTTTTTAGTAGCCTAACGGTATCCTCTTTCCCCAGCTTCTTTGCAAAGAGGGAAGCGCAGGCTGAATGTATGGCAGTAACCCAGTTTTCCAGATCCGTCTGGCTTGTCGCCTGCGAAAAAAATCAACGGTGCAACATTGTGAGCAGACAAGATCAGGGGGTGAGCGAGGGGGGAAGTCAGCAGCTCTAGAGTATCAAGTGCTTGATGGGTTCATTGTGATCTTCGGCGGTCTATCTTAAAATGAGTGAAATAAAGTTTTATCTTTAAAACTGTACAAATAAAGGGAGTGTGAGCTTTTTCTGCACTCCATCATGACTTGCCTCCAAGCTTCAGCTTCTGCTTCTTAGACTTGCAAGTTCTGAGAGCTCCAGGAGCACAACAGAGCCCCGGGAGCTGTGGGAAAGATGTGACCTGCATCCTTCACCCCTCTAATTAATAAAGGTAAAACCCACCAGGTTTCAAAGACAAACCTCCTCTTTTGCAGGCAATAGAGAAGATTTTACATGTAAGGTCTGAGGAGAGGAGTTTGCTTACTTAAAAAATGTCAAGTCAGTGGAGAGAGGACAGCCAGGTAAAGAGAATACATCTGCACAAAGTGTCTCTGCAGATATTTACAAGTGTGCCTATGAATCAACATGTTTCTATGCAGGCAGTTCCACATAATACTGTTCTTTGTTAACATTTCCAGTGGTGCAATTAAGCAGACAAGATCTTTAGATTATTTTTAGCCTTCTTTTTTTGAACATCTTGCTCAAGCAAACCCTTTTTGAGGCTAGCAGATCTGGGGTTGAGCACACCATTCTGTAAGGGTGGAATACTCATACATACGAAAAAATTGATAATACAAGATTTTCTAGAAGCTTGTAATAACCAGGTACCAAAAGTGCCTTGCAGATCTTTGTTCTTTCAGTCATTTCTGAACCACAATTGACCAAGCCAACTGGTGTAATATCATATATCTGAAGTCAAATCATACACTTAAATTACTATAAAAAGTATAGTGTAATTATGCTATTATTTTTAAGTCAAAGGCACAAGCATGATGTGTATGCATGCATGTGTATATACAACACACAAACACATGCTAAAATGGAAACAGTCACAAAGTTACGTATGCATACTCTTACCTGAAATAGGTAGACATCTCCAAAAGAATTGCTGAGACAGAACACGTTTTCTTTCTTTGGATGTTCTGGAACAGACTGAACTATACTGTCTTCTGCAAACAGGGCATATCGAGGCAAACTGCTCTGCTCCATCGAGTTCCTTCCATAGGTCTCGTAAAACAGCAGAGTACAACCTTTGTAGTTCAGAGGAACAAAAAACCATAAGGAGAAAGTAAATTCTGGATCTCTCATTTGAATTCTCTTATATTAAGGCTTTTGTGAATTAAGACACCCTTCAGTGACAGGGAACGTTGGTTCTGCCCCTCTTTTTGAAATAGAGAAAAAAGGAAGATCTTCTCAACTGGAAAATAAGGCAAAGTTAATGAAGAAATTGCCCATGAAAAGTTGTAACAGACATCTAACAGGGACATAACAACAATCTGTGGACTGAAAGAATAAAACAGGGTACATCACTGGATGGGATAACCTGATCTAGTGGAAGATGTTCCTGCCCGTGGCGGGGAGGGAGGGCGTTGCACTAGATACCTTTAAAGGTCCCTTCCGACCCAAACTATTTTGTGGTTCTATGAATAAACTCAGTCTATTAATATGTTAAAGTATGTAGAAATGATTAATTCCTCCTTAGTTAATTCAGGTTTTGAGTTTCTTTATTAAATTGAACCAACTCTCATAATAGCCACCTAAGAAATCCTTGTATTGTCGAAAAGATTTGCAGAAACTTTTGTCTCCAAACAACATGCTTAGTGAATGAACTTTTCAAGTTTGACCTGGATTTCCTTGAATCTTCCTGCAAATTGGAGATAAAACAATACTGAGAATTTAAAATAGTTTAAAGGGGCTGAATTTGAGTATGTTCAGTCTCGTAGACAGTGTAACATCCGAGGTATGAAACTTGTATCCAGAAAACAAACTTCATTCTTGATGATGACAATCCTGAGCATAACAAGAGGAGTTACTTCTGGAGGACAAGAGAGGACACTTGTTCTCAGTCCCAGAAGTATGACTACACTGCCATGCTGCCTTTGGCACTGAAGCTGGCTCAAGAAGGGCCTGTCCCCTCCATCCCCATCAGCTTTTCCTTCCTGCCCCACGTTACAATCCACTGTCCTCTGAGATCCACCAATTTGCCTGTTCAGGAAGTCACTGATTGAACTGCATTACTAAAATAATCTAGTTATAAACTAGATTTCTCAAGAATTTCTTAGGCTAGTTGTGCATCCAGATAAAATAAATAAGTAAACCTCACTTTCACCCCTGGGAAACATCAGTTTACTAACAGAGGGTTTGGTGCTTTTTTTTTTTAATTTGGAAAGTAAATTAATACTATGGCTGAATGTTTAACCTGCAAGAACTAAGGCCGGATAGTATAAACACATTTTGCAAACTGAGGATAACCTAAGCAGTTAGAAAAGTCTGAGGCTGATGGTGGATCCTCTAGCAAGGCAAGCCTTCTCCAAAAGATGTGCTCAAATTCATTCAGGCATTAATTTACAGAAGACCTATGGCTGTGTTACATAGCAAATCAGACTAAAGGATCATAGTGGTGCCTTAGGGCCTAGTAATCCATGAATATATTACTGCTCTAAGCCCTATACATATTCGGTAGAAGATCTGAAATTCAGCCGATACAAGGATTGAGTTTGTTAGGGCTACAGCACAGTCACCTCTCTAGCCTGCTTTTTGTTGTTGCTTTTCCTTCAAATCAAAGAGGCACCACAACACAGGGCAGCACCAAAACTGACATTTTGGGTTAACTTGCTGATTTTCAGGCTGTTGGTGTTTCTCTGTGTAACACACTGTGTTTACGTAAGCACATGCAAATACACCTACAAGTGCCTATCAAGGGAACATAGCACAACCTGCAAAACAGAAATATTTCCTCTGTGGATGCTTTTAACGTAGTTAGATAAAAAGAGAGTTCAACCTCTATTTTAATCATTCTCTAATTTACAACTTAACGTTGTACTAAAAATACCAGACACACCATCCAAAGTCACGTAAATTCAAGGGGAGCTTCCTCAAAGGTCAAATCTGAAATCAGAACCAAAATCAAGGGGTTTTTGATTCTTCTTATCTGATACTGGGGAAAGCTGGGCCTACTAGAGTTTATGGGACACATTTGCTGTGAAAAGTTACGGGGTGGAATACACTGGTCCTCACACAGCCCAAATCTAAACTGTATGAAAAGTGAGATCCATCAGATGGATTCCATCACATTCTCCAGTGCCAATGAATATACAACAGTTACAAGAAAAAGGGAAATCTATATCAGGGGTTACTGACCAAATCCTCCAATGACTGAAAAGTTTTCAAAGGAAGGAATCCAATAAATAGAAATGCCTCTATTTAAGTGCACCTTTTCCTATTATAATCTAGAGTGTCTGGCAGAATATTCAGGGTAAGAGCAAATCCTACAGAGCTGGTTGTATCCTTTCCCTTTAGCAGCCCTCACTTGATCTTTATGATACAGAAACACTTGAAGACCTCTGCAGTTGAAAAAGAAGGATATGGCTTGTCACACTCTGCATATCAGGCATGGCTCTTCTGTCATCATTACGACATAAGAAGGCAAACTAAAACAACAAAACCAAGTCCCCTCTTGCATTCAGCAGCGGGACTGCACAACCACTTCCACTTCTGTATTTTACCACCATGCAAATTAATTTCTATTTTAGACTCCCATATTTCCCCTACATGTTATCAAAAAGGTAACTAAAGATACATTGTTGTTTTATCCTGACAGTTTATATGCACATAAAAATTAAGGGCATGTTCGTGTGTTCAGGTGTATGGCACCCCAGGTATATCTTCGGGTTGAGCCAAGTGATCCCTGGAAGCAGTTAGTTTCATAAACTCTGACAGACCCACTGGGACTGATTATCGTCCAAGTATTTTAATCAAAACTTGAACTGAAAGGGGACGGCACTGGGAAAGCAGTTTCCCCTCATTAAAATAAACTAATTAGACAGGACAGATGGAAAAGAGAGTACCTCTTGTTAAAGGGTTACTATTCAAGCTCAGGTCTTGCTGTCCCTGAAAGTAGAGCAGAGGCCTCAGGACACGTATACTTTGAAGTCTGGCAGGTAACCAGATGGTTATAAGCCTTCTGCATATTTATAATTAAACACATCTCAACAGAGTGCAAAGAGACATGCTGTTCTCCATTTGCATATGTGGCTATTTTAAGTCATATTTTAAAATATCTTGGCTATTTAAACTTCAAGAACAAATTAAATACAGATTTATTCAAAACCCTGTATAAGGAGAACCAAAGCAAGCGCCTTGATCTTGATGTAGCATATTATGAAAACAGAACTATGCCTTGATATCCAGACAGGCAAGTTTATTTTGGCATCAGAAGTCTCCACAGGACAATAAAGGTACAAGATCAAGGAAATGAGGAATGTATATTTAAAACAGCTAATAAACCGGAAGAGATTCCGCACCATGAATGCAGCCATATCACCCATTTGAAGCAAAAAGTGTTGTGTCTAATGCTTCACATAATGTTAGTAGTTAATAATGCTTTTTAAAAAGCATTTTATTATTCCTTTTTTATAGCTGGGGAGATTCAGGTAGCAAGAAGGGACATGACTTGTTCAAGGTCCACAATAAGCCAGCTCTATAGCAAAGAACCAAACACGAAGCACCTAAATTCCTTCCCAGAGCTTCATTATCCCAGAAATGCACTAACTACTAGTATATAATGTACTTCAGTTCAGAGTTTTGATAAGATTGTTTAGAAACTACCTGAATTTTAGAAGAGGCAGGTCAAACTTGTATTCATACTCCATAATGCAAACACATACAATAAGAAGGTGGCATTCAGATATTTCTTTTCCCTTTGTATACACTGCTTCCAAGCATGAATCATGCTATCTGATGATCAGGATAAGCGATTTAAACTGTTAAGACTGCCTACATTTTGATCCCTTGATAACAGGTCTCTGAATTATTAGGCAGAATTGCTACATTCTTGCGAGTTTGCTTCTTTTAAATCAGTACTATCAAGGACAACATTCCCAGCACTTGCTGTTTGCTGTTCATTTTTCTTCAGGTCTACACCCATGCAGAATTTTGAAAAGGGCAACCTGTGGGAAAGTTGTTATTTTCTCTCCTCCAGCCCCAGATATGCTAGGAAATTATTAAGTTTGATCATTTCCTTACTCTTGCAATGCAACTTAGCATTGTATTTACTGAAAGGCAAATCCTTTGGATGCAATTCAAAGAAGTAAAAAAAAAAAAAAGCTTATGAACTCACCCGTTAAATTCCTCTTCCTCCCCACAATAGGTGTTATTGTCCTTCTCACACTTCCTGACACCCCGTACGCTTCTTGCGGCACATCTACCTGCTCAATTACTCTGAGGCATCAACGCGCAGCGCTGAACGCAGCAATCCCACCACAGCCCACTAGCAGCAGCCCCTTTTAAGTGGATTGCCTTCCCAGGGGGCTGTTTCATAGCAGGAGCAACCAGGGGAGATGGGAAGGTGGGCATGGTAGTGTGGGGAGTGGGCAAGGTGAAGGACCATCCAGGGAAAGGAGGAAGACTGGTGAGCCCTGGGACCGGTCCATGGCAGCCAAGCCTCGGGCACCACAGGGCTTCCCCTGCTGCTGCTTCAGCCTCCTTTGCCCTGAAATGCACACTTCCCTGTGTAAATGCTCTAGCGTGGGGAGTTCACCTCTTCGTTATGTTGCCACCTGAAACTGCCGCATATGAAGCACTGGAAACGAACTGAACATTCTTACATTAACTTACCCCGATTTTAAGTTAACCTCATAGCAGAGCCCACAGAATGGTGCGCCTGTGACAGGGAACTGGGCACCAGGGACTTCTCCTGATCCCTAATTTTGACTCCCCCGTGAAACAGGGGTGTAACTTCTATATTTTTCTCAGTTTTGGTTCAATTTGGTCTTTGACCTCCAACCATCCAAAAGCATCTTCTAAACCCCCAATTCTGCATGACTATAGAAACTGGGAAGTCAGACAAAACAATTCCTGCCATGGTATGAAATGCACGGCTGCACATGCAATACAGAAGACCTGAGCACCACCTCGATTTGGTGGGCTGCTCAGGCACATACTCCATTTTAGGGTGTGGATAGACCCTGTGTAAGGTTAGGCATGAATTTCTGATACTCCTGGACCTGCTAAGAGAAACTAGCATGCATGAGAAGCTGAGATACAATGAAAACAACTGCTGCCACCAAGCTGGAGGAGCAAGATGGTGGTTTACCTTTGAGCGTGACCCAGTACTGCTTCCACTTCCGCCGTGTGACCAGCTCCAGCTTCTTCTCCTTCTGTAGGGTCACCAGGGGTTTAAAGAACAGCCACCCTGCCTTGCGCACCACTCCTTGCTCTTTCTCATACAACAAATCCAGCTGTTCCAAGGAGCTGAGGGATTCGCCACTGGAGTCCTCCGTTTCTGAGGAGGTCTCAGTGTTCTCCAGGTTCGTCCTGCTCATCTCCAGCTCCCGCATAAAGTTTTCGTAAATGTTCTGCCTCAGGGCATCGCTGCTGATGGCGTTGGTGGACTCACTTCTTTGGGATAGGACATGGCTGGAGCCAGGTGACCACAGCAAAGTGGAGAGCTGTGACGGTGCCAGTGTGTCCGTGGTGAAGTTGTCCATTCTGCTGTCAAAGTATTCGCTCCCATCTTTACACTTTGGCTCCTGTGCAAAAAAGGAAACTGCCAGAGATCAGTTACCAGAGCTATGATGAAAATACATACCTCATTTGGCATTTAGGTTTGTTTCATGTTTAGCCACAGACAGTTCCTTCATCAAGATCCACCTATTTTCACCATTACATCGCAGGCTTTGACTTGACAGCCACTGATATGATCAGTGCCACCACTCATGGTTTTCTCAGCAGAACCCCATTAAACCCTAACCACTAAGTCTGCGGGCTTTGGTAACTCAGACACCTGCGGGTAATCTCCAAATTCCCTGGTAACTTCTGGAGCTTCTGCTGCCTGAAACCTGATGGACTCTAGGAGACAACCACATCCTCCAGCTGAAACCCATGCACCACCACTAACGTGCCTGTTTGAGTACAAGCTCAGTGTCACAACAGGTTTATTTATTTTTACAAGCTTTCTGATACTTTGGTGACCCTCCATTTGTGCCAGGCAGCTACATTTAGTGTCAGCAGAGCTAAGCTGATTTTACCTCCACTTTCTATTTGTCATATAAACTGTGCTTAACCAACACAAAAAAAGGTCCAAAGTTGAGAATATTTTACGCTTGTTAGTATTGACCAATAGACAAAAATCTAATCTAACAGAAGATGTGATTTAAAAAAGAAAGATGCGCTTGCTGAGTGGCACAAATCCAGTCTCCAGACTGCAGAGGTGTGTATTTTCTGACTTGCTGGAAACCCCTCGGGAGCTTGACTATCTTGTCAAGATCCAACAGACCTTTCTCCTAACTGCATTGTGCAACCTCAGTCCTTGTATTGAGAGGGCTGGCCAATTTAATGGAAATGCTCAGGCCCGATGGTATGACTTCAACTTTGCCTTGTGATATGGACGCTAACGTAGACCTATTTCTTGCTGCTGCTTGTCAATGTTGGACCTCGCTGGAAGATTGGCTCTTTTCTTTCTTAAGCCTTTCTTTAAGCCAGTATGTGCTGACTGCTCCCAGCTCTCCGAGGCTCCAGGATGGACAGGGATTTTCATACTACCCAAACAGAGCTCTTTGGACTAACTTCACAGTCAAGAACCAGACCATCCATCACAAGAAGCCATTTATTGTCTTCCCAACTCAAGCATTGCTGATGCTATTTAAAAGCAAACAGGATTTAAGAACATACAACACAAAAAAATCTGTTGCCTTTTGCAATAAAAGTGTGAGAGAAAAGAAGAGATGGCTATAAACAGTTCAAGAAGTGAAGCTATTACCCTCAGTAATAATACAGATATTATTCGTTCAAGTTTAGACTGCCTCTCCAAAAGCACTTATTTGCTCACAGACTTCTGTACGTGAATAAAGTAAACAAATCTTGATCCCCTGTGGGCTGCTCCCACCGGCGGCTTTGAAAGCAACTGCTTTTTTGTTCCTTTGCTTCCTACTAGATGCTCTTCAAAAACTGCAGCGGAAAAGCTGTGCTATGTTTCAATAGCATCACGATCTCCAGTGCGCAGCCAAGAGCAACAGTGGGAGCGCACAACCCCTCCGGCGTCGCCAGACAAGCCACTTCTCAGGCAGCAGGACACTGCCAGTCGTGGCCTCACAAAAGCCAGTTTCAGCTGAAACCCGTATTCTCTTACAGTACGTTAAAGTTCAAGTCTGGCTTTTCAGATCACTGTGTCTGGCAACACAGATCCAATTCTCCTGGTGATGGAGCACCTTCCTCACAGAGTGTGATATTCAGTGTTCTCCGAGAGTAACCCCCTAAGCATTAACAGTTTTACTTTTTATATGGTAAAGATGGGGCGTAAAGGGGGAATAATCATGCATGTAACGCTTTTATGCCCGCAAAGCAACTGTACAACATGGATCCTACACAACTGCCTTGGCCATCTGCAGTTCAGTGGGAAACTGGAAATTTTCTCCACCCTCTTTTTAATTACTGTCACTCTATGTGTGTGACAAAATCCCGTATTTTAATCATTTCACTATTCTCCAGGAACTGCCAGTGTCCTCTAGAATACATTTAACATATAGTATATTAAGAATATGTGTTTCCTTCAGTCCCAAAGCACTAGTAAGAAAAACAACATGAGATGCACACATAAGAAGGCGTCTGCTGTAAAGGGCCACTGCTGGACCAACAAGCATTAATGAAAAGCGTGGGATAAAACCACCCATTAACCACATCCTATATTTTCTCCACACACACAGAAAGGGTAAGAACAAGGAATTACCAGAGTTAAGTAAATGGACACAGGGTCCAAAACGAATATATACACTTCACCATGACAACACCACTTCTAGGTTATTTTTTTTCAAGAACAGAATTGGCAGAGTCATGCAGTCTCTGCTGGTCCTCAGGGAGGCTGTCACTGTAGCAGTACCTGGTCACCACTCAAAAGGTCTGACCCAAGTTACTGCTGCTGGTAGTTTCCCTGCCAGGCGACTTTCTGCTTATTTTCTCTGGTTGCATCTAGCAACGACAGAAAACTATCACTGTTTCTGCTCAGCTGCATTCAAGGAAATCTCTCAAAGTCTAAGATATACCCTGGTATAGTTATAGATAATGCAATAAATAAAGTGGTTAACTAAGACACCAATTAGACAAAGTGACGCATGTAGTAATTAGCTGTAAAGAACAGTGCAGGAAACAATGCAGCCTGCTAAATTCATTAGGACCTGAGCTGAAAGTAGAATCTAATACCAGTTTTCAAGCCAAATAAAAAGGTTCTCTCCATGTACTTTTCTTTTGAATTCTCCTTATATCACACTTCAGGGCTCTGGCCAGAAAATTTCAGAAATTATTCTCATAAAGAGGCTATTTACTTCATTTACTTCATTGAAGAATCTATCTGCAGCACCTGTTTCTTGTGGCTGGATTTTCATTTTACACAGCGTTTGCTCATTTTCTGCATGTTACACAGTTGCACATCGAGTTTACGGCACCACCTTTACCAGCAGCTGACCATGCAACAAGTCTGCCTAAATTCTGTCCACAGGTCTCACATGCATCACATATGCCTTGCTGTAATGTGACACAGCATCTCCCCAGTGCCGTTTCAGCAAGGATTAAATTAAATGAGGACATGCTATGAAGTAGAGTGATTACATGCCACCAGTGATCATGGGTTTGGGTTGGAAGTGACCTTAAAGATCATCTAGTTCCAACCTCCCTGCCATGGAGGGAGGTCCACTAGACCAGGTTACCCAAAGCATTAGGAAACCCCTGTGCAACACAAGCTGGGTCATGGCACAGAATGCAAGTCTTGACATGAGACCATTATTAGAAAGGCAAACTCAATTCCAGGATATATCAAATCAAGTATCAGATCAAGTCAGATATAAGGAAACATCCAAGTCACTGGACAGGGCACAGCCGAGGGCTCCCCTGGAATATCCCGTATCCAATGGGATGATTTAAAACAGGTGCAGAGGACTGGTGCCAGAATTAAAAGGAAACAGACTTCCTATCTTAAGACAGGAGATCTAATAGAGTCTGCATAGCCCCAAAAACACTGTCCAAGAAAAGATACCATTTCTCCCTTTAAATAAATTATAACAGATTAAATAGTAGGGAAGGATAACTAATGCAACAGGCAGTACTGGCATCAGAACAAACTGGCCAGGACTGCATTTACTCTGCAAATTAGCAAGCATCAGAGTAAGAGGGTTTGAAACCAGCCTTCAAGACTGGGGAAAAGGCCACCTGATTTCAAGCTGCAATTTGTTCATGAAGGGGATTAAACTCTACTGCCTTCCTAGTGGCTAGGGACTGGCCTCAATATCCCAAGCCTGTGCCTCCCGGTCCTGAGCTCCCACGAAGCAGGAGGCTTGGCTGACTTGTTTCCACTGGGGCAGCCGGAGGGACTCATCTGCCCAGCCAGCACCGTCGCTTCAACATATTTATAGGGAAATATTCCAGCTTTCACCTACGTTCAGCCCAAGTGACTCACAATTGGTTATTAGTAATGTACTGAGGAAGGGACACGTTGTTCAGATAAAAGCATGAAAGCTGCAATCGCCATGATGAACAGTCCTACGAACAGGGCCTAACCATTTGACAGATCATAACCGTGCAGGGTACTTCTGCATTTTTAAGTCGAAGGACCCAATGAGAGGATAATCGTTACCAAACTACAACACAGCAACCCCCAGAAAAGACTGTAGGTTACTCAAAGCTCACAAGGCAGAAAGGGGCTGACCAAGCCTCATGAGGAAGGCAAAAATCATAAATCATTTGCTACCCCTCTTATCCTTCCTGTCACTGGATACTTGTCTGATAAAAATCAATGACTAACTATTTCCTATGCCTTTTTCTAAGAAATCACCATTTTTGGAACTAGGGCTGATTTCCTTCTAGCAGAATCAGATTCAAGTTTGATGCAATCTCGCCGGCCAAATTTCCTTGCTGTGTCTGCAGTCAGTTCACTGCACAGTGAATTCAAAACAGCTATGAATCGTGCGCCACAAATACCATTCTGAAAATGTCATAACTAAGTAATACATGGCAAAGGTCTGGGAAGCAGAAATCGTATGTAAAACCTGGCTGTAAAATCCAGAACAGCGACGGCTGTTGAAACCAGTGAAGAATCCTGGAACAATGCACTGCGTCTCTTTACTCTTGTGGTTTTTCTGCCCTCTCTTTCACAACTGAGTGAGAAGGTGAAAAGACAGCATCTGATGAAATACACGAGCACCAACTCACAAAAGAAGTGATCCAACTGAATGGCTTTCATTTTCATTTTCCCAGTTAGTAGCTGTTACCTAGGATTTACGCCAGCAAACCTTACGTTGACCTCATTTCTGAGCCTAAGAGTCTGTCAGAGTTTTATGTTGCAATGAGAGATGCCTGTTAACCATGATACCTGTCTGAATTTCCAACACGGGAGACAGCCTTTGCTCTACGTGCTACATAAAGTGTGCGTTATGATCTACCGCTTAGCTGCTGCCTAAGTTGATGAAGTAGATGTTCCCTTCACTCTCCGCTCACTTCTGAAGCAGCCAGCACCCCAATGTTGCTGAAAGAGAGCAGATCTTTCATTTAGGGAAGCACAGGGACCGTTCCTGTATGAGAAACACTAGGGAAGGTTGGGGAAAAAAAAAATCCAAACCAAAACCAGTCTCTGCCCTCCATCTCAGCTTGCGAACTCAAGCGCAGAAGTCCAGGCACAGTCTGGCATTTAAAGAGCCAGTTCTGGGGCCTACAGCTAGAGACAAGAATTTCATTCCTGACCACAAGCATCCTAAACTCCTCTTAATGGGATTAGCCTTAAATTCTTCTAAAGAAACATCTTTTCCCTCCCTCTTGCCCTCCTCCCATCTCCTTCTTTACCCCACCATCTCCTGGCGAGCCAGATGGCAACTCAAGCTTTTCCATCTGGTGAACTAAGCTGACAGGCAGGAAGGAGGAGGGCACGCCATGTAATTAATGTCTTCAGAGGAGGCAGAGGCAGAACCAGCAGCTCTGGTCAATACCCTACAGTTGCTCACCTTGCTAGAGATGGACCAACAGTGAAACCACAGTGAGTGGTGAAGCCAATAATACAAATAGGGAATATCTGCAAAGATATTTAGAACATCTTTCTTCTACTGCTCCTTCCACACTCCTTTGACAATGAATTCATAGCATATATATATAATATCTAGGTTATATTTTCACAGTTGAAATAAAGAGAAGGCTTAAAAACTCCAAGTCCCTTTTTAAGTAACGCAATTATATCAAAAAGCTAATTCACCAAGAGATTAGGCTGCAGAGATTGGAGTTAGCTAAGAGGTGAAAAAATAGGAAGGGAAAATTTCCACACACAAGTGTATATCTTTTTTTGCTGGCGACATTTCAGACAGCTCCAGAATTCCACAAATTACTAAACAAGATTAGCAAGTAATTATCCCGCAAGAAAGATAAACATGACACAATCACCACATTTACAAGAGGAATCTAGAAAACAACTTTCAGGCACTTAGGATGGTGTTTGCACATACCTGGAGCTTCCTCTTCTTCCTCGAGAGACTTCCCGTCCAGTCACTGATGCGTCGCATTCGGTTTTTTAATGTATCTTTCTTGGATGTGTCCTCACTGAGGGGCTTGGACTTTCTGCAAGGGAGTGTGTAGGAGGAGTAATGTGCAGGACTTCCCTGGTCTACCCTGGAGGGAACATCAATGTCTGAGGCAAATGAGACACGGTTGCTTAGGCTACCATCAGTGTCAATATACTCATCAGACAGCCTGATCCCAGGTGGAGGAGTGCTTTCCAAATTTGTATCCTTATAGAGATCTCGGAGTGAGGAAAGAGATGAACTTTGGTTGAAGGACTTCTTGTTGTCACTTGCTGGGAAACTGGCATGAATTCTTGTATCTGGAGTGCTCCTGGTCAAATACGGACCATCCAACTCATTGATATCCCCAGCATTTCCCCAGAGAGAGTCATACCATGAAGACTCAGAGCTGAGGGAGCTTCCTTTACTAGATCGAAGCCTTGAATCAGTAGGTGACAGACGATGGCTTGAAGAACAGTCTGCGCTGGAGTTCCTCCTGACATCGAGCAGGTTATTTGGCTTAGATTCCAAGGCAGGCGAATACCTCAGCAACTGGACTGGTCCGCTGGACTCCTCTGTTGGTACCTTGCTGTGGCTGCTGTTGTGGAACTCAACCCTCAAGCAACCGTCCAGCTTCCCCAGTGTTTTAATGAGAACTTTTGGACTCCTCCTGTCCTCTGATGGGGAGGTTGATGCAAGACTCTCATTCTTGCCGTAGCAATTTAAAATGTGTCCATTGCACTCTTGAGAGGCAGCATGATTACTTCCAGCTTGAAGGCCAATATAGTGGAAACCATTTTCGGGCAAGAACACTGCGTTATTTCCTTGGCAGTAGTCCCCTGAGGCATTTGTTCTGTGTTTGGCATGGGCATTGCTTTTAGAGACCTTCACCACAGTGTCACCAAGCCTAGATGAATAAGGCTGACTACTCTTGAAGTGAGAAAGGCAGCTTCTGGCAAGGGACCTCGATTTGTAGTTTGAGCCACTACTGGTATGTCCCCATCCATGCATTGAGCAAGACTTTTCATCTTTAGCATGAATGCTGCGAATTTTCAGAGAGCAAGGCTTCTGCTTGGCACCAGCTGTAGCAGCAGCATGATTTTTTGATCCCTGAAGACTGTACTGGCTTTCTGAATTCCCCATTTTCCACTAAATTAAGAAGAGTTTTATTAGAAACAATGTCTAGAAGACAGAGCAAAAAGTAACCGACCATTTTTACACTCTACACAGGAAAGTGCCTTTTTAAAAAATGGTATGAAACAATTTTTTCAAAAAAGTCATTAAATAGCCATTTACAACATTAAATTCATAACTGAAGTTATTTTAGTGGCAGGCTAGGAAAGCTTATTCTCTGTATGGTTCATTATCCTGTGTTACAAAGCTGGAATCTAGCTCCATTGAAATCATGTCAACACCTTTCTCCACCCACACCCTTGGCAACATCCTTTTCTTATAACTTACAAAATCCCTGGCTCCCAAGAACAATGGCCTAATGAAAGGGAGACAGCAAGATAATAATAACTTAGATGTAAAGTGAACTGTACTTTCAGAGAAAACCCTTCTGCCAGGAGACAAGCCCACTGCAGTTTCAGCTTGACTGGTTTCTGTGCCTCAATAAACTGTTCAGCAAAGCCCAAATTTGTGTTTAAATGAAGTCAATCCAGGAGAAAGGGAAAAAAAGCCCACGCCAAAAAAACAAACAAAACCCCCCTTGGTTAGCGAATAGCCTCATCTTCCTTTACAGCACACAACTGCATTATGTTCATTCAGCATGGCACAGTTCGATAGTTCCCTCAGTAAAATACTCTTCAGCTTTTTACTGAATTCACAGTGAACTGCACGCACTGGAGCAACCAAATTGCCCCAGTGAGATGACTGAAGATTTTGGACCTACATAAAGTGTACCCCAAAGTAAAAAAAAAAAAATATATATATATATACACACATATAAAATAATACAAATAATTTTAAAGAAAAAATCGATCTGCTCTTTTTGTAACTTGGAGTGAATCTCCACTGTTTGTAATTTACAGAAACAACAACATCAAAGTGCTTTTTCCATTGGCACTATGCTTCTTTGCACGTCAGATCTCAGACTATCACTCTTTGGAGAATTCACTCATTAAGCCTCATTAATTTTTTGTCAAAATAAGCCACTGTGAAAGCACAATCTTATCTTCTAGAATTTATATATATTTTTAATATCCCTATTTCTAAGCCCTTAGCACATTCAGATGAAAAGCATAGTATAAAATGAAGAGCAAACCTGTAGGATTTCTCTTAAACACAGGCACAGTTAGCAGTTAGCATGCTCTGCATTGTCTTCGTGGCCAGTCGCTACACTTGCCAAAACCAGGATGGAGTTGCATGCAGCCTTCCTAGAAAACACCAAAAACACAAAAGGGCCTCTCAGTCAAGTATAACTTACACTTTACTCCAGTAAGCAAAATTAATACCAAAAAAAAAAAATCAGACAGAGGTTACAAATGGAGAAGACAGGTCTGGTTAAGGGGATTCCTGGATTTTAGACACGCATTTTCATAAACATACTTTAACCACTGACACTGCATTAATATAGCTAAGTTACTGTTTGGGTGTTTTATTTTCTGTTTTTGTCCTTCTCCCCTCTCACTGACAAGTTGGGCAATCGGAGCCCTCGCTAGTTTTCTTTTTGGAAGACCAATTACGGATGGCAGGATTGTGCAGTGATCCATTATAAGGTGGACCAAACTGAACACAGCAATGTCCCACTGTACCTGTTTATCCTTCCCCATACCTGGATTCCAACCATGACCCTTCCAGTGAAAGGCCACTGCGCAATTCATTCCACCAACCACCCAGCAACCTCCCTCTTTAGGTTTGTTCTGATTTTAACTTAATCTGCAGGTAAAACAAGCAAAAGGCAGCACCAAGCACTGCGTGCACCCAAAGGTAACAAGAGCCAAGTTCTTCCTGACCACTTGAACATATCGGCTCTTCACTTGGCACACAAAGGCCGCAACGCAAAAGGACAGAAGCTGAATCTCACAGAACACTCCAGCAGCTTAGGGATTGAAACACTCAGTAGAAAAGAAGCTGTACGAGATCTTAGGCTCAGTTTTGGAACGTATATTTTAGCTGAAAACCATTCTTAATACACTACTTTCAAGAAACATTCTTTTCTGCATAAATTCAGTGGCTACTGTTCATAATTTTCAATTTAATAACTACTTGATATGAACATGCAGAGTTTTGCTCCTTTTGACTTGTTCTGTGGCTATTTACTGTGTAAGAACCTTGAAGATATTTAAAGGAATTCACTGGTAACCTAAGTATTTTGCTAAGCTTACCAAAAACAAAGGTAAGGGTTGCAAACTAGAACTAAAACCAGTCTCAACAGCAAGCCTAGGAAAAGGTTAGAAAAGAAATTACTTAGAAGAGATATATCTTTTTGGATCATGCTAGAGATGCTACACACCTATAAACACAAATTCATGGCTGTTATCACAAAGATAATTGATAAAACAGATAACCCACAGAAATTTCATCTTACACTCCAAAAAAAAAAAAAATTATGTTTAACTCGCTTGTTCTCTCAACAATTTGGAAGGTTGCTATTTAGGACAGCCTTGCCTTGCAGGTTTGATTTGCCTATGCTGCTAAGTGCACCCATTTACGTAAACAGTTTTAAAAATGTCACATGCAACATGGATTGAACAAGAGACTTTTGATTCAAGGTAAATGGAAGACAACACACAAACTTCTTAAGCCCCACGCTGCTGAACAAATTGCGATCCCCCAGCAAAACTGCCTTCTTCAATCCAGGAGGCACAGACCACAAACAAGCAGTGAGTTTACATTCAGAATTCTTCTTCTGGGGGCAGAAAGTACATTCAACAAGGGGGCTTTGAAGGGCTTATATCTATTCATAAGGGAACACTGAACCCAATTTGTCTAAAGAAACAGGCAAAAAGACCATCTGGTCTCCACAGTGATTGTGCAATGGTTAGGTAATCCTTCTAACAGAGTAGGTAGTGAGCAAGCTGCTGTCATGAACCTCAGAAGATAGACGTTCAATTCGTCAAGGCTCGAGCTGCTGCTGCCAGGGTCCATTGTACGTGTCTGATCCAATACACAGGTCACATAATGGGTGAACGAATAAATTTATCTCAGGCTACAATGTCTACAAAACAGTGTCTCAGTCTGCGCAGGAATCAGTCAGCAGTACAACAGAACAGTCAATAAATCCCATAGAAATGGCCCCGAGGGATTTTTCTCGGCATCCTGGCAGTCCAGAAAGCAGGCTAAACATTCCCGCACGCTGCGATAACCAATCGGGGCATCTGTGAGGCCGCACAAAGATCATCATCCCGAAAATCAGCTGCGATGCCTTTCTCTTGCCTCACACTTGTGTAGAGTGATTTTCTTTCTGCTAATTACAATGGGGGTGGGGAGTGGAGCGAGTCAGCTTGCGCCCAAAGGCAGCGCGACAGCAGGGCGAGGGGCCGGTCATGGACAAGCTCTGGCTGTGCTCGCGCCAAACACTCACACGTTTTACACTATTTGAACTGTGGAAGCACTGGAAATTACAGTGCGGGGGACAGAGTTCAGAGTCCCTTATATTTCTTACAGCGACCTACCACCGCAGAAGACAACGTGCTTTTCTCTCTTCCTTTGCAGAGGGATGAATGCTTCTTGTGAGCAAAACCAGTTTCTATGAATATTTTCTGCAATTATAATCAGTATATTTAGAAAGCAGCTCACCGCCTGGAGATGACTATTAAGAGTTTATTTGCTTTCAATTATACCCACATTCCCTAAAAAAGAAGTTTTTAATCTTCACCCTGGTTCCCCTTGACACATTCAAAAAACACAGCTAAGCAAACATACTAATCCGGGAACCCCACCATCCCCACCACACCCAATAATTAACGCAAATCATAACCCCAGAGCTAAAAACGTATTTCCCCACCTTTAGGCTTCTTCACATAAAGTTCCCCTAGACTTTTTTGGCTCTGAAAACAAACACAAGAGTTCAGGAGCCATTCCGGCAAAGCGCCTGCCACCTATATTCATTCCCTCATTAATACCACGGCAGCTAGATTGCTTTATAAAGGCTGGAGGGAAAAATGCCTTTCTTAAGATTAAGGTGAGTGCACATACAGTAGTGCTCTCCAATTCCATGAGTGCTTTCTTACCCAGTCTTAATCTCTCAAAATACAGGTTTATAAAGCTTGACTCACTAACCATATTATTAGTAAAACTGAACCGTAACAAGACTATCCTGGTACTACGTTTGCTCCTGTGATACGACAGGGAGGTTTTATGTTATTAGTGGGAGATCTGAGTCAAGGGACACAGGCTCTTGCGCTGCCCTCATCTGCTATAGCAGGAGCAAACCCCGGACATGCTTCCAGTACAGTCACACAAACCAGGCCGAGACTCTCTAAAACCACAGGTCAGAAAATGTCAACCTCCAGACTGACAGGAGGTGAGCACAGAGCCGTAAAGTAGCCTGGATGCTCCACAACCACACCTAGCATCAGACAGCGGCCATATACTTATTACCAAAAAGGCAGGAGACTGTGGGAGTATCTTCCCAGGCAGGTTCAGCAGACTCCCCTGACTGGGATTGACAATCTCGCCATCCAGGATGCTCAACTAATGTCAGCCCTAGCAATGTTAAGCTTTAGCCTGGATCAAGAAGTTACCCTCATGAGTCATGAACACATGCACCAAAGCTATCTCTTTGATGTATTTTGATGGCTTTATTCCTCTGGATGACTGATGACAACAAACCTTCACTGGTAGATGTATAATAAGTGATCTACAAAGCATTTAATCCCTGCTGAAGCTTCCCCAAAAATCTATTGATAAGGTGCAGAGAATTTGATTCTCATTTTACCAAACATAGCATCAGTGCAAAAGTGGTAAAAAAACGACAAAAAAAAAAAAAAAAAAAGCACAGTATGGATTGGTTCGGATGAGGATAACATCATCCCATCAAATTGGCGCCACTGAGTGAGGAGCCATTAAGAAATGCAGGAGGCACTCATGAGAGTCTTCAGCGTTACCAGGAGCAATAACTTTATGCACAGCAGAAGAGCTTAAATTTAAAACCTCCTGTCTTTAACAAGAAAAGGCTTTTCAAAGCAGAGCTAGACTAAGAACTAGAAAATAGGTAAGAGCTAGAGTTAGCTGCCTCACCTCTAAAAAACAAGAGCCTACATCTTTTCAGCTCTTTACAACACACCAGGACACAGTTTAAACTTTTCAGAAGGCTTTTCCTTGAGGAAAGGACAGAAAATTATTCAAGAAAGAAATAAGCTAACCAAGTATTTTATTCTTACTTGTAGCTTAAGCAGCAACCATGTGTCACAACCTTTTCAGACTTTCTCCATCATTGAGAGAATTGTTACCTGCACCAGTGTGGTACCTTTCAAGAGGACCATTTGTCAAGGACCTGCCACCAGCCACAGTCCCTCACACCCACCCACACAGCTATAAATGTCTCCCAAAGAAAGGCAGAGCTTCAACTCACTTTGTGGTGTTATAAATGCTCATACAAAGGACCTTTATATGCAAAGGGCAGAGTATAGCCCATCACCTTCTTGCCAGTAATGATGCAAGAGAAGAGAGTCATGTACGCTTTCTGCTGTGTTTGAAAACCATATTTCCACTAGGGCAGGTAGGACTTCCAGCTGCAGAGCGGGACTGCAACGGCCACCTCCGGACTGTACACGGTGGAGTGGGAAGGTGCAGAGGGGAGCAGGGGGGAGAGGAGAAAAGGCAGCACCAGGGCCTTTACACTGGCAACTGCTCTGACTGCGTGGTTCATAAGTGCACCGCAGGAGACTGTCATCAGGATGAGTGGAGCTGGGATAATGGAGAATCTGAAAGTATTTCAGAGCAATAAAAAAAAAAACCACAAAGCCCCCATATGAAATGACCGACTTGTTTTCTTTTAATGGCAGATCTAGTTAGAAATGTATTTGATGGCTTTGATGTACAGCAACTATGTTAGTGGGTTTTTTACATCATGAAAAGCTTTCTTTGTGGTTGGTTTTTAATTGACCGAGCAATTCCTATTTTTTCTTTCAAACTACTTTTACATTCTCTTCCACTTAACGGTTAAAACGCTATCCATTTTAAATGGCTTATAAAGTCTTAGAATTATACATAAGTATCTTTCAGATACTAAAGTGTTTGTAAATTTTGGAAAGAATCAATGTGCTCGGTGAATTCTTACAGGGATACAGAATTACAGGTTTGAAGTTTTAATTAACTTTTAATCTACTTGGGTTTTTAATATGAAAGTAATACAGAATGCTAGAATGTGAACCTGCCCTCACCTTCCTGTATGGCTGCACATGGACGGATACGTGAAATTAATGAGGGAGGCGGGTTAGCACAACACTGTAGATGGATTAAATGTGGAGTTTCTTACTGGAAACAATTTACTGTATCTTTCAGAACTACGCACTTTGGTCACGTGCCTTCACAAATCAGAAGCAGATTTCTTATTCCTGCAATCTCAATCACATTCCTATTACAAAAATATACCGTAATAATTATACCGCGGTATTCTTGGCAGGATATTTTGCATCATATACCACTATATTCAAAGAATGAATAACCAAAACACCACAAGTATGTCTTTCTTTTAAAAAAATAGGACTATTTTGCCTTAAAAATCCAATTTGAAGCCAGAATACCGCACTCACTCATTAGTCTCTTTAGCGTTACAGCTGCTTGTATTAGGAACTGTTTGGTAGCTCATAGATCAAATCAAACCCATAGTTCTCATTAAACATAAGCAGCCATTATGATCCCAGACACTTTTTTCATGCTGTGAATCACACCTATGTTGCATATAGACATCTGATTTCACAGCTGAAGCAAGAAAGGGACAGTCTGTTTCCTGGTTCCTGCTCCTAAAATCATCCCAACAGGTCTACTCTGCATCACAGGTATATCACATTAGAATTACACATCCCGTACCTGGGACACGATTCTTTCTTTTACTCAACCCATTCTTCTGGGTCAAAGATATTGGCAGCTTAATTAAATTATGCTCTATAGCTTTCAAGTTAGCTCGATGTGGAAGGTTGAGTCAAGCCTGAAGATCCTTATCATATTACACCAGTGCTGATAGAAATCTAAATCTCTAGGGATGTATTTTTCTTTGGCAGGAAAAACAAATTTCACCATTTGTAAATGTTATTGAATTTATACACAATGGCTAAAGTGCACATCCATTTAAATAAAAGCCATTAAGCTTGTTAAAAAAAACCAGGAATGCCAGCTCATATCTTGGCTTAATGCAGTAGCTGCAGTAGTTAAAGAGTTGATAAGTCAAAGGGTCTATTTCCTGCCCTCGCAGGGGAAATGAACTCAGTGATCTGAAAGGTCTTTTCTTCTCCACCTACTCTGGTTGTAAGCATACTGGCAGGTCCTGATGCAGACTAACATGGTGCTTTCAAGGGACTTCAAGGCCTGGGGTCTCAAGCAGGGAGGATGGTGCACCTGGAAGGAGCTGAGCCGAGATGTTCCAAGCAGGGAAGCCTCAGCTCCAGCCTCACTGCCTGCCCTGGGCCGTGGAGTAACAACACTTCAGAGACCGTGCTCAAGGCTGCAGGCTTCCTGCCTGAGCTTAAACTCCTGAAGAGGTCTCTGCCTCAGTCCTCCTTACTCATGATAACAACAGGGGGTGAGACTGGGGCTTTCTGGTCAAGCCGGGATGCCCAAAACTTCCAGCAGCAACTGGTAGGACAGCATGCTTCAGGCTGAGGGAGAGGGACTGGGACGGCTGTGGGACTCCCTGCCTGCCACCTATTACACAGCCTGCTCCACAGGCGGGAGGGGAAACCACGCCGCATTTGGTATGGTCTTTTCTACTTCTTGGTTTCCACATTCATAAACACCTCAGGGTGTCGATTCCAAAGTAAATGCTTTCCCACCTTCGGCCCTGGGACTTCCTGAAGAGGATAGAGGATCTGGGAGTTAGACACCAGAAATAAACTTGATACACAGTCCCTTGGAAAATTAAAAACAGATCTTGATTTTTGCATGCCAAGAGCTCTACAGCAGTAACACAGCTTAGGGCTTCCTTTCCTGTAGCCCTGTAGTACCAGCATGTTACTTGCACATTAAAAGAATAAAGTAGTATGCTGATGATTAGGTTTCCCCACTAAAACACTTGCTTTGTAGCCTCACAGCTACAGGTGCCCTATTCACGGAGTCCTCTCTTCCACAGTATGTCGATACCCCTTTCCTGTTGAAGGTGATCAGATAAAAAAACATTTCCATCCCTTGCCTCTAAGTAGTAATTTGCTATACATTGTATAATGTTATCAAATCATCCACCCTAAAGGGAAAGAAATGTATGATTTCCAGAATGAAGTATGAAGTCATCAGCGTACAAAATTAACTCCATGACCACATCAGCAACAACCATAAACAAAGCAGAAAACTTTGGTTACATTGCACAAGCAATTAATCACCCCCCTCTTAAAAAAAAGGGGGGCGAAGGGACTTCTCCATTTCTTGGGCATTTCCCTCTTCTATTTTTTCTGTGCCACAGAACATAGCATTTTCACAATTTGAGTACAACTACATATTAAAAAACTACATAGTATTGAAAAGTCTATTCAGAAAGATCAAAACCTGTGCAGCAGGACCTACCTCTGCCAGATGCAGAAGCTCCGGTTTTCCGTACCATCCCTGTTCAGCGGTGGTAGTAGTTGACTGAAACTTTTTCTTCTAACACTTCACAAACATACAACCCTTGCTTGAGTACACAGTCTATTTATTGCAAGTTACTTTAAACAGTAGTGAGAATAGACAGAATAATACAAAAGAAAAGATTCAGAGGGATTAGTATTTGTATTGTATTAGGAAAGTCACTTAAATGTTGCAGCAACTGTAGCACTTTCAAACATACTTTCTCCTACTTCGCCTTAAAAAAAATATCCATCCCAGTCGTAGCAGAGCTGTAAAATGATCCTGGCAGTGGTTTATTTAGCAAATTCAGGCAATTGAGTTTGACAGATGACCACCGAGAACTGTTTTCTGGAGAAAAACCATTCATCTTGGGCGCAGCCGGCGATAGCAGAAGCAGCACAGGGGCTGCAAGTCCTGGCACTGCAGCAGCAGCCCACTGTGCCCTCTGCTTTCAAAGGCTTCCCAAGTCTCTCCCTACTTTTCTTTCAGTTCTCCAGGTCTGGCCGGCAGCCGACGAGCCAAGGCCCACGGTTGCCTGGCAGCTCCCTCCCCAGCTCAAGCCTCCCTCTCCACTCCCACTTACCTTCCCCAAGGAGCCACTTCAGCCTCCTGGCCCCACGGCCGCCCCAGCTCTGCCGCGGGGACACGGACACGCAGACACAGGGACTCTGCCTGCCCTGGGCACGCCAGGAAACTGTGCCTAACACTTCAAAACACTCAGCCGTTAGGAACTAAAAACAGATCCTGCGCGAGGCTGGATGTATTTTTGTCTGCAGGCTACACACCCTCCTCCCGTTCAATTTTTTCCATTGGTGGAACAGCATGATGCAGACTTAACCAGAGGGTGGTTTTCCACGGGCCGCCTGAAACGATTATGTGGGCCAGCCCGCCACGATGCTGGGCAGCCGCCGGGGAATACGCCGTGACTGGGCTCTTGTCTGACCCCGCATTCCTCAGCTGCCAGGCTGCTTCCACAGGAAGGCTTCGAGGAAGGCTGCCGAGCGGAGAGGGGTTTGCTTGCCTGAAGGTAGCTCCAGGGTCTTCTCTCTTTTTCTTTTTTGGTGTTTTGTTTTTGGGGTTTTTTCACAGACTTTTTTTCTTTTTCTTTTTTCTTTTTTTTTTTTTTCCAAACTTGCTGGGTGGGAGTAGGTATTCCTACCATCCTTGTGTGAGGCACTCTGGTAAAAACCTAATGCCCCAAACCACAGCAGGGGAGTTGTAGTCATGAAAACCCTCTCTTAAGAGCAGCTCTCAGTCATGTTTTAACGACCCCGCACAAGGGCATCACATATACAACAGCAAATTCTGGCGCTTGCTTCCTTGCTGCTTTCTTTTGTCATACTTTTTATACTATCCTATGGAGAGAAGTAGTTGCCTTTTAGTAAGTGACCTCAGATAAAACGCATCTCTTCAGATGCAAATGACAACTCCAAATTTCAATATACAGAGCTAGGCTGTTCAATCTGTAGTTAGGCACATGAGCTTTTCTGATAATAAAGCAATTGTTCAACACTTCATTGACTGTGGCAACAGTTGGTGAACAAACTCAGCCAAAACCCAAGGCATTTATTCAAATATTCTAGTAACATTGCAGGGTCACGTTCAAGTGCCAAGTGTGAAAATACAGCCAAGTTACACTGCAGATGACATAGTCAATTGAAAGGAAACACATGAACACTATAATAGAAATCATTAGTAACCCACAAAAGCCCCAAATCAATATTTATGTCCACAAAAACAAAATAGCAATTTGCATAGTGACATAAGAATTGCCACCTAAAAGTCCACCTCTCTCTCACTGTGTCCACTATCTTGTCTCATTACAGAGGAAACTCCAGAACACAGCAGCCCCAGAGTAATTTGGAACAAAATTCTATTTCATCTCCAGAGCCCAGTTATACTTAACTCCTCCACTGGAAAACAAGACTTTGATCTCTGCTCAAACTTCACAGGTCGACAATATTAGCACTGAATGTGCTCCCCTCATCACAGCAAAGGTCAACTCCTTTGAATTCTACTGAACTTAATTAAGTTTTCCATAAGCAAGTTCCACAGGCTACTTTTTGTAAAATCTAATAGAGCAGTACATGACTTATGCTCATTCTGCTAGTTCTACATCTGAATACACAACTGTGGACTTTACATCTGCTTGTTCTGGTAACAACTTTGTTCTCTGTGACCAGCAGACTATTTTCTTTTTCATATTGCCGGTACAGTTATATTTTCTTCACTTAGCATTGCTGTGGTTCAGCTATTTCACTAACAGGCCAGATCCAAGTCCTGAGAAGCAATGACAGCTCACAAGTCAAAGCACCAGGTCTCTCTCAGGAGCAATAGGTGGCCTTTGGTCTCACCATCCCCCTTCTCTCACAGCATATTGTATTTCCCCCATGAGTCCACCTCTTAGTTGATTAAATACACCACGTTTGAATGATTCCTTAGATAAGGTTAGCATCCAACCAGCCCAGAAGCCTTTCATCAGCACCTGTCTTGATGAATTTATCGTAAAGTTGAAGGTTCAGAAGTATAAATACTATTCCCAAAGATGTCTCTCCACCACCCTGTTCAATAATAGTAATTCTTCCCTAACTCAATGAAAAATACTTGGACTGACATAACCTGGGACCCGGCTGAATCACATAGAGTGCCTCACAATCTTCCAGCAATGGATAATAAAGCTCTCCATTGCCTTCCTCTTTCATTTTCAGAGGATGACTCTCAAATGTCAACAGGCATTCTTGCTATTAGTGCGAAGTACTTTCTCCGTCTTCAAGTTCACTGCATTTTATCATTCCAGTCCTGGGGGTCATTCAGCTATTTACTACATTATTTCTAATCTACCTGGATATTTATTATGTCTCCCACTTTTTATCAGCCAGTTTCATCAGCGTATTCCCACTTTCTGTGACAAACCAACCAACACTCATTAAGCTTGGTCTCAAGACTCCAGTTGATACCCCCCGCTGATACATTTTACTTTTGCTTCCACCTCTAATGTACTTAACTGATTACTTTTATCACACTGACAGAACATGTTGAAGGCACACTTTTCTGACTTCCACTTGACTTACATGGAGCTTTAACAGCCTCCACCTCAGGGCTGCTGTGAGTGCCTCCCCCTGACCATGGGGCCTCCTCCCACCTTGCTCTTTGAGGAGCTCCTTGGGGAGCAGGCAGGACAGGCTGACAGGGCTTTGGTACAGTCTAGCTTGTGGGTCTTTCTTAATTACACCCCCAAAACTGAGTATCCACATCCACCTCATCCCCCTTTTCTCACCCACTGCCTTGTTGTTACCAACCTGGGACAACCTGATACTGAAATATTCTCTGGAGATCAACAAGGATAAGGCAAGCTCCATGCTGAACACAATAGATTAATCTCTTATTATTATGTGAAGTATTTATGTGTCTCACAGTCTTCCACAAACAACATTGCTGGGAAAGAGAAGGGTGTCATTATCTTCATTTTCTAGAGAGCTGCTAGATCACATAGGAAATTAAAGGGTATTTCAATACAGCAAGAGGAAGCTCCTTAGCTTGTGTTAATGCATGCCTCTGCTAGCTTAATGGCTCTTGACATCTCTGTTTTGCAGTAAAAACAAACTGTAGTTTGTGCAGAGAAGTCCATAATGGAAGTAAAAATAAAAGTTGTGCCTTCAAGTTGGCTATATAACTGGCTATAATATCAAAGTTGGCTATATAAACACTCTAGATTAAAAAGAATGTCATGAAGGTTGTATGTTAAATATATGTTCTATTGAATGTTTTGAAGACAAGAACTTGTATTTATAGATGGAGATAAATGAATTATCAAAATTAAAGATAGCTATTTTAACCTATGTTTTACACTAATTTTACATTACACAAATGTTTAGATTTTATTTGAAAGTGCTAAGACATCTCATCGTCTCCACTGTTTTGTATTCTAAGAAGAGGAGATCCGCTAAGAAAAACACAGAAAATGCATGTATCCCCAGCATTCGTGCTGAGAAGACAACACACCTCCTTCCCTAAAGTCAGCCCACTTTTATAAGTATATACGACCCCTATAAAATATGATTTTCCTAGACACAGTCCAGTCTGTTTCTGAAAGGCCAGTTCTCTGATTTGATTCTTGCCCTCCCCTGCCTGGCTCACCTGACAGTGATAGAGCTGAGCTGTGTGAAAATCCCTGGTCCCTAAGGTCCCTTGGCCAATGCTCAACAGACAGGCACTGGATGGGCATACTTGAAGAGATTTTGGTACCTTGCCAATCATGGCTTAACCACAGACTGGTAGATGTGTACAGAGACTTCCCATGAAATCCAAAACATGTTTCTATGTTCTCCAAAACAGAGTCTGTGTAGGAATTAAAGAAGTCTGAAGTAGGAAGTTGAGTTTCTTAAATCAGAAGCCTCTAGCAGAGCTCTCAAGAAAGCAGGGAAGTTGTGCTACACCAAGTGTAGCTAAGCTGCTAAAAAAAGAATCATGTTATTGTCAACAAGATAATAACCAGAGATGACTTTAGAAGCCTTGATGATTTCATGACCAAAACATTTGAATCACGCAACATTTGCTAGATAAATATTCTCATTAAACTGTACCCAAGGTCCATCCTTGGTGTCTTTGGGCCTGGAGAGGAACTGAACAAGAAAGGCAGTGGTGTCCCATTCAGCCAGTGGTAAATGGAAGCCTTACACTATATGAAATTCCTCTAGAAGATGTCAATTCCATTTCTAAGAACCTCTCACCTTTCTGCAAACCAGTGTTCACCCCCTCAGTGAGAGCTTCCTGCTCTCATCTCCAAGTGTTTGTCAGATGGAAAAGGACAAAAATAATTGAGGTCATTCATTACTTGATTCTGATTCAGAGGAGTTGGGGAAAAGAGTAAACAGGAGCCTATGTGTTAGCATGTTCCTTCTCGCCAGAGTTCACAGACCCCAGCAGGACATTTCACTTACTGAACAGCAGCATCAACACAAGCCAAATGTCTCTGGCTATAGGTCAGAATAGAAGTTAAACAGTGAAAAATGCTGCAGATAAGCACAATTTTATACCCTCGGCTATCACAGAGACTTACAGCATTGTAAATGGCTACTACTTTCCTGTCAGAAGACCCTGTTCTCCCTGTGAAATCCTGTAATACAGGAGATCAAGGAGATGTTCCCCATCCCCACCTCCCTGTGGAGCCGGGGTGCCCTTGCCCAGCTCAGCAGAGGAGAGGGGCTGCTGTCCAGGCACTCTCCACACACACCTCATGCTCCTCTCAAATGGGTTTTCCCAGCATCCAAACCAGGGGGAACCCGCTGACATTTCTGGTATGCAATAAACCACACCTAATGTTTAAGCCAAGATAAAATTTTTCCTTAATTTTTATGTTGCACAGTTCTTTAACACCGTTGTAGACATGGGCTTACTATTTGTGGTTATGATGTATTTTCATGTGAGTTACAGAGGATAGTTAGGGAATCAAAGTGCCTCTGGTTACTGTCTTATTAATTTCAGTATAATTAAATGAAGAAGGATAAAGCGTGATCATGTGATGGCAGAGCATGTGGCAGCAGCGTTACTGAAAAATGGGAAATCAATTAGGAGAGAGAAAGAGATGAGGTATGCAGCAAACCCATCTCTTCAATTTAGATGACGGAGCACACTGGATGGGAGCAGCCTGGCCCACGATGATCAGTAATTCTGCACTGCGTCCGGCTGCCACGGAGTTAATTTTCTTCATAGCAGCCCCTGTGGTGCCGTCTCTTGGATTTGTGACCAAAACAGTGTTGATAGCACACCGATGTTTTAGGTCTTGCTGAACAGTGCCGGCACAGCATCAAGGCTCTCTCCATTTCTCACTCTGCCCCGCCACGGGGGTGGGCAAGAGGCTGGGAGGGGACAGAGCCCGGACAGCTGACCCCAACAGACCAAAGGGATTTTCCACACCATATAATGTCATGCTCAGCACTAAAAATGGGGGGTTGTTTTGCTAGGGTTGCTGCTGCATCTTCTGAGACCAACGAGGTCCTCACAGGAGTTGATATCTGAGACCAAGGTGGCCCTCAGAAGAGGTCACAGCCACCACTACAGAGACGCTCACCCTGCACAGCCTCAGAGGCTCACACTTTGCAATTTTCTTTTTTTCTCCAGAACCAACAGTAAAAGCCTCATTTTTGAAAAACAAAGTGAGAGAGAAGTACCGATTCACCAGATCAAGATGGGAACCCCTTCTGAGCAGCATTTACTACTTTCTATATCACTAGAGCCGCGCTGATGCATCTTTTTTTGACAAGCACACTACTGCGGTGACACACTTTTTCAATACACAATGGACAGTAACAAATTTTAGTTAACTAGGTAACTGTATCTTCTGAGCCATAGTTAAAAATTCTACTACAACAGATAGGTGTAAAAACGCTCTCAATTTAGGTCTGTTACTTTGCAGGAATAAAAATCCAAAACTTGGACAAATCTCACAAAAATAGGGGTGGAAAGGTTCTTTGAATGCATTAGGCTAAAAAAAAATAGAACTGAAGCCTTCACACATGCCATTAAAAAAAGCACGTCTATTAAACATGTAAAAATATTTGAAGTCATTTGTCACAAGAATATACTAGGAGATCTTACAACATAAATATTTATAAAGCACAGATGTTATTTCACATTGCATTACTACCATAGCTTGTTCCATTAACTGATCCAACAGACCAGCTAATTGCTTGTGCAAGATTGACTACTTGCTATCACCCATTCAAGACAGAAGCGCAAACAGTTGCCGGGGGGGAGCAGGGAAGCTTTAAGCGGTTGTTTTCTAACCGTAATGGTTATTTCAAACACATTAAATAATTTTTCATTATAAGACTGATCATCAATTAAGTTAGAAAGATCTGCAGACATAAATACACATTACAGAAGGATAAGTATGGCAAAGTTTCTAAGAAAATTATGTCAAATCGGTGTTTGCTTCAACAGCATGCACCAAAAGGCATATAAAATAGATCTTGTTGCATAATGAATTTTAACTAAAGTAATCCTGCATATGCATATGATTTTGTAGGAATTTTCAAGACATGAATGTTTCCCCTCAAGTTTCAGATCCTAGGGATATATGAGTATACAGCAAATTCTGCTTGACAGTACTGCTAATACTTCTGTTTGTAGAGAAGCACTTCAAAATGCAAAGTAAGGAATTAACACAACATAAGGAATATTAAAGAAGTCAGATTTTTGAGGGTTGGGGTTTTTTTGTTTGCCCCTTTTTTTTTTTTTTTAAGTCTTGGTTATGGTTTCTCATTATAGCTGGCTGGCAAACTTACTAAAAGTGGTAAATGGCAATCCTAGGAGCTTATTACAATATCATTAAATTAGCTAAAAAGAAATATTGGGGTATAAAAGCTAGAAGTCTGGCTAACACGTTGATTACACACGCACGCATCGCCTGAATGGAGCAAAGCACAAATCCTTTAAGTGGCTGCAAAGCTATTTGCCTGAAGCAGGGCAAACAATGAGAACAAGTTCAACATCTGCCAGGGTGTCCAACTGCTCACAACCATTTTTCTGGTCAGAGGGGGCATTGTTTAAGTTGACAGGTTCCTAATGGTCTGAATTATTTAGCAATTCTCAAAAGACTCTTTCTACTCATTAGAGGGGAAAATGCAAACCACCGCAGCCAGGGTTCCCTTGCTCCCCAGGAGCCGATCATGCTAATTGAGGAGAACATCACAATGTGTCCCATTTTAATCACATGAGTTAAGTAGGCAAGGGGCTTCTATTATCCCCACCCTACAATGAAAGACGGAGGGCGCCAGCTTCCGCGAGGATACACACCACGGTATATCGTCTCAACATTTTTTTAAAAAAACTCGCTTCAAACAAAGAGGACTTATGTGGCTGATAAGCACTGCGCCTATCAAACCAAGTAAACAAGCAAATTGTATAAAAGAGAAATTTGAAACATGCTGTTTCAAGCCTGAACGCTAAGTGAGCAACAGCAAGCATCTCACCATATGGGAAGTTACAGGGAAGGGAAGGCAAAAAAGCTATTTATTGATTTTTCTTCTCATCTACTATATGACAGATGACAGGTATAAACAAACTAATGTAGCAGCATGAGCTGTTACAGGCATTCATACTGAGAGAGCCAGATCACTCAAAGATATTCCCACATCTAATAACTATAGAAATGAAGGGGAATGCTACTATTAAGGAAGCTGAATAACAGCAGTTTTATGGATGATGGATTATTTCTTAGTCACTCATCTTAACAGTAATCAAACATGCTCTGCAGCAGTAATTATCTCATGTAATCCCAGCCTTTCTGAACATGGGAAAAAAACGCACCAGTCTTACAATCAACAGGACTGTCTTATTTTCCTCACAGCATCAGGAGACCTCTAAAATTTGGAATCCCTTCAAAACTGCAACACCTGAACAGAGTTCCTCATGTAAACTTTGTAAGTGTAGTAATTAGGAATGCCTGCAATAGATCTCTATTACCAAAACACAGACCATGTGTGAGAAGAAAGAGATTTACAAACACATTCAAAGGCTATAAAGGAAGACATGTAAATATTTAGTAGATTACCATATGGAACACTACAGTTACAGGGAATTCCCAGTTTGATGGAAGGACAAATGGAAGGAGAAGACTTCAAAATTAATGTTATTACTTCTGTTCCTAAGCAACTACAATGTGGATAAGAAATCGCAAAAATAAATTAACCTAGTGCATATAGTTCGGGAAATTCCTTTCCCATTCTTTAAATAGATGCCACAGAGATAAGACTTTCAATTAACATGAACAGAAAGCAACCACCAGTTTACGTAGAAAATCTATATTTTGTCATCTGCGTATAAACATTTCCAGAAGCAGAAGATTAAGTCAGCAAGCTAAATGGAAAGACATAAAATATTTTGCCGGCAGGACATCGTGAATAAATAACTAAAAGCCCAAAAAAGCAAAGAGACAACACGATGCCGGCCTATTCAGCCATAAAATTCATTTCCAATAACCACATTTCAGCATACAGCTTAGATCATATGTAGCATTTTGCTGTTTGAGAGCATGCAAGATTGATTATTACGGGCTCAATTGTCCCATACACAGGCAAACAACATGTAAGGAGTAATTAAATCAGCAAGATTGCCCCCACTGAGCCTCCTACACATGCTTATACTCAGGCAAGGGAGAGGTGGAGTCCCTCCCAAGAAACAAAAGCATAGGATTATGTGAGAATCCTAAGACCATCTGCACAAAGTCATGTGGCCAGGGATTTCCTCTTCCCCTTGCTGTGTACAGGGCATCCTTTCCCACTTCCAGTCTGAGCTGTGGGGAGGGCAGCAGGGCCAGGCTTTAGTTCCCAGCTCAGGGACAAAAGGGAATCAGGGACCAGGGGTTTCCAAGGTCCTCTTTGCCCACACTTACTGCCTTCAAAGCTAAGCCACTTAAGGATGTAATCCTTAATACACCAGTGCACAGAAGTTCGTAACGTCTGAGTCATTGGGAAACTCTGCACGCCCTGGTCCCAGCCCAGCCCCACTTGCACCCCCTCTCCTGTGTGCTGTGCTCCCCCTGGAACAGAGCCGGCCAGGCACCATCACCCTGCTTCCATCCTTCTCCCAGCCACAGAGGCAAGGGACTCTTCCCCGCAACCATGAAGACTGCAGGAAAGACACAAGCCTTGCCCCATGCACATCCCAGAGTTTAATGTGAATTAACAAGTGGAGCATCAGCATTTTCTGTTTCCTATTTTTTCTCAACTAATTTGACTTCCTTTCTCCTTGCCTGAGGTAGAGAGCTCAGGTCAAGGAAGAAAAAAAAAAAAATCTCTTCTTCACCTCAACAGGATATCTTGTTAGGGTATGGCAGCCTCAAGGACTCCTTCCTGGCATCTGAGAAAGGGGTTACAATCAACGTTCCTGTTGGTTTACTTTTTCCACGAGGCCCAGAGGGGAATTCTATAGCATTTTTCCATATATAATGAAACATTAACTCTGTTTGCAGTAAAGGCAACCCACAAAGCAATGTCTGGATGCTCTTTGACTTCAGTATTCCTAAGCAATTTGCAGAAGCAGATCTGTTTTTCTGAAGTGCTCTACCCTTTCTAAACAACACTCAGGCTTGCATGAACAGTATCCTCTTGAAGCAGTGATTCCCGAGTCCTGCCTGCTCTCTCCCACCTTATGAAACTGCCTTTCAGCTTCCTGAAATATTATTGCTGTCTTAACAGCATTACTTAGAGCCCAATCCAAGTCAACCACAGATAATAGAAAGGCTCCCACTGACTTCTGTGGGCTTTGGATCAGGCCAAAAGCAGCGAAAGTACCCAGAGGATGAAGTCACACAGATCTACTTTTCATTTCAGCATGGTCCTTAAAAACATGCCTAACTTTAGGTATTGTATTCTTGACTTTATGCTGGGCTGGCAAGGTACACTGAGCCAACATATGAAAACATATCACTTGTCTTGGCTTAAATTCAAATTATGATAGCTTCATTTTTTCTGCAAATTTGAGATAATAAAGTAAAAAAATATAAATAAAATCAAGAAAGGACTACTTTTACAGAAAGCAAACTATCGTCTTGTTTAACTGTGCAAAAGACAGAAAAAGAACACCCTGCTCACTTAACACACTTGCTATATACTGAGTTTATCACCGCTGGTATTAGTTTTGCAATGCATGAGACAGTTTGCAACCTCTTCTTTCAGGCTGTATTTGTGAAATGCAAGATGACCTCAGGGCCATCCCCAGGAAATCTTTAACTCCTTTCTATTCTTCAGAAATATTAAGCAGTCATTATCTTCCAGGTCCAATCAAACCTTGTTAAATATCCCCCAGTGATACATAAATTGGTCAGCCTTCCAATGCAAGATTCATGTCTGGACCTAGACTTTGAACAATATTCAAAACCCAGGAATGTCTGGATCTCAAAGCTTCACTTAATTGTGTCTGGAATAAACCAAATCCACAGTATAGTTTGCATTTCAGCTCTAGGTATTCAAAGTGGTTCCAATCTAATATTTTAATTTGGACAAATTGCTACTTTTAGTAATGAGAGAAGCTTGAAACATTTTCAAAAATCATGCATTTAATCAAACACTTTTCTTGAAACGTGAAATTTTGGACGAAAGTCCACGTGAAAATCTGCAACGTGTTCTGGTGACTTACCATTTTTTAACAACAACCTACTAAGGTTGATAACTATGAAACTGATAAAGGAACAGATACATAAACATATGCAGAGGACCTAACTTTCAGTGCAGTGGTCTGTATTTGCTAGGATGAGATAAACCATCAGCGCTCAATATCCTTGACAGGCAGCATGTCCTCTATAGTGGGGACAGCTGTTAGGCTCACCAGCGTTTGAAGAACTGAGTGAAATTACCCTGATAATGTGGCAACAGTATGTCGCTTTTAATAAATCAGATTATCCTCAGTTACACAGTTTATAGCTGTTACAGCAACCAAGCTAACACCTCACCGGAAACCAAAGTGAAAACTCAGCAGTGGCCCTTGCAGAGATTGCAAACATTTTTGAGCTTGCTACTTGTCACTTCGTCAAGGTACTGGGAAACAAATGATTTAAACTATGAGCAACTCCATTACTAGCGAATGACAATGCTCAACTAACCAAGGATCATGCCAGGTTTCACAGAATCACAGAATGGCTGAGGTTGGAAGGGACCTCTGAAGGTCATCTGGCCCTCTGCTCAGACAGAGCCACCTACAACCAGTTGCCCAGGACCGTGTTCAGGTGGGTTTTGAGTATCTCCAGGGATAGAGACTCTAAAAAATTTTTTAGGAAACCTGTGCCAGTGCTCAATCACCCTCACAGTAAAAAAATGTTTCCAGATGTTCAGAGGGAACCTCCTGTATTTCAGTTTTTGTCCATTGCCCCTGGTCCTGGCACTGGGCACCACTGAAAGAAAAGAGCCTGGCTCTGTCTTCTTTGCACCCTCCTTTCAGGTATTTATACACATTTATAAGATCCCCTTGAGCCTTCTCCAGGCTGAACAGTCCCAGGTCTCCCTGCCTTTCCTTACAGGAGAGGTGCCCCAGTCCCTTCATCATCTTTGTGGCCCTTCATCGGACTCTGTCCAGTATATCTATCTCTCTTTTGTACTGGGGAGCCCAGAAGTGGACACAGTACTCCAGGTGTGGCCTCAACAGTGTTTCGGCACAGAAGAGCAAGAAGAGTGCTTGTTTGGTGTGTTTGGAGTTGGGTGTTCTTGTTTTTTGCTGCTATTACTTAAGAAAACTATTACTGCAGCAGAGGTAGGATTCAGAAGTACTGACAGAAAAGCACATAAGAGAAGGAAGAGGACCAGAAATTTGTCAAAGACCCACACAAACATCTGCCAGTTTCTAGGATGTTTAGTCAAGAGTAGGAACAGAAACACATCTTCCCACTTTTGGCAGCAGGAGCTGAGAAGCCCTTAAGCCAAAGGCTTATCAGCATTTGCGAGCCACAGGCTGATGGGAAAATGGAGATGCCGGCCAGCCCCTCAGCAGGAGTCTGACCAGAGCTTTCTTGCAACAGCTGTGCTGCCAAGGAGAGAAGCCTAGTGTCACTACAAACCCAAGCCAGTAGATGTAGCTTGCTGGCTCACTGATATCTGGTGCCCTTTTTCATGCCTGCTTTCTACAGGTTTCTATAGTGGACACCTGGCCATTACGTATTGTGAAAGCAAGCAGTTGCCCTATTTCCAGGTAGCATGTTATTTGGCAATAACAGGCAAAATGTCTTTTCCTCACTAACTCTTAAATACAAGAAGTTATGAACAAACACAAAGGGATGCATGTGTACTTCCTAAATGCAGGATCAACCTTCATTCCCCCAAAGAACACCCAGCTGCCTTCAATGTAGTCTCAACAGAAGATTGTCTCTTATTCTGCAAGTGCAGGCTGAGCATCAAATTTGACCCATCACAGTACGTTCCTCCTGCTTTGCACACCAGCATAAATGAATGCACAAGACAGAAGGTTCTTGAGAGATGCTCCCTGTTTAAATCACTTTTTGTGCAAGAATGGAGTGGAATCAGCAGATCTGGTCTCGCCTTCTGTCATGTATTCTTGTTGGTTGAGAAAACAAGAAACAGTTATAATCAAGTTTGTCTCAAGTATGATCGAGGTGGGAGATCAGTCTTATCAAAATACTGGAAGCTGGGTTAAATAAATGCCTGAGTTCAAAGCACAGTTTCAGAGGATGGCATTTCTGGAAAGTGTACAGTATGGCCTAAGAAAGCCATACCGAGTTGTTAATTTGGGAAACAGAACTTCTGGCGACCCCAAAAGTACCATTTACTAACCAGGAAATACAATTTCCCTGGAGAAAAGCATTGTGTGGGTCTTCTGCTATGCATAAAGTTATATTCAGAACTATGGCTTTCTCCTTTCTTTCTGTACTATTGCATTTCTCATACTCCACCGAGCTTTATGTAGGTAGTCCTGGGAAGCCCATAAAACAGCAACCTTCTTCCTGTGCTTGGCTTGTACGGCTCAGCCATTGTACTGCTTTTTCCGCTCTACTCCCTGGGGACCAGAAGCACCAGTTCCTTTCACTTTCCCTTATAACACAAGTCTTGCTCAGTATTATTTTTACTGTTTCCTATTGTTATTTTGTACTCTGTGAGGTGATGTAGCCATTTAGGATCCCAACGAGGTGACAGATGAAACAGTAACTCTATCTCGCAGGCTCCAGGTCCATAGCAAAACTGAGGGTGAAGATAGGAAAGAGATGAAACGCTTCTCAGCAAAACTAAGTGCAAAATCTCATGGATTCACATTTTGCTAACTTTAAACCATGAGGCCATACGTGACGTTTTGTTTTAAATGGATATTAGGTTTTTCTTTAAAACAAAAGACAATAAAAATTACACTTCTGTGGTATTTTAAAGCAATTTGATTGGTAACACCTACAGGCCACCTGCCTGACAGATGAAGACCACCATAACGATGCCTGACCAGCATCTTTACATCAGGAATAACTCCACTGAAATCACCACAATTATTCTGAAGCAAAGGAAGAAATGCTGGAGAAAAGAACAACCAGGCTGTTTCACTGTATTTAATCCATCTGTTTCATATAGTTTCATCTCTTTCTCCATTTGCTCTGTGTCATTAGTTGAAGGTCGAACCTGTAGGCATCCTGGAACATAGGAGACCTGAGAAATCTGCATTTCATGAGCACGCAAAAGATTTTTCGTGACTTACATAAGTCAGTTAGGGAACAGTACGTGGCAGGGGGAGAATCTATTTCCTTCTAAAGAAACAGTAACACCAGATTTTTCTGAAGACAGTGAAGGCTATGTGAAATGATGGACTTTAAGGTCTCTCTCTTTTTTTTTTTT
>VZSF01002308.1:717619-804262 GCA_013398295.1 Chionis minor
TTTTTTTTTTTTTTTTTTTTCTGCTAGAGCATTCAGTTTTCAAGCTGTCTCTGTCCCTTTAGAAAACACAGTGTAAACTGACAAATAGGAAAACAAAACCAGAACATTTCACTTACAGAATATTAATCCAGCAGGAACTTCATGAACTGAATAAACTGAAACTGTGGCAACTCCCCCCTCGCCCCTAAAAAACCCACAACAGATGACAAAAGTATCAAAATTGTCTCATTTTCCCACTAAAAATGCCTGAAACCAGATGGGGTTCCCCAAAGACATATGGTCTGGGCTCCTACTTATATTAAAGTAAAATTCAGACCTGATCATTTTAATCCACCATAGCTAATCCTATTTGCCTAACCAGAGTTAAAATAACTAGCACAGCACTCCTTCCTCTGATGGTTCAATAGGTGGCATCTACTCTGCTTTTCCCTGCTTTAAGAATTCAAAGTGAGTAGCTCTTAAGAGCCGCAAGTCACTACTCTATAGGGTACATAACATACATATTCTTCCTTCTTCAGCTTTTGGAAGTTCTCCATTTTGCTTTCTCACCTGAACCTGTGCCTCAAAAGAGCATATCCCCGGGTTTTGGGGTTGGTTTTGATATTTTTTTTTTTGTAAAAGCCACATCTGTGGAAGTTTTCGTTACACTAGTTACACCACCAGCAGACAGAAGAGGAAATCCGCACCTGTAGTAACATAGGTCATTAATCAGTCTGTAAAACTGTTGTCAAGACCTGGACAAAGTTCACAGATGGCTCAGTGTCCATTAGTTTTCACCGAACATCTGTAGAGTGTGAGGGGGAGCCTAGAGCACTTAAGACAATTGATTTTGCCAAGATTAGGTAAAAAAACCAAACAAAACAAAACCGTGGTGTTCAGACCATGTATCTTAGGGTCCCTCCTTCCAATTTACTTTCAAAAAAAGTCTTCCATCTGGCAAATTTTAATGTTTTTCCTCAACTCTGTCCTCAAATACTCATCACTGTCATCCTTGCTCTTTTTCTTCAGCAATAACTTCCTCTTTGGCCAACATCACAAGGCTTCCAGATATCATTTAGTTTTCTCCATACCTATCATCATTTGCACTTTTCATAAGGAGCTGGAGGCCAGGACAACTCCAGCGCCTCTACAGACAGGGGTACAGGAACATTAGAGGTCTGCTGATTTCTAGCCTCTCTCCCCATCGGCAGCAGTCTGCCCGGCTGGTGTGGAAGGGGCTGGATGGGAGGGCAGCAGAGCTGCACTTCCATTGGTCTTTTGAACTAACTTTTGTTACTTCAGTTAAATAACTGCATATTTTGATAAACTTTCTCCATTGTCCTCTTGTAGCTACTGCATTTTAAATGTTCTGGTCAACAAACTAAAATAAATACCATTTATCCATTTCAAATATAACTCACATTTCCAAAAAACAGAACTTGACACAACTAACAGATTAACAAGCCAGGAAAATGTCACATGTAAATGTACACATGAAAGTGCCAAATTAAGAATTTGCTAAAATTAGGTACGATCATACAAATGTTTAAATAAGAATGATTTGGTAAAATGTGACTTGCTGATATACAAAAATATAAGTATGATGACACCTTCTCAGCTGCTGAACAAAATTTTTCATGGTGAATAACCAAGGAAAACCAACTCAGCTCTAGGAAGACAACTAGTACCACCCAGTACAAAAATTTAACAGACTCACTACTACCACATGTACGTGATCCTTAGCATGGCAGCACAAGCCACTCCAAACTCTCCCATGTTGCTGAAGCCCAGTTTCCACACACCTACAGGATCAGAACACGGGAAAAGCCTGCAGTCACACACATCAGACGCTGTCCTGGCTTCCTCCTACCCCAAATCAGTTCACATTTAAAACTCTGGTTTACCACCAGGGAGGTAAGTGGGTTGGTTTGCTCTGCCCTCCCTTCCCACTTCCCTCCCCAGGCCACACATGGAGGTAATGCGATTGCATAATAAGAATCAGATGAAATGCCATTTGCTGCTTCACGTTCCTACAATATGGTTGGACTCGATGATCTTGAAGATCTCTTCCAACCCAAGTGATTCTATAATTCTATAGCTGCACTTGGGCAGGGGCTTCTTCGCACAGGCACTGCACGAGGAGGCAACCCCAAAACCCTCCTTTCCCAAAGCTGTTCCCCCCAGACGGCAATTAGATGCAATAGCACTGAACTTTGAGGCATCTTCTACCCACCTCGAAAGAAGACTAATGCTTATTGTTGTCATTTTTCCATAACAGAATAAAGCCTATTTTGAAAAGAAGAGGAAAAGTCACAGACAATCCCCAAGGGCAGGGTACAGTCTCTTTACACCCATTCATACAGCCAGGGAAGCTTATGAATTCGTAGCGCTGCTACTTGCAATTTAACTGGAGGCGAGTCACTTTCCAGATGAAAACAAACACTTTCAGTATGCAGCCAACTACTCAGCTACAGAGGAGATACCTCAGCAGCAGAGAAAAGAACATTAAAGGGCTCCATCTCAATATCCTAGGTACCAATCTCACAGTGAAGCATGTACATTAGCATTTACATGACAGTGATCTCGCCACAGCCTAAAAAAATAAAAATATTGTTATTCCAAGATAAAATTAACCAAAACTGCTGAACGTAATAGCTGCCCTTCCTCCATATACAGCTTTTGGAGCAAAGCATTTGAGCCACAAGGACTGCAAATAGAGACTTTAAGCAAGTCCAGGCAGCAGCCGGACTCCAAGTTTGCTGGGAACATGAGCACATCTAGCCCGAAACATCAAACCAGCAGATGGAGGAGGCTCAAGAAATTCAAGGTCATCGAGGGAAATGCTTTTGTCCTGGCCCTGAGATAAATCAAGACAGCACTGTCTCAGTAAAGTGATAGTTGAAAAGAGGACTGGGACGTTAAGAAAAAGCAGAAGATCAATCCTACTGCCTCCCACTGCTGGATTCCAGCTGCTTGCTGGAGGGGAGACTTTATATATTCACCGTAAAGGAACACTGCTTCCTCAAAGAAATGCTTAATTCTTTAGGTCACCCTGCTTCCTAATGTAAACAGCCCAGATAGCAAAACGAGCACCAAAAGGCACGACAGTATTTTACACAGGAAATGTTACCAAGATCAACTGCTGACTTTCATTTTTTTTAAAAATAGCTTAAGGACTGATATCTGTTTGTTGGTCTGGCCTCCTGGGTCCTTGAATCCACTTGATTATGTCCAAAGAAAAGTCTTTTAAGGACACTTTAAAGTACACTGGCACACACTTCACAAGAGAAAACTACTCTTTTGCTCTTCATCCCTATGACAGACAATCCCAGGAAGCTGCAACTCCTGAGATCTCTTGATCAGCTTCTCCTGTAATCACAGTCAAGCAGCAACATCAAACAGGAAACAGTAGCTATAAAACAATTTTTAACACTTCTTTTAATTGCTTTGGGGTTTTTTTTCCCCCCATCAAGAGTTACATTGTGAGGAAGACTAGAGAAAATGCACACAGTTTCTCTCAGAAGGGAAGCATTTATCCACTTGGATTTCAAAGTCTGTCCTTTCTTCTTTTGCTTTAATGCTTTTTTTCCTTCCAGAGAGCAAGGAGAAGAGACCAAAAAAAAAAAAAAAAAAAAAAAATTGGGTTTCCAGCCAGCTTCCTGTCCTGGTTTGCATCAACAGTGTCATGACATGAAGAATGACATAATATGCTACAGTTCCCCCGGCTTTGAAAAACGTACGTTAGGGTAGCGCATACACTCCAGAATACTGCAGCCAGAGTACACAATTGGACCACTCAGAGTTTCCATTTGTGAAAAACCTCAAAAAGTATTTTAAACACAAGTTTAACTTTTAACACATCTTTATCCTACTGAGGTCCTGTATCCTGGTGCTTAAGACTTAATTGATGCTTATTCCCTTTAAAAAGCACTTTTTTTTGGATGAATTTTCTCTTACACTCCCAAAGGTGAAATCCCAGCTAGACCAAAATTAGCATGAGGTCACTTACTGCAGAGCCAGGATTTCACTCCCAGCTATGAATCTTCTTCAGAATAGCAACTGTGTCCTCAGAGGTGTGAGAGTGTTAGACATACAGTACAAAACTTGTGCCTTTGATCCGCACCTCTTCCTGCAGTCCCCGCCAGACGGCTGAGCTGTGCGGGGAGGACAAAGGCAGCGAGAAGCCAAAGGGACACTAGCTAAAGCCTGGAACTGCATAAATGAATGACAAGCTTTTTTTTGCCCACTCTCCTTGTAAGCTCCCCCTCATTCTTTTTCCCATAATCAAAAATCAGGAGGGAAGTTACACGCAAGTCCTTCAAGAGAAAAGCACAGAGACTCCCAATACTCCCTCTCTCCCCCCTCCTCCCCAGGCACCATTCCAAGAACTCAGTTGCGGACCCAAGTTTTGCAGAAACCAGTATAAACCAATAGATTTCACTTTTGACAAACTTTTTTTTGTTATTTAGTTTCTTCTTGTTAACTTTTCCAACTAGCTGGTGCTGCTGCAGCCAGCACACATAGGTTCTTGTCTTGTTTTTATCAGTGGCAACCTTGATGTTTTTTTCCTTACTGATGTCTGAGGCAGCACAAGGTGGTTGGACTTAGCAGTCCTAAACTGCAGAATCCCTCAGATTGATATGGATAAAATTATTTTACATGTTATTTCCTGCATTATGCAGACATTAACTGGACTTGGAGGAGCTGCAAACTGGGAAGGAACCAGGGACAAAGGAGATGACAAGGTTGCTCCATGATGACTTCCATATAGCTGCAAAAGTATCGTGAAACTCAGCGCACATGCACTGTATGGGGAGGGGGAGACTGAGAGGAGGTGATAGCTTTAAGTCCCTCTCCATCCTGCCCAATAAATCTGTGTCTGACAGATCCCCACAGGCCTGTATATCATTTTCCCTTTTTGTAATTAGGCGACCAGCTGCAATTCCTTGGCCAGAGCCCAGCCAAGCTTCCCATGCTTCTATAAGCTTCTCCAACAAACAGCACTAAGAAGCAGAGAAACTGAATACAAAATTTAGCATGTGACAAACTCTTCCATGTGTGACCTCTGTACCAGGCAACCTGTGAATCTACATCAGACCGACTTTCTGCATAAGGTCACGACAAGAAAAAAAATGGATCTGGACAGTCTATGAACTTTATTTCCCACCCAGCCTTTCCCTTTCCTTGTCTCTCCACACATCATCTACCATTTCTGTTCAGTTTGAATGAACAAGAAGCAGAGATCCCTAGATAAGTACATGTCATCTATAGCAGGGTAGCTCCTCCTTTAATTCCAATGAAGATGCAGCAGGTTAAGTATTTACTGGAGGGAAGCATATTGCCCCAGCAAACACTTTCACAGAGCATGAGAACTTAATCCCAGAGCAGAGAGAGGCCAATGTCAGAACTCACTTCCGTTCTGTATATCCAAGAGAATGAAATACAGCTTCCCACAGTGTTTCCCTTTCCTCTTTCTTCCAAGAAAAAAGCTACTCTTTCAGGAGTTTGCTAGCATGTTGAGACTTGTCACTGGAAGTAGCAATTGTTTGCAAGAAGCTGGAAATGAAGAGTAAATCTAAACAGCACATGCCAATCTGCCAGCTGTGGGCACAGGAAACTTTAACTGCTATCCCCATGTATCTTCAATCTGCTGCTTCTCCTATTTGCCCCTGGAACACTCCATTTAAAATAAAAATTATCAAAGATCAAAATGATTCCCCAGCAGACACTGAATTTCTGTGCTATATGGGCACCTGAGGTGCAGGTTTGATTAAAGCCTGTGAGCTAAAGTTACCCTCAAAATTTGGTATCCTTTAAAGATTCTTCTTTCAGAGCAAAGGTAAGGAACAAGTGCCTAGGGGCTGCACAGGAACAAGGACTGACCCATTCGGGTCCATGCTCTTTGGAAAGCAACAGAGGAGATGCTCCTATATCCACTTTGACACCTATTTCACAAAAAGTCTGTATAGTTTCCATAAGCAGCATATTCCATCATCACTCTAACTCTGAAAAAAACAGACAGTGCTGAAGTAGCTTCTTAGCAGCACAGTGAACTGGCAGCGCAAAGATGAACGGCTGAGATCATCGCTCCCTCACGCTCTCATCCCGAGTCCCACAACCCGTTTCCTCACTCTATCTTTGATCACATCCCCAACATCTTCACCAGGGAGCAGCACTCAATATTAAATACAGGGCCTCTTCAAACCTAACCAGATGGATAACAATGGATCATATTTTAAATGAATCTTGAGAGGACCATTCAAAGGAGATGAAAGGACAATGGAAGGGGGGAAAAAAGTGTAATAAACAACCTTTGATTCACCTTTCAAGACAGTGATCAGACAGCATGTTAGTTTTGTACAGGATACAATGTGGGGGTCATGCTCCACACCCCTAGAGACTGGCTTGATGCTCTGCTGTTACGGCGATAGCCTCAGCAGCATTAACTCATAAGTTAAAGAAAAAAAATAAAAGAAAGGACTTCTCAGAATGACAAGTCTCTCAAGACAGAAGGGATCACATTAGACTGCTAGCAAATCAAGTGCACTTACAAACAGTCCATGCTGTGATGCTTTGTTCTCTCCTGTAACAAGACAGGGCAGATCACAGGTTTGCTGTAGACAGAAAATATTGATAAAGGGTCTTTCTAGGCTTATAGACAGATGCTTTAACCTCCTCCCAAAGCATGGCAGGACGGTGAAATCCTGTTGCTGTGTTACCCCGGAGTGCAAGAGAAAGCAGGGGTATGGGCAGGCTGGACCCTGCAGCTCCCGGACCCCTCGCACACCCAGACGGAGAACTACCATGCGGCAAAGCCCGTGCCTCCTGAAGCCATGCTGGATGTGCCAAGAGGGAAGGCCACGGTGGTGAACCAGCAACAGGGCTGGAAGAGACAGACAGCTGTGACACAGGGCTACCTGGCTTGCCCCAGTAAGGCCCTGTCATCACTACCCCACATGCCCTGGCAGGGGTCCATGAGTGTGACTGCAGAGACACCAGTTCCTGGTCTTTCTTGCAAACCTTTAATTCATTGCACAGCTCCAGCCCTCAAAGCTGTGCGCAGGCATGGCAGAAAACATTTACAAGAGCAGGTCCCTGGGGTGAGATTAGGCTCCACTTATGCCTTAGGGTATATCGGGGCCCATCCAAAATTGCCCTAAAGGAGTTAGCTGAGGCCTTAGGTAATCAATTCGGTTTGCTGCTCAGAGTGTCCTTTGCCCCCAGTTATTCATCACTGCCCTGCCTAATTCACCATAAAGGAATTCCTGAGGAACTGCCCTGCCGTCAGGAAGGCTCTGTTTATTCAAAGGAAAGACCAAAAGCACCAATAATTGAATGATTTCACTTGGCACAGACTGCTTAATTTAAGCAGATTTCTTTAGCAAAGCAGCAGCTTTGAGCGGAAAAGAAAAAAAAAAAGGAAAAAAGAGAGAGAACAATTAAGATCAAGAATAATAAAGTTTCTTTTAATTAGCCACCAGAAAATATGATCTGGAGCTAGGAGAGACTATGTGCAGCAAGCGCTATGAAAGCTGCAAACCCATCAGTGTTCCTGCAGATGCTGCAGTGAGAGGAACCTCCTTGAGTTCGAATCCGCTGGACCCCTTTGGCTTTATACTTTATATCATGTTTCTGGAGTGCTGGGGGTGGACAGTGGAGAAACTGTTTCCTGTCCATACCTTTTGATTAAACTTATGCTATTTTGCCTTATTTTCAAATTTTAAGATGGGGCTCTTCCAGGCACAAAATGTCTGAAATATATTGGCTGACACTGGCAGAACACAAATTATTATTAAAACAACACATGCATTGGCACTCATATTTGTCTTTTTAATGTATTAAAGCAGTATAACGCTATTTTCCTTGCTCAACATTTTCTAACCCATTTTATCCCCACTGCAAGCAACCACTCGACACATCAAAAATACCGGCTGCTATAAGGCAAACAAGCTGTTTATGCTTGCAATTGGTATCAGGACTTGGTATTTGCAGCGTTGTGGTATAAGATGTTAAATAGAGCTTTCATCGCTCTATTTGGGCAATTTCTGTTTCACCTTTTTACTTCCCCCTCAGAAATTCAGAAAAGGACAGTGACAGGCCAAAGCTGTAGCAGAGCTTCAGAAAGAAAGGTGCACATTTAAACTATTTCAACTCTAACCCAGTGATTACAGTACAAACCTAGCATTATGTTTCCCAAAACATCAAGCAAGACAATATGAGACTAAAACTAGATAAGAGAATATCTGATAGAAAGCCAGGGGGGAACTGGAAGCATAGCCCACAAGTTTCACAGCATAATGATCCCTCTCTGGTAACATCTTCCTCTTTCTTGCAAAGTCACATTAAAACATAGGTTGCGTGGACACAAACAGATAGTCCTCTACCACAACCACTTGGCTTTATTATATCACCAAGTTCAGCATTTGTCACTAGTCACATCTCTAAAAAAGCATCACTGTAGGAGTCCTTTTCAAGAAATCCTTCCGCAACATGTTGTTCTTGGCCTGTACCATGTACTTAATGTCAGAGATGCAAAGTAATCTTTTCCAAATTATTTGTACGAAAGCTTCACACTCTATCAATTAAAGCAGGAAATGGGATGTTAAAGAAAAGGCCCACGCTCAGATTTTCCATAAAACCTTTGCTATTAATACACCCAGATTCACTCCATGCTGTGTTTATGATTAGAAACCTTTGCAGAAACATCAGCTGGTTAATAATCATCTACATCTGTCACAATATCCCATTTATGCCTCAGCCTACATCCTTCCATTGTTTTATTAGCTACCTTCGATAAATGATTGTCAGAATTATTTCCTCTTCATTTGCAGGAATAATCTGAGGATGAAAGAGAAGAAAATAAAAACCAAAAAGGCGATGCTGACTTGCACTACAATTGGGATGACAAATGAAGAAGATTTTTAAAGGTCTCGCTCATTGTTCCACCAGCAAAACAGAGTGTTTATTAACTAGATTTTACAGCCCAGCCCGCCCCCTGAGTTTTTAAGGGTCTGACCTGACCAGCCCCAGGTGGTTTGCCCTTTCTCAGGGTTCATCTGGGGAGCGAAGCCCTGCGACCACGGCGGTGGAGGGCACGGCTCCATCACCCAGGGACCCGCCAGCACTGCTGGCCGTGGCCCGAGGCAGCAGGTCTCTGCAGGACCCCTAATCAAACCTCCGTCCTGGGGGTACTTATACATAATTCACAACAACACGGCTACCTAACTTGCAACGGGGACCGAGCCCACAAACCTCTGCAGATGCTCGTCAGGTAGTTCAGTACTTTCAAAATTGGTGCCACCAAAATCCCTGGTTCTGCTAAATTCGTTAAGTGAACAAAAAAAACTAGACAGCTCAATTTTTCCACAGATTGAAATAAAATGGTAGGACAAAAATGCAGTCTGGACTTTGACAAGGAAAAAAAGGGAGGGAGAAGAACAACATATATTTTGCAGTCAACAGAGGCCCCAGGACCATATTTAGAGCCAAGACAGTTTCCAGACTGATTTGCCCTATTGCCTCGTATTATTATTTTAAACAATGCACGCTACTATTTTCCTACCAGAGCTAACACATTCTCCTCTGATCAGCCAGGAGCCTGGGGGCTGTCCTGGTGGGCTGGGGAAAGCCCAGGAAGCCTGGAGGGCAGCACGCAGGCACAAGGCTACACGACCTTCGCTGTGAAGCCCTGTAACAGTCTTTGCAAGGTAAAAAAAACCCCACTTATGCCAACCCTATAGGGACCCCAGCAACCCACCTTGGAGGGGATTTGGTTCCCCTCCTGCAGAAGCCCTTGGGAGGGAATCAATGGGGGCACAATTCTCCAAGACAGTCTGGGCTGACGGGTAGTGTTACCCATCACCAAATGCTATAAGAGAACAACTAGCGCTATTGAAAGCTAATGAATAGCAATGATAACAGAGCTAATGTTACCAGTGTCAGATGTCCTCTTTTAAAAAGCCATATTGCCGAGTTAACCAGGGGCAAAACATATTTCCAGCCACCAGGTGCGAAGCAGAGGAAAGATGGTTCTTAAATACATACAATGGTGTCCAAGGGCAATCTGCAATCTGCTGGAAACTTGCTGCTGAAATTACTCAACTGATCTACTAAAAAGTCATTAAGAGTGAACAAATGTTGCTGAAAGCAGTGTTTCAGGCTGCTCATCAGGCTAGCTTTTGATGATGCCTGCTGCATATTAAGGCATTTGATGCACGCAAAAAGCACTAAAAAGAAAGAAAACAATCACAATGTGCAGAGTATTATCTGGGCCTTCATTTGTCAGCAAGATAAACACCGATTCCACTGAAACTCCCTCATGCTTTGTTTTGCCATTGAAAAAGGAAGGCTCTACTTGAGTTAATTTTCCTGAGTGCTTTAACTAATCAAGTCAAACACAAACATTTGACCAAGAGAAAAGAAAGCACGAAAACAAACCAGAGTTGTTTTGCATGGTGACAAGCAGGAGAAATATTTGTGAAGTGCAAATAATACACGAAAGAAAGCAGCATGTTCTGTGCTGGGAGGGAGCAAATTGCTGTTTTATCCAGCGGGTGTGGGGCACAGCCCGCTATCTGGCCTTGCGCTGAGCAGTGAAGGTGTTGCTGTTTTCTAGCCAAAGTGTATTAAAGAACAGATAGCTCAACCTAACTGAGAGTTTTGCCCCATAAGTGGTGGTCGAAGAACACGCTGCCTGGAGCTGACCTTTGGGTAAGGTATGCAGACAGGGCAACAGCATCCTGTTCCTTGCCCGCAAGCAAAAGCACTCGCCAAACCAAAAAGCTTTGCCAACATACTTGAGAAAAAGAGGAAGGACCCAGGAGTACCCAGAGGGGATGGAGTAAGAAAAGACAGAATATGACAGTCTGACCCTGGGACCAGCAGGGAAGGGCAGAAGCAGACGGTTGGCTGCACCTTGAGACTGTGGTGGCATCAAGCCCTGCAATCCACAAAGGGCTCGCCTGCTGCCCACAGGGGACCACACAAGGGTCTCCTCCTGTTTGGAGTTGGCTTCTGGCGACATGTGATCCATGACAGCACCACCACAAGCTCCGCCAGTAAGAATAAAACTGCACTTCCCCCACCCTGCCCCCCTCCCACCCCTTAATTAAGTGCATACAAATGTTTCGATTGCAATTTTCACCAAAACTTAGATGTCTCTCGGTTCCCCACCCCTCCTTCTCTCTGTTCCTCTGCAGTTTAGCTCTGAGCAGCCTTGCAACAGGAGGAGCGTGGCTCCCAATGCACATGAGCCAGCCCAGGCTAGTCCTGGGCATGGGTGACTGCAGAAGCAAGCCACATGGCAAGCAACAACCGCAGGGCCAAGGCTGGCCACCGGCTGAACACCAGGTACAGCCACAGCCACTTTTATACGAACACCCCAACCCAAGAGATGGCCTTCAGAAAGGAAAGCAGAAGCTGCCGCTGTGGCACAGATCCCCCCAGGCTGGGACTAAAAGCCACACAGCCACAGTAGCAGATGTCCAATTCCTGACTGCATCAAAACACAAGGGAAAAGTCTGTAAGATGGCTCTGTGGCCAGGACTGCTGCTCTGCACCCCGCTACCCCCCCAGCATTTCTGCAGCCTTGGGGTGACCCAGCAGCCCACACCAGCCTCCTCCAAGCTGCACAAAAACGCCCTGGGAGCTGCCCTGAAAACAAGATAGTCTGTGAAAAACATGAGCTGGAGACATGCTGCCCATACCAACCAAACATTGTGCCTCTGAGCACGGTAACGACATCATGTAATTCTTCTCTAGGATCTTACAAGGCAAGGAGAGAGAGGCAGGTAGGTCCTAGAACAGTTAAAGCTATTGCTTTGATCAGTTTTCACAGAAGAAAACTGCAAAGCAACAGCATCTATTGAGACTCATGATGTCCTTGTGAAACTTTCAAAATAATTCAGAAGAAACATCCAGTTCCTGCATGCCCGCTCAAGTACACAGCCACAACTGGCAGGAGAGACTGCCTTCCAACACAGCCGCTTCTGTAAAGCAATGAGAAAATATCAGGCCTTACGGTGTCCTACAACAACTACCTAAATTCTGGGTTTAGATTAATTTCACTTTAATGAATCATTTGAGAAACCACAGTTACAAAACCGGAAACACACACAAAACGATAAAGACTGGCTTAAAAGACTGCCTATACAGGAAGCAGCCTCTGTCTTAAAATACCAGATTCAATACCACTGGTTTACCCCTTTGATTACATTTAGCTTCTCCAATGGCAAATTGAAAAGAATATTACTTAATCTATCTGGGAGGGGTTGTTAAGACTGTTTAATTAACAAGCAGGTCTAACAAGGCCAGTCACATAACTGGACAAAAATAGATAACCCCATCTCTAAGAGCAGCATTAGCTCAATAGAAGTAACATATTCTGCAAATCAAAGATAATTCATATTATAATTCACACTGTATTCATTCACATTCATAATATAGTTCATCACAAATATCTCTAACTACCATTGTTTGTGCAGTCTATCAAGAGAGATCTCAACAGAAGTGTGATTCACAACTTCACAGGAATGCTGGTGGAAGGTTTTTGCTATCACTGTGAATGCTGATAATTGTATTACTGCTGAGAATAACTTGCAGGAAGACAGTGCATAGTAACACTAGATGAGTTTTCTGCATCTGAAAAGGGGAGAGATTTCCTCTTCTGAATCCACTGCAAATGTATGAACCTCCCGGATCAGTTTCTAATCATTGCTTTGTGCAGGCTTATGTTTGCTACTAACATGGCAACAAGCTGCTGTGGTCTGTAAAAACAACTCATTGGAAAACAAACAACACCTTGAAAGTTTTCAAACTTTTCTTATGTCAAGAAAATATACATATATATATATATCTGTGTTAACCACAGAAAGTATAGAGTGATAAGAGTATAGAGTGATAGATCACAAAGCAAAAATGTTGCAAGAAAATGAAAGCCTTTTTAAAAGAAGAAAAAAAAGGCAGTATGTCTTAGCACAAACGTTTGTGTGCCGTCCCTGTGTCAGACACATGCTCTGCAGCCCTTCACACACCAGTACAATGGCTCCTGAAGTGACGGAAATGGCACCATCCGAGAATCCCAGCAACATTAATTCTGCAGCGTTTCCTGAAACCGCTACAAGCCATAAACAACTGTGGAGAACTCAGCCTGAAATGCCATTTTGACTCCATCTGCGCAGCAACCGAACGGTGCACGAGAGCTGGTATTTGCTCCGACTCGGAGATGGCACGTGCCTCTGCCACGCAGTCCAAGCCTTGCCAAAGCACTGTCCAGACACCCGCTGGACGGCTCTTCTGTACTGGGCATCTCCAGCAGTGAGGAAAGAGGGCAGTGGGATTCACCTCCTCTGATCTTAGCTACCTTGGCAAATTAACCAGTAATCCAAGTTCCTGCTACAGTTAGAGGAATGACCCAGCCATTTCAGAGACTAATTCATCCCCTTTTAAATAAGTGCCAGGGATAGCTGGGTGCTCGTACAAGCTGTTCTCTTCTGAGTGATCTTGCAGCCAGAACATATGCATGCCTTATCTCTTGCTATGAAAATACAAGATAAAAGCTACTCTATGAGATTGTTTCAGGGTGGGGGGGGTTCCCCCAAATAACACACTCATCGACACTTTCAACTGCTACTTTTTCTGGAATTAAGCCTTCCCACTTCTGTGACAAGTTGCACATCTTGCAGTAATTGAAAAAGGAGAGCACCAGATAAGGGTATCCTGTCTGCCTCGAAATAACTCTCCTACTTCCTTTTCCAAGAAGATAAGAAACATCTGCACATACAGGCATCGCTACAGGAAAGCTACCTCTCTTCAAGGAAAAGCCGATTGGAAAATTCAAATAATTTCTACAGCTAGAAGAATCCTTGTGGAGGTAGTCTGGTGTAGCAATTCAGGTATGTTACAACCTGAGCAACGAGGGGGTGCCATCGAGCTGTCCCAATTGCGTGACAAGCTTTGTCTCGCATTCAGAGACTCATAATTGCCTTTTTGCTCACCAAGTAACTATAAAACACAAACTAAACCGTGTATTGAATTTCCTTCCTCTGTTTCCTGGATTCTTTTTTCTAGGTATTCTTCTCCACCACCTCCTCTTCCCATCCTCCCTTATTCTCACACCAGCACCACAGATTTCATCCGCTGAACAGCTATTCTCCATCCCCACTCCCCCTCCTGCAGAAGTCCCCCTTCTTCCACACGCGGCTGCTCCCTCCAGCCCCTGCCAGCCAGCCCACTCGCTCCTCCTCTCCCTGCTCCCTGCTCTGACTGCAGCCTGAGAACACGTCTCCAAACCCCAAGCAGTTACTCGCGCGAGGCGACATGGCAGGTCAGGCCATGCCCCTTTGGTTCACCTCCAGCAGCTTTCCGCTGTGGGCGCTGGTTTGAAGCTGGCTGCCCAGGAACGTGGGCAGCGAGGAGGGGGCCGGGCTCCTGGTGGAGGGGAGCTCCTCTGCTGCATGGCCCCATCCATCGCAACCGTCTGGGCTCTCCCCACGCGCTTATCTCACTGCATCACTTGGCTTTTGCAACCTGGCCTTTAGGATACGGATAACACTTTCTACTACAGCTGTGTGCTACGAACGTCTTGCAGAAGGAGAGCTGAGGATGCCTGAGCCAATGCCCGCGAGACGGCCAGATGGCCGTGCTGTCATCCTGCGGGTTTACGTGGGCTTCTCCCACTCACATCCTTGGACTACAAGTTCCTCTGCCCACTCCGACTAGCAGGAGCATCAACTTCTGTTGTATTTCTTTATTCCGTCTGTGCCGTAGCATCAAAACCAGCTTTGAATAATCTTTGAACAGCTATCTTTTCTTCCACTATAACAGCTTATTAAAGAAAACAAAATGAAGCCGTGAATATGAGCTATTTATTACACAGAGAGAGCACTGATGCTCTGAAATCAAGACAATAAATCAAGATCAGTTTTCCCCTGCAACATAAAGTTATTTCTAGCTAGTTGCCTCCCTCCCTCTGGAAGCCTCCCAGCCTAAACGCACCAAGACACCCCAGTTGCTGGTTTTTTGGTTGCTCTGAAAATAGAGAGGTTGGGTGCAAACATGTCCTAGCCACCAGCCAAGAGGAGCAGAGGGACTCCAGAGGTGATGTTCCTCGCACCCCGCTTTTCCCTGACCCCTTCAAAGACGTGAAGCTGGGAGAAGGCCACCACCAGGCCCTTTTTTAAGGGCATCAAGAAGGGCTCACCCAAAGGACAGCTCTCTGTGTATTTTGGCACCCCGCCTTCTCGGAAAGGTTATCTTCCCACCAGAACAGCCCCTCCAACGGGTGCCAGTGTCCCCGGGGGGGATCCCAGGAGGGACCCCCCTTCCTGCCGCTGCTCTAACGGCTGCTATCTGGTGACCCAGGCAGACCCTGGCACCAGCTGCCAACAGGAACCCCACCCTGGACCACTGCTGCTCCCCGACACGCCTGATACTGCACAGCCCATCTCCAAATGCTCCGTTATCTCACCAAAAAACCTCTGAATGCATTTTCTCGTAGGAACCCTACAGCAGCACAAGGCCCGAGAGCCCAGCTTTCCTTCTCAAAGGTGCAAGGAGGGAGATTTGATTTGTGGAAGTCAGGTACAGAAACACAAGCCACATCACCCAACTAGACAGATAAATGCATCATAATATTTTGCAATTATATGCATCTACCGTTCTCCTCTCTTTAGCTAGCAATATCCCAACAGCATATTTGCACATTACATTACTGAATTTGGGCAATAAACCAGCAACACAACAGCTCCATCCTGTATCTTTCATACTGTTGCAACTGAGAACCAAAACGAAGTCCACGTTTTTCCATTTGTTTGAAAAGCATGCCCTACAAATAAGTCACAGAATAAAACATCACGGTGAAAACAGGTAGGAAAAAAGAGATGAGCTTTGAGCGTAGCTCAAAAGATTTCCTTAAATAAACAGAAACTAACTTACATTTCTTCTCCTCATGCAAATCATTGGTTTTGTGTTGTTGGTTTATTTTTTTTTTCCTTTAAGTATGTCCTTTTTTTTTTTATCATGTGTGTATGACCTGGATGAAGGGATGGAGTGTACTATCAGCAAGTTTGCTAATGACATGAAGCTGGGAGGGGTGGCTGACACACCAGAAGGCTGACCTGCCATTCAGTGCTACCTGGACAGGCTGGAGAGTTGGGCAGAGAGAAACCGTATCAAGTTCAACAAAACTAAGTGTAGGGTCCTGCACCTGGGGATGAATAACCCCATGCACCAGTACAGGTTGGGGGTTGACCTGCTGGGAAGAAGCTCTGCAGAGAGGGACCTGGGAGTCCAGGTGGACAACAGGATGACCATGAGCCAGCAATGTGCCCTTGTGGCCAAGAAGGACAATGGCATCCTGGGGCACATCAAGAGGAGTGTAGCAAGCAGGTCAAGGGAGGTCATCCTCCCCCTCTACTCTGCCCTGGTGAGACCACGACTCGAGTACTGTGTCCAGTTCTGGGCTTCCCAGTTTAAGAAGGACAGGGAGCTGCTAGAGAGGGTACAGTGAAGGGCCACGAGGATGATTAGGGGGCTGGAGCATCTTTCTTATGAGGAAAGGCTGAGGGGGGAATCTCATCAATGCTTACAAATACTTAAAGGGAGGGTGCCAGGAGGAGGGGGACAAGCTTTTTTCAGTGGTACCCAGTGATAGGACAAGAGGGAATGGGTATAAAATTGAATATAGGAAGTTCTATTTCAACATGAGGAGAAACTTCTTTACTTTGAGGGTGGCAGAGCACTGGAACAGGCTGCCCAGAGAGGTCATGGAGTCTCTGACTCTGGAGACATTCCAAATCCACCTGGACGCCATGCTGTGCAACCTGCTGTAGGAGAACCTGCTTTGTCAGGAGGGTTGGACCAGATGATCTCTAGAGGTCCCTTCCAACCTTTAACTTTCCGTGATTCTGTGAAGTGGGAATGACACTACAATCAAAAGATATAGGCACAAAGCAATATGAGAAAATTTTAAACAAAAATAAAATATTCTTTGATTTATTAAAACGATCAAAGATAATAACTCCATCTTTCATCAATGTTGTTGGAACGTTTAGAGAACTACTTTGTTCAGTTATTTAAAAGGAAAGATATAGGCAATTTGAAGAAGTTGAAAAGGAAGGAAAAACCTCTTTATAAAAGAGAAGAGAACAAAAAATGGAAAGCGCAATATTCTTTTGGTATATAAAAGTATATAAAGAGATTTGGGGTCAGCTGTTGGCCAGCCTAATCGAGAAGAGATGAGAAATAAATCAGCTTGATTTCCAATGAGGAAACCTTTGTATAGATGTCAGGGGAAGCTTTCTAAGTATAAGGATATCTAAGACCAAGCTACTTTATGAATGTTACATATACAGACGAATTAGCAAAGAAATGGCAATGTGGGAGGGAAATGACGTATTATCCCTCACAAGGGTGCTAAAAGCCACCAGTAACCAACTGTGCCAAAATGAAACAAAAAATGGTTGTTATAAGTGTCAGCAGGTTGAATCCATTTTTACAGGAAATAGGCAAAAGCAGTAATTTCCAAATAAACAGCACACAGCTTACATTATTAAAAAGTTTCAAAGCCATTAGTTGTATTTCCTTTAAAGTAGCTTTTTCAGATTTAGACTACATTTTGGGAAAAATCATAGTATAAGTTTTCCATATGCTCCTTGCAGAAGTGTTTGGAAAAAAACATCCCGTAGCTGACAGTATAGTTCAGCAGGTTTTTTTTCCCTAATGAAAACTGATCTTCATGACAAAGTCAGTTTTCTGTAAAACATACAGAATATTTTGTTACTCTTTAGCTGAAAACTAAGCTACCACCTCACAGCGTTAACACTCACTCTTTTCTTTCCGCAGTCTAGCCAGAAGCAGTGACTCTGTAACTAAAAACCCTGGTTTTAAAATTTCACATTTTAACTAATGACATGGTTCTGACCAGGACTGTTAATAACCATAACTGTTTGTTGCAGGAAGCAATGCTTAGCACCACAATCAGATTGCCATCTCTATCCCAGTAGGGCAAATCTTCCTTAAAATTGCCAAGGGCGGGGTGAGAAAGAGAAAAAAAAAACAGCAGTGGATGAACGCTGACCCAGATCTCATTGATGGTAAAATCCCCACAGTGTTCAGTGATGCCAAGACTTTGTCTAGGGAAATTATTACAATTTTCTGCTATCGTAACTAGTTCAAAAATCAGGCTGTTTACTGCTGAATGCCACCTGCTACTGCCTGGCAAAGCATGTTCAAATAATTACACAGGGCATATTATCATAACTAACTGGGCTTTTCATTTACAAATCCAGAAGTGTTGTGCTGAAGAGGTATTGTTATCCCCAGTGGAGTGGGGGGGGGGGGGGAAGGGGGAAAGATAGGGAGAAGAGAGATGGGTGCATGGACAAGAGGGCTTCTCCAGGAAGAATGGTGGCCAAGGGATGGATGGGGCTCCGCTACCCCAAGTTCTATTGCTGCATCTTTTCCTATAGCCTGCACGCTTAATTCAGCGGGAAAAGATTTTATGTTGTGCACTGTCTGTCAAAACAGGTGCAGAAAAGCAGCAGCTGGTAAAGCACCATATACCACTTATTTCATCACATTCTGCAAGAATGCGGAAGGGAACATGGTGGGCAAGGCTCACAGGTCATTTAGAAGAACAAGTCTCCAGTAGTGACCAGCAGCAAAGCAAGGTTCAGGGCAAATTACAGAAATACAGTAATCATGAGGCAGTCTATCAAAGGATCGCAGCCTACTTTCTGTTCTTTTAAACAAAAATACGTGAGCTTATGTTTCTTTAGAAAGAAAAAAATTTGTGTTATTTAGGAAATCAAATTAGATGATCATTTCTGGCCTTGCAATATATTAACTTTTAAAAATTGTCAAATATCAACTTCATTCTCTGTGGTTTTCCCCATGAAGTCCAAAGAACTTAGGAAACCCACCCTTCATCTCCTGGATTTTACTATAAATCTTCCTTTACTGATTCTGCAAAAGCCTTGGAAATCAAATATCTTTTCATTTCCAACTTCTGTGAATAATCAAAACTTTGTTCAACACTATGGTTTTTATTCCAACACACATAAATAGCTTCTTGACTTGCACAAAACCTGAAACCACTTTAATCAATCAGCTATATATAGTCTGGATAAATACTGATTTTGAGATTCTGGGTGTACAGCCAATCCTGTGCTATTTGCTAATACTTTGATCTAAATTCACATTATTTTCAGAAGAAACGAAAAATATTCTGGGGAGAACAAAGACAACAGTAAAGAAATTACAGGCTGTAAAAGCTAGAGGATATGTACATTAGGCTAAAAATTCAACTTGTTCCAAAAGCATTTCAGAAGACAGAAATACATTTAGACTTATCACAAAATGAGACACAAATATCCATTAATTTGTTATTTTGTTACTCCCACAGGAATTCGCTCTTGATTTTCCAGAAATCTACCACTATATTAAGTATATTTAATAGCATTAGTGGACAGCACTACAGTCTCATTGCATGTGTGCGTGGATAACATACTGCTCCACTTTCTATGGCAGCATTATAGTGCCGGTGATTTATGTCTGTGTAGCAGAAAGGGCTATTCTGTAGAAATATCACAGGAAATGACACACAGGAAATAAACCAACACAGACATCTTACAATAATTTCCTAAGCTCTAGTGCAGCAATCTGCTGAACTCCTGAAACAACCCAGATGCTGCTGACGTGAGGAAAGAGCAAGCACCAAAAAGGCTTCCCTCTCCCAGCATGGTTTCTGGGTCCTGAGAGGAGAAAAGGATGAATGAGGCAACAAGCTATGGAATAGTTAGTTAGTTGCCACCTGGAAATATGCTTTATTGGGTACTAACTGTTCAGTACCGTCATGGTTCATCTATGGTGTCTATGGACAGATGGGGGGACCTGCAGCGGCTGTGAAAACAAGAAAGCTGAAGATTAATGCGTGGTGAATGCTCAAGCAGTGGCTGGGGAAAAGAAGGCCACAAGGAAAACAGTCATAGTAAACCTCATGCCAGAGCTTTCTCATCTCCTCGTCTGTCTCCCTCATGAAAGGGGGCTTATAAGGAAGATGGGAATAGAACTTTTGGTAGGGCCTGTAGCAACAGGACAAGGGGTACTGCTTTTAAACTAAGGGACAGTAGACTCAGACTAGATGTAAGGAAGAAACTGCTTACAATGTGGGTGATGAAACACCGGAACAGGTTGCCCAGAGAGGTGGTAGATGCGCCATCCCTGGAAACTTTCAAGGTCAGGTTGGATGGAACTTTGAGCAACCCCATCTAGTTGAAGATGTCCCTGCTCATTGCAGGGGGGTTGGACTAGATGACCTGTAAAGGTCCCTTCCAACCCAAACCATTCTGTGATTCTATGATTCTATGAACTACTTACAGTTCCATTCAGATACCATCCCGTTAGCACATGTTGTTCTGCTCTAATGCTCAAAAGCATCTCTTCCCTTCCCACAGCTCCTACTGCAACAGGTAGTGGATGGAGTAAAAATTCGGTCCCTGCCCTCGAGAGCACTTAATTCAGTTTACAGCAAGATATCAACAGCTGCAAAGAAATAATCGTGTTTCAGTCAGGTTTCCCTACGTGCAACAGAAGACCACATCCTGGAAGCCAGATGAACCCAATAACATTTTAACATGGATTTTATTAAGGAATGCTAGGACATAGCTCATGAAGGTTTAACTGAATGCACAGTACAGAGAACTGTTTTTCACCTAAGTAAGTTTTCCAGTCCAAAATAGCCAGAAAATTAAGAAATATCCCAGTCTACTATCTCATTAGTGCTTAATATTCTACTATTCCCACTCACCCTTCATACAGCCTTTTAATGGAAATTAAAATATATGAAAGCGACATATGCAGATACGTAGACAATATGTTACCAAAAAAAAAAAATGCATCTAACATCAGTGTCCTCAGCTAAGAATCAATATGAGACATATTTATCGTATTATTTTCTAGGAAAAAAGAGCAGAAGCATTCTATATGAATTTGAATACACAGATGTCTACACAAGCAGATTACACTGACGCACACTTTGAATGCAATAATTTCTTGCAATTTTTTTCCTTACCTACTAGTGGAATTAGCAGGGCTGTTTCAAGACAGCAATCAGGAGAACATCCACATCATTCCATGAAACTTTTTGATTTTTTTCTTGAGACAGAAGTCCTTCCCTTAAAAGATTTAATGTGCAGTTTTGCTATTAAGTACATTGAGGTCACATAGCTGGTGAAATATCTAAAGCATGTCAGCTAAGCAGCAAAGAAATGTAAGACTAGTTTTACTACTGTATAACTTACAAGTCAAAAGATACCGTTAATTTTTGTCTTCAGTGGGTTAGTCTGTCAGTAAAAACACTCTTTCCCGTAGACAAAAAAAGGAAGTTTTGAGAAAATCAATACCTGTAACTAGGTGAAACTTCCCACTGTAAAAAAAAGTATAATTTTCTTCAGGTAACTGAAAAAGATATCCACAAACCAAGGAATCATAAAATACGCACATGTTGTATAAACACTCAAACCATCTTAAAACACCGTGGGTGAAATCTTGGTTCCATTAAAGCTGATGGCAAACGTCCCACTAACTTCAATAGTGACAGAATTTCATCCATTGTGCCAACTCGTAAAGCCGAAAAGGGTAAAGAAAAAGCTTTGAAATATAAAACTAAAACAATAAAGGAGACTGCTTTAATCACCACTACTTATGCCTTCGATCTTCCATGCAATTTCTGCCCCTCCCTCTGATATACCAACAAGCCGAAGGTTCAATGCTTTGGTAGTTGATTTATGGGTCCCTACGATACAGATTTGGACCATGCCCTGCCCTTTCCACTGTTTCATGCCCAGTAAAACACAACACAGCAGCTCTTCCACCAGTCACATTTTTACAGTGCAGGAAAAGATCCGCAACATTAAAACTCAGTTTTGCAGTGACTCAATCCAGAGCACCGCACTTCCTAGAACTGGGGAGAGGAGGGGGGGAGGGGGGTTGGTTTTGTTTGTTTTAATCTTAGAGGGAAGTTCTTCAGCCATCAGCGTGCAAGATCCCTTATCAGCGATGCAGGAAAGTGGGTGGCACCATTTGGTTTCCATTCAAACTCCGCTCCGGTCCCAAACGAAAGGGAGTTCTGCAATTATATTGTCACATCTTCAGATATACTGCAGAGACTTCAAAAGAGGAACATTTCTGGAAGTCAAATGGCTGTAGGTCCAAAGGGAGAAACATATCGAAAGGCCAAAAGTCTTTCGTAAGATACTGGGCTCTAACTACAGCTGTTATCCATATACAAACTACCCACTTCTGGGCAACCTAAACAGCAACTGTATCAGTATACCAAAAGCAGAGCTTTTACGCAAGACCTTAATGAATGAGCTGAGGCTACATTTACTCACCCAGCCACTTGAAAACTAAATTCAACAGCACTGTAGGAGCTTCTACCAGATTAGCATTGCTACAGGGAAGCACATTGAACTCCAGAACTATTGAATTATTATATATTATGCTTTCTTTTTTAAAAAAAAAGTTTTTTTAATTATGTTTATAAAAATCTCAAATTTAGCACACCTTTTTTGTTCAGCTCCATCAATAATTATTTTTTAAATGCCAACAACAAGCCAGACAGAACAGTTATTAAAATCTCAGGTCATGCAAATGTATGCAACACTTAGACTGGACTGAGCACCAAGTTTGCTTGTAACAGCAAATATGAAGAGGCAACATCTTCTTAAATGTTGTCTTTTAGAGAGAAAACAACCCCCACAGATTTCTGTTTAAAACTGTCCGCAACGCTTTTATAAGACACCAAAGGTTGTGCAGGGCTTGAGCATGGGAACAAGAAACATTCACTCTGTTTTGAAATGAGGATACTCAATATCCACTACCCATCATTTTCTTTTCTGGACCTTCTGTTTTCAAGATCATTTTACTATCCTGTTTAACATTATCCTGTATTACACAGTCAATGGTTTTGAAATACGTCATTTTCCAATATGAAAGTGTAACGTGGTTTTTAAGAGATTAGCTCCATATGCAAATTCAGCCGAAGACTGTAGGGAACATTTCATGTACATAATTATAAGAAGGGGGAAAAAAAAAGACCTCTCTGACATATAAGGATAGAAGACTTATCAGTTAATCATGCTGTAAGGTTTCACAGGACACTGGAAAGAGGGAGCAGAAATGAGAGCTCATCCCAGCAGGAGAGAACACATCTGAGCAGATAAAAAGCAGCGGCTGACAGAACCTCGAGCAGGGATGTCCGTAGCCTGTTGATGACAGTGGGAGAACAACGATCCACCCCGGCTGACAGAAAGCTCAGTTAAAATGCCTCTCGGAGAAATATAAACAACAAATAATCCTTCTGCTCCCGCGCTCCCACACAGGGCACCACCATTTCTGCTCAAGGCCTGGCCATACACACCAGGGCAAACCTGGGGTGATGCTTACTGCGTATCACCCGCGCCACTTACCCACACCGACCCTCACGTTACAGGGAAGGAGGACAAGCTCTCCAGGACGGACGAGCTGCACCTTGCTGGTTGCAGAGCAAGAGCGGGCACACAGGGAGTTAGCCCAGGGGGGCACCCCTGTTTCCCTGGGAAGTTGTATTCCCCTGCCCACAGCACACTCCCACAGCTCCACAGGGGAAAGGTGCCACTTTGCTCGTTTCATCCCAGCATCTTGCCAGCAGCACCAGCTCACAGAAGCGTCAAAGGGGATATAAGTAACAGGGAGCGCTGCCCTGTGCCTGGAGGGTAGCATCATTAAACTCTGTCAGGCATGCCTGACTTTTTGGTGTCATCTTTAGTAAGGCTGATGATCCTCACTGCCAGTACAGTCGAGCTGTGGGGCACTGGAAGATGAGGCTGTGACAGAGGACACCAAAGCAACGGGGAAATCAATACATGACTAGAAATAAGGGTAGGCAGTAACTACAGCTAGCCAGCTTTGGAGACAGGAAGATTATCTCGAAATCTTTAGGGCCTTATATATTCCTTCTAGGGTTACACTGCAAAAAAATGCATACACCAGATTGATCTTTTAGGAGATCAGTAACCCCGTTTTCCTGAGTTCATCCACTGTTGCCTGTCAATAAGAAATTCGTTCCTGAACACAGAGCTTAAACAGCAGGCCACGAGGCTTCCCTCAGTAGACTGATGTTTTCTTCTGCGTCCTCAGCCTTTTTGCTTTTTTCCTCTGGTACAGTATGCCTAAACATCAGTCATGAGGGCCTGCCCAAATAGCCACAAAGCTTCTTTCTGCCACGTCACTACCTTGTTTCACATGAAGTCTGAATGTTCACGGTTACCAAAATTAGATGTTATTGAAAGAGTTTTTAAGATTGCTCTGTTTTATGGTTTATGTAAATGCAATGTAAATGTAAATGGTTTATGGTGCATATTCATCTCCTCATCCTTGATTAGCTTCCTGATCACTCCATCACAAATTTGGGGTTTTTTTTCCCCCCGGGTCTACGAAATTTGTTTGGCATTTTCTCATCCAATTAACCACATGAGTAAGACTTTCACTTGGGAAGGAGATAAAGAATCAAGCCTTGTTTTTAATTACTTTAACCTAGAGACAATTTGTTGCAAGAGTCTACAGATGGAGTTATGATCATATCTTAATCAAACATCTGAGTCCACAGTCTTACTACATATGCCAGCAGTGCTGGGTCATAATTAAACAGCTATTAAAGTAAGCACACAGTGACCTACTTATCTCAATTATACATCAGCTTTGCTTCAAAAGAGGCTCTTCTGAAAAATTAGGTGTCCATCTTCCTCAGGCTCTAGCACCATTGAAGATCCAGAGTGAACACATACCAATAGGTTCATCACTCTTACAACCTTCACCATGTCCGTATCTCACATTAACCAGCTCTCGCTCTCTTCCTAACCCAGGTTTTCTACACCTCACACATGCACAACAAATCACTCTCCAGGTCAATTTGAGAGTCGGTGTGTAGTATGGCCATCCATGCTTGTGCCTTCCGAGTGGTGCCCAAAGGCAGAGCAATGCTATGAAGCCTATGTGCAATGTGCAGCAAGCAGGTTCTTCCGTCACCCGAACAAGGAGCCCTTGGACCTGGGGAACCAGAGTCCACCACCCTGCAAAGGGGACGATCCATGTGCCTCCTTCCAGTGGGAACTCCAGCCAGCCAGGAAGCATTTGCTCCTGCAGAGCCCAAGGAAGCGCTCCTTGCCAGGTACCTTCTTCGTGCCCAGCAGGTGCTGCCCCTTCCAAGCATGCTCCAAGCCGGTAAATCAGCACAAAGCCTGCAGGGTATCAATGCCTTCCTCATGAGATTAAGTTTTAAAGTACATCTATCTCCGGAACATACTTTGCTGGAATACTTAATGACACCCAAGCCGTTATTAATGCTAACGGAGTCTGCACAACTCTGCTCGTACAGGTCGGCTGCTGTAACAAAATTCAGCTGCAACACAAACCTATGAACAATCAAACTTGTTACTGAGATTCACCGAGTAATTTCAGGTTGTAAAACTGAACAGATGGCACTTGTGAGCTTTACTCAGCATCTTGGACCGTTTAATTAGATGCCTGTTCAAGTCAGTCTGCTGGTCTACAGCAGGAGACCCCAGGTTTCAAAGTAACCTTAGGAGTCCCATTGTTGTGTCTGATAGAAACCACTACGTCAGGAAACTGCTGCAGGCTCAGCTCCTGCTGCTTCCACCCCAGGAACCGGTCAACAGGTAATTAACAGAGCAGAATTAAAGGGATAGTCCAAAAATGCAGCTACACCTTAGCCAAAATGCAAATGAATACTTTAATGCATCACACTGCTTTATAATTTTAGGATGCTGTTGGTATGTTTATCATTAGGAATTTGTATGCCTTAATTTTCTCTTCCATCTCTTCACATAGTTCTCAAATTCACCTTCTGCCACTGACAAACTCACTCTGGGTTTTCACTGCTTTTTGGAAAGCTGCAGGTGATCACAATCAAAAAGAAACAAAACATACTGACTGTTAAAAAGTTGAAGAAATTGCAAGGCAATAAATAGTGCACCTAGTTCACAGCACTGAAACATGGCAAAAACCACCAGCGAGCTCTGATGGTTGTGGGACCCAATCCCCCAACAGATAGGAGTTTCATTAAACTTTAGAATTAGGTCCAGTACTTCCTTTTACCAATACAGATCAAACAAAACAAAAACCACAAAAAAACAAGCATCCAATAGGCTGGCTAACATGAGAAATTAAGACTTTTTCTGAGAGCTGCAGCGTATGAAATCTCAGTGACACTTTTAACCTGAAGCAATAGAGCATGGCACAACACACTGGAACAGTATGAATGTACAGTACAGTTGTATCAATCCCAATGATACAGCATCATGGCTGTCCTGTTATCAATCAGTTAGAAGCTGACTATTTTCAGGTTGGTTGTTTGTCTTACTTTACCTTTTTGAGGAGGGAGAAGTCCAAGATTCAGAAGAGCTTCTAGACTGTTGTAAATACATTCAACATAACACTAATCACTCCTGCAAATGTTTTTTCATTTTACAAAATAACCCGAATGTATAAGCTACTATTAATAATAACCTGTCTGTTTTAGAAAAAAATGGGTCGAATAGTCTACTAACCAAAGGACAGCAAATGCAGAGGTCATGCATATTTTACTCTGGCGTTGATGCCCTAAGTTCCTTTCAAATGGCAGAACTCCAGAGTCATTACAAAACATAGCAATGTTCCATTATATATGATACATATTATTTATTAAATATATATTAAATAAATATAGATATATTTTATAATACAGATATTAAAAGATATATTAAAATAGATGAGTGGGTTACAAAATACACTGAATATATTTTTTAAGCTTTTTTAACTGTTTGAATATGATATAACAATGAGCTCTAAGAGCCACCTGCCTGGTATGTGTCAGTCAGAGAAAAACTTGCAACTTTGACGGTTCCCTTGTTTATTCAGCACAATTTTGCCCCAAAGTACTGTCAGGCAAGAAAAACAATCCTGTCCTAGCATGGGATGAGACTGAATCCCTCTGGAACCGCAGCCCACACCAGTGGATGTGTTTAAGATCGCGTCAGACAAACTCCTGGGGAATGAGGATGAACTGGATGTGTTCAGGTCCAACCCTGCTCCCTAGGACTTTGTGATGTGCAGAACTGCCCATAGGCCTGAACTTCCTAAAAGGTGGCTTCATCAGGGCTGCACAGTGCATTCCTGCTACAAAGCCCAAACATGTCAGGATTTTGTGTTAACTAGTAACATGCACGGTGTAGGTAGATAGCATGGTACTGACATCAATGCGGGGTTTCTTCAATTAATAATGGCAAACAATGCTGAAGCAATTAAAAATAATGAAAAGTTGAATAAACACTTTCTCATCACTCTGTTATAAAGCATCATGATTAAGTCTTTTAAAATTTCTAAAACAACCCCTTTATTTCACATGACGAAACGTAAAGGGGTGGGAGAAAACCTGCCCTCCCATAAGCTCAGTTGCACCAGGTCTTTCAGACTCTCAACCAAAGCACCTCTCTCTCGTATGTCATGCGTAAGATATGTGACTACAGCAGAAAGACATCCGATGATCACCAGGACTAAACTTTAACGCTGCTCTGTCCTTTGGGGACAGTGAGACATCAGGAGCAGGGCATCTCTTTGCCGGTAATTTTCTGTCTAATTCTGGAACGACGCAGTCTACACCAGAACCTGCTCATCCATTCCCTCTCCTTTGATAGCCTGACATCTACCACATCATAACACTCTTAATAGCTGGGCAGGAAAAAGCCTAAACCCCTCCCTCTGCCTCCTTAAGTATAGAAAACTGCATCTATGCTATTTACAGATTTGGACGCTTGTCTGGACTGCAGTTTTGTAAATACAACCTATTTTGAAGTCAGAGGCATTAAGAGTTGGATGAATGCCTCGAGAGAAACAATTCAGAGAGCCTACATTCCCCCCAGTGCTGGTGTTCACTACTGGTTGCCTCTGAAACCTCAAAGGCACCCAGCCAATATGAAACATTAAGACCCAGGGACTAAAGCGAGTTTTAAGCTGGCTGCATCTGGACCTTCGCCTATAACTGTTTCATAATCCAATTTATACATTCAGAAATAAACAAACTGACAAAATAAAAACAAACAAACCTTGCATAATTTATTTGCTCTCCGCATGCCTTGTTTCCCTCTGCATCCTGGGGTGAAAGCACGGAGGGTGGGTGGGGTGTATTCTCAACACTGCCCTTGCCGCTTCACAAGCTGGATTTTTTTTTCCGTCTGGAAGTCTCTATTTTCGTAGCACTGGCACTCTGAAAAACAAAAACTGTTTTGTTAACACATATATCCCCAGATACATTAGAAATCAGTTTTGTTCTGAACCACTGCCAACGAAATCATTAACCTCTCCCCTGCAAAGCCAACAACTCGTAGGCAAAAAAAAAAAAAAAGCAGCTAAAAACATCTCCGCTCAGTTCGTACCTCACTCACGCATTCTGCACGGACCGCTCCTGCGCAGCAGCTAAAAAATTCTCTCTATATACAAAGGGAAGTTAGAAACCGGTAACGCAACACATTACGAACACGTGCTTCAAGAGGAGTTTTTGTTAAGCTGTCCAGGCTTCCATCTGGGAAACACACAACTAGGAAAGGCGGCTTGAAAAGGGCCAGCACCACCACCAGCCCTTTTCTACAGCAGTGGCACCAGCTGCAAACGGTGCCAGCACCACAACAGGACTGCAATCCACCCTAGAGAACCTTCAGGTCTGTTCCTACGTGTTCTTATTTGAAGCTTCTTGCATCCCAGGACCGGACAGGCTATTAAATCCCAGCCAGGACCTCTGCAAAATAGCCACAGGTCAGCTACAGAGATCTCCCGTGGAAGTTTTCTTGCACTGGTCTTGTCAGGCTCTGAAAACTGGCCACTGCTTTTGAGCAGACCTATATGGAGCAACCAGCTGCTCTTTTGCCCGCACCACCTGAAAATGGTTAAGACAGAAGACACAGCCGCCCTTCTTATTCAATGCGGATACGCTGAATACAGTGCCTAACTGAGCTCCCAAAAGCTGGCAAGGAAAACTTCATGCTCTACCAAGTTTGTCGTTTTCATGCTGCAAAGTGTCAGACTGTATTACAATATTTTCTGTGATGTTTAAATTGGCACGGCTGATTCTTAACAGCTTCTTCACGGCACACAGCACCTTGTCATAGAAATATCCTTATTTCTACAACAGTTAAACTGACATACCACAGAATTAAAACTAACATGAGAATTTTATCATACTCATGCTTCAAAAGGCAGATCTTGCCGAAAAGCCTGGTGATGGAGTCAGTATACAACAAAACAGATTCTCGACTAAAATGTTATATGTAAACATGTAAAATAGAAACCAGGGGTTACTCCTCCGTCTAAAGCTGTCAAGCACACAAACAGGGCAAAATAGTACTAGAAGTTTTTTTATAAGATTACTCAGTGGAATTAGAGCAAAGTCCCAAACTGACTTCACTGAGGAAAAAAAAGCTGTGCCATTAAAAGACAGACAAAATAGCAAATAATACAAGCTGGAAAACCACCATACAAAAGGGACAAGTTAACAATGGGCCAAAGTAAAGAGCAGTAGCAGGCTGCAAGTTACACCCAAGAGGAAGAGTGAGTAATAAGGTGCAAGTAGTATTTTTCTTAGTTGTTACAATAAAACCACTTGTAAAGTTCCAAATACAAAATAGAGCTGTCCTTTGCTGGTGGGGAAGGCCATGTATCTACCTACACAGGACAGTCAGAGCACAGACCACCAAACCCCTCCTCATGGTTGCTGTAAGAGACACAGAGCCAAGTGCTGCAGGGCAGGGCTGTGAGTGCCACCATGATGGTGTTCGAATGATTCCTTCTGTCAAAAAGTTCATAGCGCTGTGACCGTGCCTGAAGTGTATTTTTTTGTCATGCTTGTTTTTCCTACTCAATGGCACAGCGTGGCTCCGCTCCTCAAAGAGACACAGCGCTTCCTTCACCATGGTACCCAGCTCCCAAACACCAGCAACTAAGACCCAAAAGACTTAGAGAGTAGCTTGCTCTCACCCACATGACTGCAAAATCCCTGAACTGGGAAGTGCCCTTTTTCTTCCCACGTTCCAGCTCACTGCAGAGCGCTGCTCGGGCATTTTCCCTGTGCTGCTGGAACACATTTCTAGCTCTTCACAGGCAGGGCTTCTTTACTGATGCTTTGATAGACACAGAATGAGACCTAGTATGACGCTAAATGCAAGACCCGTGTCAGTATATACATGTAATTTCAACAATGTAGAGTTAAACTCCGCCCTCATGGGCAAACCTGACTCCCCTGGATTTTTGCTGGCCCATAACTAGAGGGGAAATGCAGCTGGCTGTTAGCTAATTACAGCCACGGTGACCTCACAGTACTAACACGCAGTCATCCCAGATTTGTAAATGTACAGCTAAAACATTTCAATCTGGGCAAGAACAGCAGAAATGAGAGCACAATATTTAGAGCAGGCAGATGCTGTACTACTTTCGATATAAAAGAACCAATTTATGGCAAAGTAATACAAGAGCTCCCTACCAGGCGGGTCTTACTCGGAGACTTATTAAGGAGGTTATCCTGCTTTGTTTGAAGAAAACTTCCTGGCCGGGGTCGAGGGCCAGGTTTTGTGAAGCGCTTTCAGCACTCCCAACAAGCCGCCTCTCAGGGAGGTCACGATGCTCCCCCACAAACAGTCTATCAAAAGTTGCAGGAAGTTTGCCACGATGAATACAAACTTCCCAGCAATGCTCTGCCAGCTCCGTGATACCCGTTGTCGTGGTTTGGCCTCAGCCGGCACAAAGAACCAGGCGGCCATTCACCCCACCCTCGCAGCGGCGAGGGAAAATTGGAATAAAAAGGCAAAAACTCGTGAGTTGAGATAAAGGCAATTTAACAGAACAACAAAGAAAAACCAGCAAACAACAACAATAGCACTGGCAGAGGAATGTACAAATAGGGGTACCGTACCGAACCGCCGCGCTCCCACCGGACCCGCACCGCCCCCACCTGCTCCCAAACAGGGAACTCCCCTCCCCGGCCGGCTCCCCCTAAATACTGGGCATGGGTCACGTGGTGTGGAATACCTGTGCTGGGCCAGGTATTAACCCTGTCCCTGCCGGAACCGGGACACCCGTTTCCTCATATCTGCCCAATCCTGAATAATCATAGAATCATAGAATGGTTAGAGTTGGAAGGGACCTTAAAGATCATCAAGTTCCAACCCCCCTGCCATGGGCAGGGACACCTCTCACTAGAGCAGGTTGCTCAAAGCCCCATCCAGCCTGGCCTTGAACACTTCCAGGGATGGGGCATCCACNATAAGTAATAAGTCTTAACATAAGGAAAATCTATAGGCCTCCAAATAAAGGGTAGGATGTTGCTGCATACATACAGAGCTTTAACCATTCAAGTACCTTTTTATAGCAAGCTAGGAGGAAACAGGTATTTTACACCAGTGATCGTACAACACTCCTCTTTCCATTTTTCTAAAAATAAGTATTTAATAACAAAGATTCTCACCAAACTTCTGAAGGAATCAATCTGAAAAAAACCTTTCATGTGTCAAAAAAAAAAGGGAGAAGGGTAAAAAATAGAACGTATTAATTAAAGGAAAAAGAACTGCTATACTAAAGTTGGTCACATAAACCCCACACATTCTAGCTTCCTGTATAGTAACAAGGACAAAATCCTGTGCACTATACGTGGCAAACACATCACCATAGGCTCTGCCATTTAGTCAAGGACAGACAGGTAGGCATAGCTGTGAAAGTCCTAAGAGAACAGATTAGAAAGTGAGTGTTATCATACCAGAACTTCGGTATGTCATTAATCTGTACACACATTTTCCTTTTCCTGCTGTACAATGACCAGGTGCTAAGCAATTCAGGAACACAGCTCTACAAACACCTCCATTGGTTTCACCTGTAGTACATCTCCTATGTTGAAAGGGAGGTATGAGATGCTACCGAACCTCAAGAGATCTGGCAAGAAGGAAGCAGAGAGGTGACACTTTTTCGTGCAGCTCCCCTGGAGGTTAGCTGCTTGTAGCCAAACTAATGAACAACAACAGCGCCCTCCTACAATGTGCACTGTAAATCCAGACCTTGGCCTCTCAATCATCAGACAGGAGAGAGATTTTAACTTCTTCTGTGCCATCTATGTTCAATGAGCAACTAGTGAACAGCTTTCTGCAACAGTCCGTCAGTTTTTCATGTGTGGTTCTCTTGGATTCCCTCCACCACCCACCCACCCCACCCCCCCCGGCTTTCCCCTCTAAAAACTTTGGGATAGCCTGTAGATCAGATGTAATACCATGGCAAGCTGCTCCTGTTTACAGAAGAGAAAAGCCCACAACTTTTTCAGCCCCATTGAACCAGTCTAAGTGTGCTACTGTACTGGACACATGCGTTCAGCATAGACTGAGCAGCAGCACAACTCCAGGGAGTCCAGGCTGCCCAGCGACACACTGAGCATCACAGGCAATAAACCCTCCGGTCCGCAGGAAGGGACCACGTACCGAGTGCATCCGTGGGGCCAGCCCGCCAAGGCAGGGCTGTGCCACAGTGGGCAGCTCTGCCCAGAAGGCAGAAGCCGTCTGCACAAGGAAAGCTGGACTTCCGCTTCCCTATGCCTGGGGGCTTGTTTCAGGAAACTTCACATTCCCAAGCAGAGTTTCAGGATCTACCCTAACTGCTCTGTCAGATGCAGAGCTGAGCCAAGCAGGTACGCATGATCCAAGGCACTTCTTTCCCCGCCTTTCTTGCTATTTTCCAAATATACTTCTAAAAGCACTTGAAAGTATTTTTTTATTTTTATTGATGACATACATTTCAGAGGCTGCACATGAACAGAAGTGCTGACCTGTTCCCTAAGCTTTGACTGATCCTATGAGAAAAGGAACATCTTGCTAACATTACTTTAATTCACTGATTCTTCACAAAACTAATGATTATCATCTAAAGCCTCTAACTCTCTACTCAGCAGTTTAATTAGAAAGATGATCATTGATTAATCCACTTGAGTTACTCTGGAGAAGGTGTGACTGAACAGAGATCACTCCACCCCAGAGAAATGTGCATTAATTAGTTCTGCATTAAACCGCTTTCCTCTTTATTCAACTTCAAAAACAAAGAGCAAAAACCCACAACACAACAACAAAAACCCCAAACTTTCAGTGTTTAAATTCTGAGGTATTTTTTATTTTACTTTATTCTTTAGGAAGTTTCACATTTTCTTGCCTTGGATTTCTATTTTTTTTTAATTATGTGTTTTTACAAAATAAACAAATCAAGGCTGGAGGTTCAATATGCATTTGCAAAGCCCTGCCAAAGAACTGCAGTCATGAATTAGTTGGCTCGGGCAAGCAATGAAGGATTACACTGATACTTGACAGGAATGTACACAGCATTATGTACATACCACAACTGAAAACAGGTATACTCCCATCCAGCGAGCAGTTTCAGTGTCCCACCTAGGAAGACAATCAAAGAGAAAACCTTATTCAAAGGTTTCCTCACTCCAGTTTTTTTTCCAGTCGCAGGCTGACCTACAGCCTGATCATGAGCCTTTTACCCCTGAAAAACAGGGGTTTTACCCCTGAAAAACAAGGTGCACAGCTTCCTTGACCATAGCTGTGCACCACAACTCACACTGCCCTTAGTCTGGTAAAGCTCATGCTTCACCTGCCCTTGGGGTCACAACTCCGTCTGCTGATCCTCTGAACAGCAAGAAGAACTTTTCTCCTTCCATGAAAATCCCCCCCTGGTCTCTATACATGGATAGCAAGCATCCTCACAGCATGACCTTCTCCTTGCCCATTGACCTGTGACCACTGACCTGTGCATCTCCTTCCCACAGATCTAGGGACAGAATGGCTGATCCCTAGATGATTTCAAGCAAATAACCCCCCTGTTCTGTCTCCCTTTGTCCAGGAAGGTCCCCTGCAAGGTGGCAGGTAGAGTTGGTGACTCAGCTCTGTGTACAGTAGCAGCCCAATCCTTCTCCAGGTCACCAAAAAGTGACATTAGGAAGGCAGACATGAGGCAGACCAGAGAGCCAGGCTGGGCAGGGCAGGGAGGGAGGAGCAGGGCTTTCTCTTCCACATCCTAAATTACATGTTCTTTTCCTGTGCGTGTGTCTTCCTGTACTTGGCATTATTTATTCACTTTCAAAGCACAAGCCACCCCTCAGGGCACACTGCAGTCTCACAGAACTCCTGGTACATGCTTAGAAAAGGTTTTTCCATTGGCCTCTGTCAACCCAATACATAATCAATACGTGGCATCAGCAGAAGTCAAGCGAGAAAGCTGATCCTACACCAGCATGACACTTTAGGAGCGTCCCCTCTCTGTTGCCATCATGCCTGCTGGTGGGAAGGTTTTTTCTAAAATTGTTTATTTCAAGGTTGTTTCATCATCAACAAGTTATGGAGAAAAGACAGTAAGCCTGTGTTATTGCAAAGGACTGGGACCGATAACTAAATCCTACCAAGGCTTCTGACGGTCTTGTCAACACCCATAGATCAGTTCAACGATGCACACTTAAAAAGAAGGCGACCGATGGGGAAGGGACACAGAAATACGAGAACTGAGCCTGATCTATGTGAGGTCCATCACAAAACCACAGCTTTCTAGTGGTGATGGGATTAGATCTGCAGAGAGTGCAAGTGAGGCCCCATCACCAGCTCGGGACTCTCAATTTCAGAACATTTTTGCAGTGAAGCAACTTAAGATAATAAACATTCCTAGCCCGGCAGTGATCAGTCATAAACCTTTTCTGAAATGGAGATGAACTCTCTTACTGTATATTTAAAGCAACACTATAAACCAGGCCATATCTATATAAAGCAACGCTGTGGGCTTAAAGCAACAGTGGCATTATTCTCTGTCAGAGCTCAGGCCGAATACCCCAGGAAAGACCCACAAATGGCTCTACTGTTCAGGACCAAAAAAAAAAAAAGAAATTAAAATCTTTTGCAGAAAAAAGTCAGAGATTATTTCTGTGAAATTCGCCATGAAGTTAACAAAGAAAGTGAAAAAAAACTTGCACGTAAAAAGGTGAGACTCAGATTTCCATGAAGCTACCAACATTATCAACAGGTCATTGCTTACATTTGGTGGCAGCTACCAAATCTAGCGCTTAGATATCTACATTTTACAGATACCATGTGGTAAGACATTTCAGAATACACTGCATTATCTTATATTTTTCCAAGTACTTCATCTTCCCTTTTCTAGCACATTAATCTTGTATGATTTTTTAGTATCTTACATCACACACAAGAAAATAACCTAGTATTTTAGTTCTGTGTTTTCATCAGGACCTTCCTAATTGATTAGAAACCACAGAAATGGTGGGAAAAGCTGACTTCAAAATATTAACCTGAAATATAGGCCAAAATTCTGTCTTTGCTTAAACACATTTGTGAAAAATTCCGTACATCAGGATAAACATTTAAGGGAAACACTGGAGTTCTTCCTTCTTACCTCAGTGCCTAAACTCCCCAGGAACTCACCCACCATTAACTCCAGCTGCCATGCAGAAAAACCTATAATTCACCACACTGATTAGGTCTTATCTAGGATTTTATAACACAGGGTCTTGAACTGCTTAATTGTTTTAGTTCTCTCTACAACCCTTTTTTTTTTTTCCCTCCAAATGAAGAGCATAAAGTTGACGCTGATGATAACATTTCCACTCACACAAGTTTTAACTAGTGGCATTTTTGTTGATGGGAGCACACTTAGAGATAGGCAGCCTTAGTGCCAAGGAACAATCCTTAGAGAATATCCTCATAGCCTGGATAGGCTGAAAATGCTAAATGGTGTATCATGACTGCTGCAGGTTGCTAGGACATCCATGGTAGCATTCACCTTTGGGTGTGAAATGTGCCCGTAAATCTGAAGGGCAACAAAACATCATTCTTAGTGACAGACAGACATCCATGACAGATTATCAGAAAGATTGTAAAAACAACCTAGTCATTTACACTCAGCAAGCAATTACCTCTTTGTTGCAATCCTGAGCCCACTAACTTGGCCAACACTAGAGTCTGGTCAGTGCTTCTGTCTCCCTTTCCATCTCATCTGCCCAAATATAAACCCTCCCTTCCAGAAAAGCTCCTGGTGCCTTTCAGGGATTATGACTGAGAAAGCAAAGATCTAAAGAACTTATGATTAGGAGTATTTTGTGCATTCTGGGCAAGCTGAATACTATAAAAGGGCTTAAGACAGGGAGAAGCGGGAGTTATCAATGCCATTATAAATGTGAAAGAACAACAGGAACGTGGGAAGAGGGAAACCAAACTACATGTGGCCTTTAGACCCTGACTGGGGGGATGCTGACATATCAGCAGCAACTTCATTCCCACCCTGTAGAACGACTCAGACCTGACCTTGTTATCCTGATCTCTTCAACAGCTTAAAGATAACACACATTAGATTCTTTGTTTTGTTGTTTTATTTCAACCTTCATAAAACATCCTAGCAGTATTTTCATGCTTGGCTATTTTTAAATAGATAGATCCATCCCCTCTATGGAAGTCATGACTCCAAGAGTTGTGACTTTAAAATAACAATGAATTGTTGGTAAAATCCTAAAACCTGGCACTACTAGAGTCTCCCTGAATTTTTGGAGAAAGAAAGATAGACGACAGAAAGTTATTTTTCCAATCCTGTTCCCAAAGTTCCCAAATTTTAGGCATCACATCTCTCATCTTAGGCACTCGGGAGAGTGGTATATGGACCAAAGTATAAATACTACTCCCAGCTTCCTTGGAAATTAACTTCACAAATGATGATTTGTATAACAGTGTCATGGTTTAACCCAACCCCATGGCTGGTCTGACAACTAGGACCACACAGGCGCTCGCTCACTTCCCCCAGTTCAGATGGTGGAGAGAATCAGAAGCATAAAAGTGAGAAAACTTGTGGTCTGAGATAAAGACAGTTTAGTAAGTAAAGCAAAAGCTGCGCACGCAAGCAAAGCAAAACCAGGAATTCATTCACTGCTTCCCACTGGCAGGCAGGTATTCAGCCATCTCCAGGAAAGCAGGGCTCCATCATGAATAACAGCTACTTGGGCAAAACACCACAACTCCAAACATCTCCCCCTTCCTTCTTCTTCCCCCAGTTTTATATGCTGAGCATGATGTGATACAGTATGGAAAATCCCTTAGGTCAGTTAGGATCTGCTGTCCCGACTGTGTCTCCTCACAACATTTTGTGCACCCACAGTCTACTCACTGGCAGTGTGGCAACGTGAGGAGCAGAAAAGGCCTTGACTGCTTTAGCAACCACCAAAACCATCAGTGTTTTACCAATACTATTTTCACCCCAAATCCAAAATCATAGCACTACACCAGCTGCTAATAAGAAAGTCCACTCTATTCCAGCCGAAAGCATGACAAACAGTAGAGATTTCAACTGTTTTTCAATTATTGTCTCAAGCATGCCTTGGCATAAAGCTTTACTGAATTTGGAATATTATTAAACGCCCAGGTATCTCTGACAAAGCAGAGGCAGCAGGAACTGTGGTGGTACCCAGCCGGGTGCTCAGTACCACCCATGATATTTATCACCCCAGGTGCAGACAGAGGCTGGTGGGGTTGAAGCATGTTTTATGAAGCAGGAGTATTCAAAGATTTTATCGGCAAGCCTCTAGCCTGCTCTCGTGAGCACGTGCAGATAACAATTTTCATCAACTTTGGTAGGCTGGTAAATCTGGGTTAATTTCCATGGGGCTGTAAAAAGCACCCCAACTTCCCCCTCTACTCCCTGAAGGTATAACAAGTCTTTGAAGGAATGGCTGGCTAAATAAAGTTGACAAACCTCTCTAATTCTCTGTAATGCATTCTTTTAAAAACTGTTGGAGTTCTGTTGAAAACCTTTCCAAGAGGTTTCAGCCTGAAGCAGAAAAAACACTGTGGAAATTTTTCGTATGAATGACTCTAGGCTGCCAAGAACTAAACACAGGTGAAAATACAATGTTATAACAGAATATAGGAGGCATGCTTAAAGGCTCTCCTATCACCTCCACCTACAGTATTTTATATGTAATATAGTATAATGCAGTTAGAAATGTAAAGGCATATTAAAACAGCTTTAAACCACTAATGACCCACCATTTTTGTTGTTGTAGCTACAGTATTTTAAACATGGGAAGGCAGGATTACTGCAGTTTTAGCAATATAAAGTATGAAACATCCAGATTTCTGTGCTGAAAATTCCTCTCTTGGGACCCAACGCCAGGAAGGGACCACCTGGTTGAGCCAGTCCCATCAGAAGCAGCCAGACACTGCAGACATCTGGTCTGAAGGGTATGAGGATCATATAATCCATCCGTCCACATCACGACACACAAAACACTGTCACAAGATCTGATATGCAACATGCAGCCCATGGGAAGGGACCAAAGCCACACACACAAAGCGTTCAAGTGAGACTTGGAGACCTTGCAAGGGTCCTACTGAAATACAGGATTTTTCTCTACTAAAGGACACAGTTCCATCGCCAATCTCCATCATCCATGGAGAAGAGAAAGAAAAAGAAAAAGCAACCCGCTGACTCCTAAAGAGGAATTTTTTAAACAAGTTACAAATGTGTTTGTAATGTCAAGAATCACAGCAGATCCTTTGCTTACCAACCACATCCCTCTGGGTTCTTAAATCAGTGCACCCTACACTATCCCCAAAGCTAATGGAGTGGGTGGGCAGGGGAGTCACAGCCAGAAGACACTGAGAAAAATCTCCACTGTGCACACGGAGAGGCTGGAAGACCAAGCTGCTAATTTAGGCACCTCATTAGATTGCTTGCCTTAGGTAAAACAAATCTGAGACACAGAATATCTTTTCTACCTCTTTTTGAACAAAAACAAAATGAAAAAAAAAACCACCAAAAACAAAAAGGAAAAAAAAAATTTTCCAATGGAAATGTAGTTTAAGACACCAATGCCCTGGTAAAATCTGAAGTTTATAATGAATTCCAGGATTCATTCGAGTACTCCATTCTTAAAAAACACAATAATGAAAGGCTTACATGTGAAATTTAGTAGTAATAACTTTGGGGTCAAATCCATAGTGATTTCTTTGGCAAAGCTTCCACTGACGACACTTAAATGTGATTTCAGTGGGTGTTCTGCTTGAGAAAGGACTTTGGGATTGGCCCACACTCTGTATATTTAAGTCACCCCAGTCCCAGTATTATACAGCGCCAACCAGTCACAAAACCTAGCATTATTTAAACCATTTGCATGCCAAGATCTCCAATTGTAGGGTGCAAAAGCCAGCAGGAAGCATTGATCATTCCCTTAGTAGCAAACAAAAATGCAATCTTTTTTACTTGGCTTTCTTATGATATCATTTACCTTCTATAATAGCAATTGCTTTTTTTAAAACATGGATTTGCACAGTATTCAATTTGCCAGTTTCCCCATATAGATGTAAATTTACTGAAATAGCTGTTCACAAAATCCAAAGCCCAAGGGTGGAGTCCTAAAAATAAATATATGTAGTTTAAGATCTTTTATACCCATACACGATAAGAAATCTGGTTCTTTTCTGGTGAGCCATAAAAGGGGAAGAATGGGAAAACCACCAACAAGCAAACAGAAAATAAAAATCCGTATCTTTTGTCCTACTCCCTCAAAATTGTGTGGATACTTCAATGCAACCACTTGGCTAAATGTTTCAAATGTTGGTTTTTCAAAGTATTTAGCCATATAAACTACCCTTTTGTTTCTGTTGGCTTAAAATGTTCCTAGGCTCATGAATTCTTCCTTATGTCTTATTATTCAAAAAAATACAGCCAACATTGCCTTTATGGAGCAAGAAAAACCTGAGTATCACTTTTCAGTTAACTCTTCTGGATCTGCATGAAAGTGAAATCAGCAACAGCAATTTCAGGCCAGGTTTTCTAGTCGTTGCACCTAAACACTACCATTTTGAAGTATTTTATTTCCCAAGTGGTATCACAGAAACACCTCTACAATCACAATGCAAACTCAAGTCACAAGAGAGGCAGAGCACATGCTCTAAAAACTTACAATGGTCTACGCACTCAATAAACAAGCAGCAGCAATAGGCAAGACTTACTGCCCTGCCACATGCCACAATCGCAGAAATACTTCAGACAGAAAGCATTTATTTTTTTAGTTTGAAAGACTGAACTGTCAGACCTAAGACTCATCTCCCACCTTCCAAAATCAAGTACTTCAGAATTGTAGATCACAAATACAATGTAGATCACAAAAGGAAATTTTATAATCGTCATCATCTTAATCTTTCAAGTATTTTTTCAGTCTTTTGCCCGCCTTCTCCAATCTGAGATATCAGTGACTAAACAAGCGATTTGTCTCTACTTCCGTCTTTTCCACTTATTTAACCTGATGCTCAGATGATGAATTTGTGACACAGCTATTTCCAAAGCAGGCTGATGACTTCACAGCCAACAGCTGTCAATCACTGTCTAAACAAGTCCATGAAAAGGCTGCTTCAAACACCAGCCACCCTAGCAGGAATAAAGGTAACACAAAGCAGGGAGGTCTCCCCCCTTAAATACCACAGGTACACAATTTGCAGGTCTTTCCCTTCCTTTCCCAGGGACCTTTTCCTCCTGTTGCCTTCTTCAGGACCAGAAGAGCCAGCCAGGAGGAACTCTGGATGACTCCAAACAGAAACACATTTTCTCTCGCAAGCATCTAAGTTTCTCCAGCCGAGCTGCGGAATGAGCTCTGCAACATGGCAGTGAAAATTTGCACGCCACTATTTTTCTGAAGAAGCACTGCCCATCCCAACAATTCCTGGATGAAAAAAATCCCGTATTCAAACTACAAAACCATAAGCTTATGAGTTGACTCTTTAGTCAGAGAAACATGATTTCTTCCAGCTTTAAGGAATGTGACAGTAACAGCAAATCTGACCCTGCCTGATAAGTGGCGGGCAATTCTCCATATAAGGTGAAAAATGTGCTAGTGTAGCTCATGCAACTATGCTAATTCTTCGCCTGTTCTCAATATTCAAGAACATAAATGAACATGTAAATCAATTTTGCAAGTAAATCTTTTGCACGCTTACAGCTATAAACCATCTAGACCATGCTTGGTGCACAAGGAATTTTGAACTTAACCATTTAATCCCTTTTAAACACAGACCGCATTTACACTTGGTACATGTATCGCAGTAGCGCATAAATTAACGTACATCTGAGAGGTCCCAGCCCTGTTCAATCCCTAAATTCCCTTTACACTTTACCGTTCCCGGGTCATCCCGTGCATTCCAGCCCCTGACTCACAGACTTGCTGCTGGCAGGGCATCGGGCATGCCGGGGGAACCGCCAGGAGGAGGACGAGGAGGGGGCTGAGGGCTGGGTCAAGCCCAACACAGCCACCAGTCACTCCTTCTGCAAGTCCCTGGGGCTGATCCGTGGTGGAAGCACCAGGGTCTAGGCACGGGACTGCTGCTACTACTGTTCAGCATTTTTATTTTAGCTCTGACCGTCCCATAATCTCTATGTAATAGCAACAGAAAAATAAACAGCATTTACCTAGTTGTGCATTACAAGAAGATTGCAGGCATCACTCCCTAAGAAACTGATGGAAAGAATTCTATTGATTTTAATGAGCTCTACACCAGGCTGTAATAGCAGAGACCAACTAATTTATATGATCCCTTCCCCACAAAGCAAGTTATAGAATCCACAAAAGACGTTATCAGACCTGCTAATGAAATCCACTTTGTTTTGAAGTTAGACCCCAAGCCACAGTCCCCCCCATTTCACTGTTTTTCACACATTGGTGTCAACACCATTATGAGTTATCTTAATGGTCTGACAAATTGTCCAATGAACCAGCGGGCACATCAATGGATTTCTCCCCCTCCCCCCTTTTTTTAAGGAATGAAGTATCAATGGCCAATAGGGCATAAGAGACGAGATACAGAAAGAGTCCCCAGGGGTCTTTTGGAAACCACTCAACACTGATGGGATTATCAGGGCACAAAAGAGTTCCTAAAATCTTGTTAGCAATAGGGAGAAAAAAAACCCAAACAAAACCCTGAAAGGATTAATATAATTAAAAAACAAACAAAAACAACAAACCAACCAACCCCAAAATCCTGAAGTTCATGAACTACTCTGCAGAAGCTGTACTGTAGAAGTCGGTGACTTGTATGAGAGACACAGAGGGTGGAAAAAAACGTTCGTCATTTTCTTGAACCTTTACGAGAAGACATGGAAAAATATTGATTTGATTATGATTTGATTATTTTAGACGCAGAAATTTCTTTACATCAAAGAAAGATCAGATGTTGGCTTCAGATTGCCAGCCTTCCTAGTTTATGTACATTGAGCCAGCTTGTAATACTCCCAAGGCAAGAGAATGTAACACGATGTGCTGAGAAGTCATCACAGACTGCTTCATTGCGAGCATAAATGTAGGCTTCCGTTGCATCAGATACTTAACAGCCAGTGAATGTGGCCAGGAAAGGAGAAACAGAACACGTTAAATGTCTCAAACAACACGGATGAAAAGTGCCATCGGCACATGAGTTTGCTGGTCTTTCACAGCATTGCTTATTTATTGCAGGTCCCATGAAGTTCAGGTTACTCGTCTGCAGACGGAGCACCACAGGCTACGTCACAGCTATTAAGGAATCAACAGTCAGGGATGACTGGCTACAGTGACTTCTTCCCAGAGGTTCCTCTCCACCTTTTAAGCGATAACAAACACCCTGTCAAAACTCTTCCACTTTTCTTTTAAAACATTTTTCGCCTTATGCGAAGGACCAGCTTCATGCACCAGGCAGCCCCTCCCTGTGACACACACTAACTATGGAAGTGAGGGGGCTGAAAACAAAGAAAATAATCAATGTGCATTTACCAGCTAATTATCCTGCATTTGGCTAATCATGGTAGTATTAAATCGTTTATGTTTGCTGATAGTGCCATGACTAGCTTGTATCTAACTTTCTGCATCTCGGCTGTAAAACTACAGCACTGTCTGGTCTGCAGAGCTTGAAATGAACTGCCACAATTAGTGACCCATCCAGTATTGCTGCTGGGCTACATCTCTGCTGACTTTCCAGAAGCATCTTGGAATGTTTACATCCTGTTATTGACCCTTTATTCCCAGCATGACTTCAATATTTAATCAATTCTAATTATTAAAATGCTCAATCTAGTATACCGTGATTGGCAAGTTATTTGTGAATGGATTACTTTGTTACTTGACAAGTTTAGACTAATTTCTGAGATGTAACTTCCAGAATTCTACTTGAGAAAGTGTTTACGGATCCACCAAAAACTCCAAAACAAACCAAAAAAGCCCAGCGTCATTGACGTGATCATGCTGCATACACTTTACAACGTGTCTTCATTGCCATTTCTGAAGCATTAAGAGCATGTTTCATAATTTGCCCCCTCTGTGGTTTGCATTTCACAAAAAGGTAAATATATAGTTTAATATAAAGCTGTTAAAAACCTGAAAAAAACAATGAGGAAGTTTGTACCAAACCTTTTTCCAACCATTTGCAAAATGGACTTTAATACAAAGAGAGACACTACCTTGGTGGTTTCAAAGAACCAAAAAAACCACATGCAGCTTGAACAACAAACATCAAAAACTACATCCATAATCAAGAAAAGAAAGGATGCATCAGAAAAGCTTCCATCATGCGAGCTTTAAACCAGAAAGGACCAGTGAACAGGGACACAATCCCAGGCACAAGCCTGCTACCATCTGGATCACTGCAAATAGTCGCATACTTAATGCTGAGTATATACTGGGCTCACTGAAACAACCAATAGTTCAGCTAAAGCCACTATTATAATTAAAAATATAAAAGGATGCATCAGCAAGAGCAGTGTTACCATGTGGACAGGCAGAGTGCGCCAACATTCACTTGCTGAAGGATGATGGACGAAAAAGCTTTACCACAGCAAGGACTCCAGGGAATTGGCGTCCTTCCTTCAGAGCAGTGACTTAGACACAAAAGCATCGTTTCCCATTCCAAACCAGTTCGGGACAAAATCCTCACCCACCAGAAAACTTCTCCAGAGGTTTCTGGCTGTCAGAGATTCTGTTTTGTTGACTTTCTTTGCAGAGCATCTATTGCCTTGCTACATACAGTAGCATAGTCTGTGAATTACTATGAAGCAGCAAAGTACTGCAGTGATACACATCTGGGTTTTAGGACTCAAATTACACTGTTTGCTGTGCTTTATAAAAGAAAAAAAATCAGGAGAATTAACTCTTAACATTATTTAATACTTAGAGAATGACTCTTTAAGCATGTTTACAGTCATTCACATCTAAGGCTCGTTCTCATTTCCTGGAACCTTATCTAATCTAAATTCCATACGGAAGTTTTTGGTGGTATATGAAGATTCATACAAATTAACCACATTCTAATTCATTCAGATGAAATAAACCAGTAAATTTAATAGGGATGAAACTAGAGCTGTCAAATTATACCTGAACTAACAAAAAAAAATCCTGACCTTTTTGTACAAATTTACTTTTAAAGGACTTATTATACAGCCTTAATTCAGAGGATAGCTCAGATGTGGCTTAGTACAGACTTGCTTCCAGTTGACTCACTATTTATGCGGGGAATGCAAAAGGGAATGTGTATTATCTACGTGATAGCAAAGAGCTCACATAGCTAAACCACGAACTTGGAGCTATTCAGGGTTTAGTGCTTACAGCTCTGGAAATTATGGCCTCTATACCAAAACCAGTCCAGAAAGCATGACAGGAACCAGGATGAGATACAGTAGAGAGAACTTTTGCTGTACATTTACTGACACGACCTCCCCAAAAACTTCCCACAAGCTTTTGAGGACAGCATTTAATCATTCCTATCTTTTCTCTGCAAGATTTTATATATTATATATAAGTACTATAAATTTGAGTATATCAATAATACATACAATAATATATATACTTATAATAAAGTGCCAATAATGAATGTAAAAAAAAAACTTTACTCAAAACAGTTATGAAGAAATGATCAATATTACTTCATACCATAATGCTAAGTGCAATATGGTAAATGACGTATTACAAATTAGCTTCTATGAACAACCAGCCTCGACTACAGCAATTCTATAAAGAAATCCATAGAGACAGATGGAAAAAGCCGTCGGCAGAACATAACAGTTCCCCATAAAAAGGTCTTCGGCTGAGGAAAATAACTGCACAATGAGAACCTCCTATCTCAAGAGGACAGAGAGAATATAACTGAACAAAAAGTTAATGTCAAGCTCCCATCCTGAAATCCAAAACCAGTTAGCTCCACATAGCTGCTTGAAGTATTTACCAAACATGTTCTATCTGAGAGACTGTCTTCTTTATAACACAGAAGTCCCAGTGAAACACGAAATACTCCAAGAAATAAAAACAATGTCAGCATTTGGATCAGAGGAAATAAAGAACTGTTCCAAATCAAAGCAAACTGTTTTAAAAGAAACAAAATGTTTAAATGGACTTATTGGTCGAGGAGAGCTCAGAAACTGGAAAAATCTTTTATTATGATCTTGTGACAGGGAAAAAGAAGTAGTAAAAGATAAGTATTTTAAATAACCCAGACGCTTTTTGTGATGATTCAGCCCTATTTGTTACTTTTCATAGCTGGCAAGCTGAATGTCTTAATTTCTACACCCTTTTTATACAAATAAGAAGTAGCCACTGATGAGAAATTGTTTCAGTCGGAATTCGGGGAATGGCAGTTAATATCTCCTCTCCTGTACAACTGGGATTGAACGTTCATAAAGTGCAAGAGGACAAAAGTAATTGACTAAAGGCAAATTTGAAAGCAGCCATAAAAGCCACCTTTTACACCTGTTCTTAGCCCTCAGTACACACTGCCATTTACAATAGGTTTAGTGAATGATCTATCAGTATTGGCCTTGGGTGACACCCTCTCCACACAGATAACTGTACATATGGAGATCTTGCAGGACACGTTCTCTAATAAAAACGTTGGTTCAAAGATTTGACAGTGACAATTCATCACAGATATTTTCACCCTAAGCATTATACCAACAAAAACCCAAGCGTTTTATGGCCCTAAACCCCCTGTGTATCATTCCAGGAAACATTTCATCATAACAACATCGCTGACAGCCAAATACTGCAGCCAACCCTCATCCTGCCAGCAAAAGGCTGCCTCCCAGCAACGTGTATTCTGATGTCCTTGTGTAGCCTAAATTTAAACATCTCTAGGGACAGGGCTCCCATCCTTTTCTCCAGAGAAATGTTCTACTGCTTATGAGACCTGACTGTGAAGATGGTTCTCCTTTTATTCAGATTAAACTCGCTGCTAAGCTTACTACTGCCAATTTTGACGATTCGTAACCTGTCCCAGTGTCCTAAGTAATAGCCCCTTCTGCACAAGGTTTATAGCTTTCAGGTACGCCGATTAGTACGTTAGCCCTCTCCCCATCACCATTAAACTAAGCTATGCCACATTTATATCTTGGATTACTCCGCTTGAATCAGCCTTCAGTATGTGATCATTTGTTAATCCCTTACAAACTCTCTCCAAAATAAACACAATGTCCTAAACACCATATGTTTTTAGACTGCTGTGAACTGCCCAATAGTTTTTATATATTATATTCCTTCCTAGGTGCCCAGACCTGAAGGCAGTAATCCAGATGTAGCCATACAACAACAGCAACAGATCAGCAGTGTTATTCTCTTCCTGACTTCTGTAACTCAGTTTCTGGTGGTCAGTCCACATTTCCTTCCATAAAACACTAGTCTGCTGTGCAAGAATATTCCATGTCTCTGCAACCACTACTGCCACCCCTTGTGCCTGGTCCCATCTTCTCCTTCCTCCAGTTACTCTCAGCTTCAGCAGTACGCCTCAAATTCAGCTCTGTCTCTCTTCAACACTTAGATCATCCTGAAGGATTTGCAGAGCATCTTGAACTGTTTACAAGTACTGATCTTTTTCCTCATCCCTCTCCAGAGCGATCTCGCACTACTTTTGAAGAATGCACTGGAGGCCATCAGACACCTCCCTCCTTTGCCAACCGTGGAGGGCAACCAGCACCGAGGTCATGCGCAAAGGCTCTCTCGAAGCCCCGGCTGAAACGCTGACTGATGCCGCAAAATTAATAAAACCTTTTCCGTTACCAGTGGTAACAGGCAAAATCCAAGGCAGCAAAAAGGATCTGTGGCTTTATAATATGCTACTCAAAATATCTGCTGATGGTCATAAGACAGAAAGAATAAGCCAAAAAAACTGTATGATGTAGTCAGTTGGCAACTGGGGAAAATCACACACAAAATGAAATGCATTCAGCACTGTAAAAGCAGGGCTGTGGGAAATTGTTGGTTCTCCATATAAGGATCCAATATTTTTTCAATTTGCCAGCATAGCATAAAGCACATAAAATCTTAAAATAAAATTCTAAACGTTAACCATGAAGAACACTTTTTACAATATTTCTTAAGAATGTTAATTCCGTACACCCATGAGTCCCGATTTTACAATTTGCAGCCGGCCTAAATGAAAAATAAGAATTTTTGAATTCGCCATATAAAAAGTCAACCACCTTTTTAATTGAGAGTTAGAAAAGTGTAATTGAAAATTACTAACCTCAACACGCTCATTAGCGACAAATCCTAACCCCAGTTAAACACAGCTCTAACAGGATTAAAGAGGCATGCAGGATGATGTATGCAGCGCTGGTATGTAAGAAAAGCCGAAGAAAAATCTGGATCCATCTGCAGAGCAGGGGTCAGACAGAAAGCTCTGGGACCAGCTTGGTGCCTGAGATGCACACGCACCCTTCCCGGTACCTCCCTTTGTTGTTGGAGCTACAGATGCTGGAGCTACACAAACAAAAAACAGCACCCTCCGGACCACAGGAGCTGGGAGCGTGCCCCACTGCTGCCTGGAGATACCACTGCTGGGTCTGTAAGCTTGGAGGTCACCCGAGCTCCTGCGGGTGGACAATGGCATGCCACATGCCTCACAGCAAGGTGCTCTGCAGAGCACAGCCACCCTTTTCACATTTTTAATGGTCCTTCGGCACTCACCCCACTGCACAAAGCTCCTCAACAAGTGGGCAGTTTGGTCTACCACAGCGACAAAAATGGCATGTACAGGTAAGCAGGACCCAGGCTAAGTTTCATAGTCTCAAGGTCCTTCCATGAGCATCAAAATCATTGAGCATGAGATGTTCTATTGATCATAGGCCACTGACTGCACATCTAAGGAGGCTCAGGAGGGTAAATAATTTTTTCCCAAGTCAATTGTAAATTGGCTTCCTAAATTGTCTCCAGATCCTTTCCAGACAGCAGAATGGAAATAATTAGAGGTGGTTGGAAAATGGAATTCTTGTCCTGCGGGGAAAGTCTGATAGTCCTGTACTTATTTTTATCCTGACACAGGCCAAAGTGTAAAAGCCTTAAAATATTTAGTAAAGCAAAATACTGCAAGGTATTCTGATATACACCAAAACAGCATCCTGAACACACTTTGACCTATTTTGCGGCTAGAGAAGAAGTGGACCAGAAAGCACCTTGAGCTCAATCATACCGGTGCCAGCTGGGCGTGAGGGGTATGAGACCCAACAGGCGCTGCCACAGATGAGCATACCCAGGCTGGGAGACAGGGAAGCTGCGGGAGGAGAGCGCCAGCCAGGGAGGATCCCAATACTTGACAGAGACCCGCAGCACCAGGGAAGGGCTGCCCAAGGACTAGACACGGGTCACGGCCAGTGGCCACCCCAAGTAGCACTGAAGGGCACTTTCCAGATTTGGCAGCGCAACCCCCACACGGCGCAGCGCTGGGCTGCTCCCGGGCCCCATCACGCAAAGTCACTTCCAAAGCCTGGGAAGAAACCAGGCCAGCACTGCAGCTCCTGATGGAACTCTCTTGGGGAGTGGCCCAAGTCATGCATTTGGATGGGGAGGACCAGAGGAAGGCAGTTTTGCCTGGGCAAGGCTGATGGGGCCAGGACAGCTTTCCCAGCCCAGGAAGCAGGGTGCAGGAGCTACCACCTCCACCACTACAGCACCTCCCCACCCCAACACAACCGGCACAAGGATGACCCATTCCTCACATGGACACACCACCAGCCCACATAAATTACTGCATTTCCTCCCCAAGATCCTTTCTGCCCCCGCGAGACCACATGGCAGTCACTAGTACTGTTGACACAAGCTCTCCCCACACCTCCTCCTCTCACTTTGGGTGGCAGGAGGACAGTGGTAACCACATTTAAGCACCGCTCCTTTCTTAATCTTCTGAAGACAAATTTAAATTACATGTTCTGGAGGTTTCGATGAGGAGGTTCCCCCCGTTTAAAAAAAAAAAAAAACAAACAAAAAACAAAACAAAAAAGCCCAAAGTACACAAAAAACCCAAACAACTTTGTTTTAGTCAGCAGCATTTCATTCTAACATTTCCTGCTGCTTACTGTTCAGGAAACACTTGCCCACCACCTACATACACACCGACTTCTCTGCAGAGAGTAGTCCCAGAGGTGGGAACCAAGACACCATGGGGAAATAGGCAGAGAAGTGATCTGTAAAAGTCACACGCAAACCATAAACAAGAGTAGAGGGGTGGATTACCCTCAACACCTTTTTGGTAGAGGAAGAACAAACATGTCTTCCCTGTTGATCTCCATGTACAGCACGATGCCTTGTGCTGCATAACCAGAGATACACTGTTGAACCGAGAACCTAGGTAACTCTAAGTCAAGTAAAAGTCTTTCTTGCTGACACCACGGAGATAGCTGCTTCATGCAGGACATCCAAGTAGGATGCCTCATGGGAAAACCTTTAGTGCCATCACTCTTTTAGTGATCTTCTCTGCAGCTGTGTAGCTGACAGAGCCATGGAAATCTTGAGCAGATGAGAATTCTGCATTGTTTGGTTCCTGGCTTCAACAAAGTGCCCTTGACTAGTACTCCTGATGAGGAGGACACCTCTGTAACTTGCTCGAAGCCACCATTCCCTCAATGCAACGTTCCACCATACAGCTAAGGAGGCATGTCTTCCTCTTCAGATCATCTGGCCACCATTCCCTCAATGCAACCTTCCAACGTACAGCTAAGGAGGCATGTCTTCCTCTTCAGATCATCTGGCAACCATTCCCAAAGGAACCTGCAGCGTGCTGTCCAAGGACAGCTGAAGCAGACAGGGCCTGAAGCACAAAATGGCTAGACATGGACACCAGAAAAAAAAGTTTATACCATTGTACCTTTCACCAAAAGCTCTCCCCAAGACAGACTAAGGTAGCAGGGGAGACAAAAGAGCCCTCAGTTGCAGATGAGGAAGGTTTAAAGGCTTCGTCTCTCCTAACCTTCCCACGTGGAAATGCTGCTTCCAAACAGGTTTACACTGAAGAGTGCCAATTCTACAAGTACAGGGCCCCAAAAAAGAAGGTTTGATGAAGAAGGTGAAACACCATCCAGAAAATATCTTTTGGTGTTTTGGACTTATTTGGCCACCAAATCAGGACCTAATTGTTTCTTCCTCTTTTAATATTTCTACACAGTGAGACAAGCTTAAAACAAAATATATTAAAAAAAAAATCAATTAACAAGCTCAAAGGCACTCAAAGAGAGGCAAGATAGTAAATGATGTCAGTTTCCTTTCATCAAAGATGCAGATTCACAGGATGTGTCTATAGGTTACGATGCCAACAGGTTCAAACTTGTTCTGAACAGACACAAGGAATCCCTGCCCACACTCAGAGATAACCAAAAGCCTTTTGAACACTTGGGATGGCTCTGGGCCAAACTAATAAACTCTGCTGAGCCGCAGGGACATCACTTTTAGCTCTGTGCCATTAACTTAGGCTCGGCACATGCTGGCAATGTTCACAGCACTTCACGGTGGCTCGAAACACGGGCAGAGTTCACTCCTGGCTGCCTTCACCACAACATGTAGCAGGAGCGGCCATCATGCTCACAGCTTTGTCTTCAAGCCTTGACTTCAATCTTGGGGCCATTCATGCCCATTATCAATCCAACAAAAAACACGTCAGGCCAGTTTTTGACTCGAGCTTCAATGTTTTGACACAGAAACAAAGTTTTTCACCTGAAGGCGACGAAAGGTGTTGAAATGAGAGTCTTATTAAAGCAATACCCTTGACTTTAGCTTTGAATTACACTGTTTTAGAACAACTTTTCTATTGAAAATTAGGAATTTATGCATTTGTGTGAGACCTTAAACAAAACAGCATTTTTATTCAAGTGTTTCTTTGGAAATACTTCCTCAGCCCTCCAAACAGCACGTCTGTTCAGCGGGTTGGGTGGGGGAGCAGAAGAGGGGATGATGAGACTTACATCGTGTTTACGGCAGGTAGAGCTGCCAGGCTTCTATCCAGCTTTAAGACTTACAGCCTTTGAAAGCCCTTGTGTCTGGTCTTTGACTCAAAAATGACATCTCTACAGACAGACAGAGGGGTATGGGACTGTAAAACCAAAGCATATTTTCTTAACACTGCTCCAGAACTCCAGAAATATCCTCTGCTAAACGTGTAACAGATGCATGTTCCTCATTAAAAAAGTGTTGCTATACATTATGTCTTGGCTGCAGACAGATTCTGGCAAAGCCCGATACACTGTGGACATATAATTCATGTGTATAGTATGTGAACTCTGTACCCTGCTTCTCAACCTGCTGAGGTCCTCTTGTGGATCTCAGGCCACGGAAACGGGAGTGAAGGGAGAAAGCTTGTAGACATGGAGGACCAGTGTGAGGCTGATTCTGTAACAGAAAATAGCAAAGCTTTTGGACGTACTTCTGACACCATCCCCAGGCACCCAGCTTTTATTCCCATGTGTGTTGTGAACTGGAAAAGCAGCACCAATTCCAGCTACCTTTCTTTGAGAGGAAAAAGAAATCATCACTTCATGATGACCATTTTGTTCCTTGAGTCATCCCTCACCTTTTGTTGAAATTTATGTTTTAGGTTCTTGGAAAGGTAGGTCCTAAAGATGAATTACAATATTTTTTTGGCTGATTGGTGCTTAAAACCAGCCCGTGCTAAGCATAACTTTGTAATCCACAGGGAGACCCTCAGTTTTATTCCTTGCCTGGTATTCAGACTTCCATTTAATTACTGGTTACTTAGATTTATAGGCAGATTTGCTAAAAACAGTGACTCTCTGTGTGCAGACAATAACCTTTTGATGGGTATGGTAGTAAAACTGAAATTCCTATGTAAACAGGACCAAATTCTAAAAGTAGCTGGTGTGGCTCTATAATGAAATTGGCAGCACTGTGTGGGTACTTTGTCGTGGAGAATGCTAAATGGTGCACAGCCAGCATTTGCTCCATAAACTGTCACACAAGAGAACCACAACTGTTGGGTGATTTGTTTTTCTAATGTAGTTCTCCGCTATGGGAAATGTCTTTTCCATGACCAAATGTAGAAGCTGTCAGGATCCAAAAGAAATACAGTGGAGAAAGGTGATGTCTAGAAGGTGTCTCCCAATGGAGTAGAAAAGTGAGGGAAAGTGTTTCTCAAAGACCCAGGTTTGGTAGCATTATGAAAAAGCACACCACTTAGAAAAGAATTACTTTAAGGATGCTGTCATTAGTTGTTGAGCATCAATTATGCTACTACAACACCCAAATCCTTCTGTTCCTTCATTAGGCAGTACTGATGATAAAATTGTTGTGTACTTCAACAGATAGCAGATGCATGTATTGCTGTTTATCTCTTCTGAGGGTCTCCTAAATTTTACAAAATGAAGTAGATCTCATCGCCTTTGACAGGCAGAAAATACTAACATCCACCTTTCATTACTGAAGAAACAAACACCCTGCAAGTAAGTGACAGATGAGCTACGCCTCAGCAAATAAAGCAGTACAGTAGCACTAGTCCCAAGTTTCCTATTTTGTTACATATTCCTCCTGTCATTTCATTGTAGTTTTATCCTCACGTAAGTACCATAGACAACAAAAAAGCCCCTGTAGCTTTGTTCATAATAATAGAGGGTAGGTAAAAAGGTAAGGTCTTTACTACCAATGAAAGGATAACCCCGAGTCAGAGTTCTAAAAGCAAACAATATGGACTGACTTTACTTCAAATAGATGCTCCGGTGCAGTCTCTATCTCAATAATGGGAAAAGCAGCACAGCTCTCCTTTTTCCTGCTTCTGTTTGGATCAGACAAAGAAAAAAAAATGCAGATTTCATCATCTAAATTCAAAGCCTAAGGACCCGGTCAGACAAGAAGACGCACTCCATTTAAGTATTTGCAATGGCTATTAAGGGGTTGATTCTGGAGAAGTAATCAGATACAGAGTATTTTTACTGGGGTTCAGGTGTCCACAATACCCAGTGAAATAATCAAGGCAACCCTGACCAGACTGCAAGACTCCTGTGTACGTGTCGATACTTCCCGACGGTGCAATTGTAGCTCTTAATTAGGCCTTGCTGCTATCTATTGCACACTTTCAAGTGCCTGATCTAACAGTTAGCTGTCTGCCTAATTTCCCCACCTGCTGCCAGCCTAGGAACTGGTTGTTCATACCAAGAGCAAAGGTAGGACAGGGCCACTGCGAGGAATGTGAGAGCTATTAGCGATAATACACCGACTGCAACCAATCTGCTCAACAAGAAGGGAGTGTCAACACACATCAGTAGCCTACATTGCAATTGCCAAGAAACAAAGTTCACATCATTTTTATGTCCCCGAAATGTCAGCTCAATTGCAAATTTAAAAACAATAGTTTTATCACTTTGCCAGTCGTAAGACGAATCTTAATAATCTTAGTAATGTTGTATTGACTTTGACCTGGCCAGAGACAAGTAAGTCACAGATGCAGAGAAAAACAGAAGCCTACAGAGTAATTACAAAAAATAAAAATCACAGACACGATATCACATGCTAAACCCCTGTACAATCCCTATTACCAACTGCAATCTATATTATCCTTGGGGGATATTTGTAGATTAAGCTGCCTGCTAGCAGCATCATGTTTTATCGGATGTCCAATGCATTACTGGCATTATAAAAACAGATAAACTTTACAGAGGGGAGAATATTGTTGCGAGTATTGTGTGAGTATTTCCCCTTATTGCTGTTAACTACTGCACTGTGACACAATTTAAAAATTGCCCCCTAATTCAGAACAATTCAGAGCCCAATGCACTTAAAGGGAAAATTTATTTTACTTTTTACTTTCAGCTGCAAAAAATGATACTTTTGCTAAATAAAAAAATATCAAGGGAGGGGAAAAGATTCATAGTGAGACCCTGAGCATGAGGTCATGAAAACCTATACAAAGAGGGAGTTTAAAAAAAGTCATCATGTGTAATTACACAATATAAATAATTATAAGTGGGTTTATAAATAACAGCTTCACTTTTCAGGTGCTACTTGTGCTTTGTGATAATGAAAGAGCATAATTGCACTTAGCACCATTTAGTATTTTTCCATATACAAAGAATTTCATAGGTACGGTATGCCAAATGGGGACAACAGTTATATGGATGAATACCTACACTAAAATCACTGTTGTCAGGTGACACTGATTTATTTTGACAGTGAAAATGAATTTCAGACAAGTAGCACCACATCCATTCCACCATCGATTTCTGGCTTTTGCACCAGTACTTTCGCAACTGGAACTTCAAAGCTTGCACGCAGAAGGTGTGACGCAGTGAAACGAGCAAAGAGGTATTCCTCCTGCAGAATCTGCTGACATTCTTGAGAATCAGAGCATCAGAAAAACTCACTGGACTTTTGGCCGCAATATGCCCTCCTGCTTGCATGTAAACAGCAGGCTAGGAATTTCCTTCCCTTTTTTAGCTCTTTCCTCAAAAGCTGATGCTGAGTTGAAGATATCATGAAGATTGTTAACTGATGCTGAGGGACATGGTTTAGGGGTGGTTTTGGCATAGGTTTATGGTTGGACTCAATGATCTTGAAGGTCTCTTCCAACCCAAGTGATTCTATGATTAAAAAGCAGGGGCAAGCATCTCCCATCACCAGCCCGTTGAACATGACAGACGACTGAAGGGGACTGCAGAATTAGCCGATACATTTGCCTGGTAACGGGAAACAAAAGCTGATGAAAGGGCAATCCCTTCAAACTGGATCCGATTATGCTTCCTGGTGAGCAGCAGGATGGAGGGGAACATCAGCCTGTATGCATCTCGAGTGGCAGAAACATGAGGATCAAGTTAATAAGACCCCTTGTGACAAAACGAGAACAATTTTAGAAAGCTCCCATTCAGATCAAGTCAAACCCAACTCAGACATGTACTCATTGATGATTTCAGCTTAACGAGTTTAGACTGAAATGCCCAAAACTAAGCAGTGGGTTACTTATTTGAAAACTTGAACATCTTTAAGCAAATATTTTCCCCTCTCCAGATCTGATAAAGGAGAGTATATACAAAATATTTCAGTTCAAATAAAACATTCCTGTTGGTTTAAAACCACACAAAAAACCTAAATTATTTTAACAGTTTCTTTTTTCAAACAAGATGCCTTGCAGTCAGTTGGTAAAGCTTGAAAGCTTATAATTACTTAACAAGCTTTGTATGCCAAACAATGGTATCTTAATGGTTCAAGTTTCTCTTCTTTCTGCTGTCATATATACAGTGATCACACAACTTAATTACAGGGAGTTAACACTGCCAAATATCTCACACTAAAATTGTGATATAGTTCTATTAGAAATCACAACAATTATACACTAATTACTGGTACCACTACTACGTTGAAGTGCGCTCTCTCCCTGTCTATGCGCAGGTCACATCTATGGACAGTCAAGATAAAATTTGCACCAACTGGCCTAAAGGAACACTCTGCAGTGGGAGCAGGCTACACCAACATCAGCTCCAGTCCCGGGACTCAGTCTTTCCACAGTAGAAACAGTTCAAGACTGTTTCTTGAACTAGAATGAGGTGAATGCCCTGTTTTTACAGGGCTGCATTTAGTGTTTCCCTTTAAAAGCTATTTTGTTAATATTGTGGTGCTTCATAAAGGCAAATAATTCCACATATGGTTAACGCACATAAACATGCCTCCTGCCTCTGAAGAGATACAGCTTTTAAGAGCATTTTCAAGTGACTAATATCAACACAAATCAGCAATTTAAACTTTACAGCATCAACTGAAGAAGACATTTTGGCACGTAAGTATCCAGGCTTTTCCCAGTGTCCCTGCAGAACACGTCTACAGCTCTCTTTCTATACTCAGAGAAGATGCACACAGCCTTTCAAATGACAATGATGCAATCTAAATGATTTAATTAGAATAATATGCTCTAGTCCTCGGCCACCCTCTCGCTATAAAGTAGGAATTTCCTCTGGGCAAGCACTGCACACCAGCCAAGCTGCGACTGCTTTTCCCAGCTCCAAAAAATGTAGTTTTACTTCCCATTCCTGTGAGACACCAGAAGGGTCTACTAAGTTCTTTGACGTGTTTCCTTTCTTCTCTAAGTCTAAATCCATCTTCACAGTACAAGGAAAACAGAAGCAGTTGTTACCATGGTACACAGTTCAAAACACTAATAAGAGCTACTGAAAAGCATGCACGTTTGTACTGCCTTCGATTTACTTTTCGAATCAAAACTGGAAGTTCATTTCTTCTCCCAAGATAGTTTTTCTTTTTTAATTAAGAGACTTTAAAGCCTGAATCTCTCTTTTTCTGGGGAAGTCATGGAAGCAAAAAACAAGATAGACTCTATTGCCACCCCATATTTATCTCAAACCCTATAATTTGTAAAGATTGTTTGTCTAAAACCCAATACCAACATATTTTTTATTTTTTTTAATTACAGTAGAAAACTACTTTATACAACCTTTTCTTGGCAGTGCTTAAATATCAAGAGTGACAAAGTTAAATTCAACTTATTTCACTTCCAAAAAGCAGTAAGGAAGAAAAATAAGCAGCAAGAACAGTTTTCCTGCTTTTAATTTTTATTAGTGATTCAGATAAATTAATTCCTTTACACATACAAGAAAAAGTTGCGGACTTGAGTGAGCAACAAACTTCTGCAACTGACTTCAGTGGAGCCCAAATTAATATCCTCAGAGAGAACATTTGTCTTCTGCTTCCTAATTGGAGATAAGAAGTTCACTTCTAAATTGCATCCTAGAGACATTTGACTAAAACTATTTTCCTCCAGGGAAAAAGTAAACATCTATAAACATTTTATACTAACACTACAAAGCAAAAAGACAGACTAAGCACTATTAACATGCACTTTTTTTTTTCCCTTCATTGCATTTATAAGAAACAGGCAGCGATGCACGCCACGAGGCTGCGATCTAATCAGACACAGTAAGGCCCTGTCTAGACAAGCAAAAGTTATCACAATCAGTTAGCGTGGTTGAAGACCTCCATTAAGACGCAGGCCAGCAAGTTGGAAACCACATTAGCAAACGACGCAGCACGACCAGGTGACCAGGCAGCCAAGGGACCTCCCGGTACTTTCAAAAAAAAAGAAAAAAAAATCAGGATTCTCTCCAGCTCATTGGCACACTGGCATGTCGCAGCAGCACTCCATCACCGTCGAGTCTGACAGACTCCCGACACGCGAGCAGTGCGCGAGTGCGTAACCCCACAGCTCCCTGACCCAGCAGCGCACGGGGAAAAGGAGCCCACAGGTAAGCAAAGAGGAGCCAGAGTGCTATTCCATGATGCTGTGCCCAGGCACAAGCTGACCCAGTCCCAACAGCAAGGTACCACGCACCCACAACAGAGAAGACACTGTTTACTCGGCAGGTGAGCACCTGGTGAGGGATTTATTCTCATGCTTCATCCCTTGGAATGATATCACTTTTGTTTGCAGAGAAACACGCTTCTCCCATGTTTGGGATATAAGCACATACATCCTAGAAACAAGAAACCCTATACTAAAGAAGGCAGAAAAACCAAGCTAGACAAACCATGAAAGGAATGAAAAATTAAAGATGAGTGATAAGAATTACATCTAAAGGAAAGCAAACTTGCTTCCTTTGCTGTGATCTTCCCCACGACCTCAAAACTTTTAAGGCTTCTGAATATCACCTATTTGCTTTGCAAACTGCATATTCACAGCATATTTGATTCAGTGGCAAATGTGATAAAACAAAACTGCACACAACCTATTTATTACTCTTGCTTTGTCACTCTTTTTCAAGTAATTGATTTTAAAATAAAGAAGCAGACAATTCTAAAGAGAAAAAGGAGGCAGTGGGATCACCTAGAATATCGTTATCTCAATGTCTATAGACAGTAGGAGCACTTCTGAATCTAGACACTCCAACATTTAATCACGGTCCACGAGAAATAGAAACAGAGCCCAAAAAAGTGCTCATATTTTAATTACCACCAACAGTAAAACCTATTTTCAGCTACGCTATCCCAAGCAACAAACTACAAGCTTTACAACTACTATTAAAGGCCTCACAAACCATTTGCCGAAGAGGGACAAGCATATACTTCTGCAGTTTCACAATACTACACATACGCTTTTGGGAGGGGAGAGGAAGCTATAAACCATCCACAATCCACCAGGGAAAATCTATCGTCTTTGAATCAAGAACAGGCTTCATAATAAATTCCTTGGCTATTGTATTATATAATCTCATTGGTAGCATTTGTCCAAACTTTTCCAGTGCATCACTTTGTGTCACTGCAATTTACCTTATAGAGGGGAGAAAAAAGAGAAAATCCCACAGAGAATTTGAGAGTATACACAGAAACAGTTGCAACTTTTCCATTATCATTACAATATTATTATTCCATTTTCAGAAGGAAAGCACTTCACTTTGGCTCCACCAGAATCTCACCTTTGGCTCCAAATGGTACAGCAACCCTGCCAATCTATAAAGGTGTTCCACAGCAGCACGAAGGATCCTTATTAATGTGCCTACGCACTATCAAACACAAGGTCCGAGTTGAATTTGTCACTGCAAATGTGGGCAGCCGGCACAGGGAGCTCACCAGTGCGGTCAGTGGGTAGGGTACCCACATCACCCTCTGCAGGCATCTCACCGAAGGCGATTCGGTGAGGTCTTCAGCAGTGCTTGGTGGTAACACCATCAGCTGAGATTGGAAGAGCTCAGATCTGGCTAACAATTGCAGATTTTGGAAGCGCATCTACTATTAAAAACAAACAAAAACCAGTCCTTCAACCAAGTCATGGTTAGCCCCATGACAAGCTGCACCGTGACCCAAGGAGAAGAGTGCCCAAACGCCACAAATCAATACCATCGAGTTCTGCATGCAAACATACAGCCTACCTCTCTTCTGTAGGCAACAATAAGAACTAATTATCGTTTGCACTTGCAGCCAACAGTTATTACTTCCAGATAGAATACTTACAGCAAGGATCTAACATGAGACAGTGAGTGCTCCCCAGGACCTAAGCACCAAATGAACACCTTTTGCCAGCTTTTCAAGGGACTGCAAATAATGGAAATGGAAGGATCAACTGCTCTATCAACAGCATCTAAAGCTACACTGCCACTAATGGGGTTGAGGGGCGTTTCACAGCACCGTCCACCTCTGGCCATGGATTTCCACCTCCTGTCTTCAGTCCACACTACTACAAGTGTTGAACCAGGAGCAATTCAGTCAGTATTCCGATGGGTTTTTTCTAATTGTCAGCATTCATTTTCAGCCTCATGAGTGACCCAACCCGACTCACCCCCATCAGGGACAGCACAAGCGATGTGTTGAGATGGTATAAACCAGGAAGGGAAAGGCCCGATTCCCCACCTTTGGCTGCAGCAAGGACTTTGCTGCCTTATGCTGGGAACCAGTTTCTACTTTTCAACCATCTCCAGGATTGAGAAACACACACTACTTATTTCACCCAGAGGATCAGCACCCATTCCTGTCATAAGCCCATGTGATAATTACTTATTACTACAAGTGTCATGACAGCCTGTAAAACATCTGGCTCACCCTGCGCATTAAGTGCTAGACAGACACACTGCAAAGAACAGCAAAAGCCTGTAAGAACTTAAACACACTTTTTATAAAACCCTGCATATTGCGCTGTGCCATCTACGGTGTTCACTGTTGACCAAAGCAACAATTACGCAAACACTTGGGCCCTTGCTTAATTTTTCTGTTACAAACTATTCTATTACATTTAATGGATTAATTTGCAAAGGCTCATTTTTTCCCCAGCGAAGGAAAGGTCCCAGGGCTGCATGCAGAACCACTGGACAGACCCCTGGGGGAGTCAGGGAAGGCGACAGGCAGCTGGAAGCACCTTCAGTCACACTGCAGCTCGACAAGCAGTTTTGGCAGCGATGCCAAGTCTTGCCAGTTTAAAAAAGCAGCCCTACCTTCTCCACACCCTCTTCTCTTAACCCACAGTGAACCAAATCACAGAACCGATCCAGGATGAAATTAAATCTGGTTTTTGCTCAGTGCCTATATCCAGTTCACCGCAGGGCAGCATAAGCGTTCGTGCTGGCATGAACAGGGAAACGAGGCAGAGGTAGGCAGGGGCTGCCGGGGCAACACCAGGTTATGCCAGTTTAAACCACCCACAATACAACCGTACCCTGACACTGTAGTTTCAGCCCTGCTACACTCATCTGACCATCACTGACAGTGGAAAGATAAAGGGTGTTCCTCCCCTTCCTCCCCGCTCTCTCCCCATGGCACTGGGGCTCAGCAGCAATGCCGAACCCTCCCCGGGAAGCCAAAGCAGGAAAAAGAACTCCTGCAAAAACCCCTGGGGCTGGGTTAGGTTTCTGCCACATTGGCTCCCAGAGCTGGCTTTCCACAGGGTCAGATGAACTGGTGCAAGGGAGAGGGTGCGACGAGACCACAGCAGCTCATCCCACTGCAAAAACATCCAGAGCAAGACGTCCGTATCTCCCCCAGCTATGGCGAGCAAGCCTCTCCGGGACCAGCCAATGCCTCCCTCGGGGACCAGTCACAGAAGTAAACCCAAGTATATAGAGAAATGTTTGTAGGATTTTAAGTTTCACTCATGCCAAAAACATAAGAGGACGTTATTGTAAATTAAGTTAGATTAAAAAAAGGTCATACGAAGTACTGGTTTCCTTTCACATTCTTTGCATATACAAAGATCCCAACGGTTCCAGTGGGATTTTCTTGTATAGCTTTATGGAAAGCTGATTGAAGAAAATGACCATTAATCCCTCTGTTCACTTAAAACGTTAAATTAATTTCAGTGGGAGCTCTGGATGTGAAAGGAACCCAGCGTGGCACCCTTGGACTCCTACATGCAGCTCACTCGGGCTACAAGAGCCCTTGCAGCCACCCAAAGAGGCCAAATTTACTCCGATGTTATTTAAAACACGGTACCAAAAAAAAAAAACCGAACCCAAAACCAACCCACCAACCAACACAAAGGAAAAAAAAACCCAAACCACGACCTTCATCCAGCCACCCTCAGCAGGCTTACAACTACTCCCGCAAGCCGGGAGGAGCCCAGCTGCCCCGTGGGTCGCTGACGGGCACCGGCTCCCGCGGCCGGGCCGGGGAGAGCGCCCGGAGCCGTGGCCTCTCCGGGGGGTTCCCAGGCGGAACCCCGCGTCGGGCGCGGAGCCGCGGTTCTTTGTTCGGCGGGGACGGAGCGGCCGCGCCCCGCGGAGCCGGTCTCGGTCGACCCGCGGGAGGGCGGCCGGACCCCGTCCCGCCCCGGCGGAGCCGCCGGCACAGGCGAAGAGCAGAGGAGAGATTTCACCCCAGCCAGCCAGAAGCCCACCCGCTCCCATGGCCCCCCTTACCTGTCCGCGGGCGCGCAGCCCCGAGGACTTTGTCCCACGCCCTCCCCGCCGCTCCCGGTAAAGAAGTTGCTGCCTCTACGCTCCGCGCACCGACGGCGGCGCTTGCCCGCTCCCCGCCGTCCGTCCCTCCCTCCCTCCCTTCCACCCTCCCGTCGAGGGGCGGTGGCGGCCCGGCCCCGCCCCGCGGCTCCTCCGGGCCGGGCAGGGCGGCGAGGGGTGTCCGCACCTCGGGGGCTGCGGGTAGCGCCCGGCGAGCACGGAGGCTGCCGGGCTGGTCCGTGTGTCCGCCCTGGGAAGGGCTGGGGGGGCTCGCCTGGACCCGCAGGATCCCTGCGAGGGCCGGCAAAGGGTGCGGGATGCCGGCGCTGCCACCCCGTCCTCCTCCTCCGTTTGCCAGAGCAAGATCTCCTACCTTTTGGGCTTCCTTTATTTACACTTACTGCAAGTTGCCTACCCGGCTAATGCAGCTGGAGGAAAAACTGAACCCGAGAAGAACCTCGCGCCTCTAGGTTGTTCATTTCCGCCCGGCCACGCAGGTTTTTAATGGAAGAGAAATCACCTGGGAGAGCTCTTCCCAGAGGGGCTCCGCAGCAGGACCCACTGCGCAGGGAACGGCTCCCGCAGCGCAGCTGCAATTCCTGCAGCTGCTTGGGGAAGCTGGGGCAGGCTGCTGCCCCGGCGCAGCCCATTCGTAAGAGCACAGAGGAGCTGGCACACCACCTGCAATTACCTCCTCTCCTCACCTCTTCTGATGTATTTATTACTATTATTGCACCGTGCAAGGACGTTCACTTGCGTGTTATATTACAGAATTAACCTTTGTTATGTTAGCAGCCCTGTCGGTCTCTCTCCAGGGAAGCTGTGAGCTTGGGGAGAAGGGCTTTATTTTGGGATAGTCAATGGCTTTTATTTTATTTTATTTTATTTTTCCCCTTGCCCTGAAAAGTTTGGTTTGGTTTGCTGATCTTCAGTTTAAAAAATACCTACTAAAATTCATATTTATCTGCTCTACTGCACATTTGGGAGTTCTAATCCTGCAACGAGACCTCACTGCAGTCACCCTGCTCCAGATCGCTCACCCGGAGTACATGACAGTTGAAATCCAAGAGTGTAAAGGAACAATGCATTTCTCATCAAAAGAACAGATGAAAAAATGTTCTTTGCAATGGAGAGCAGCATGGTGAACGTTGGGGGGGTCCTTTGTTCCTCAGCTAGTCTGTGCCACAGCTGGCCCTTAAAGTTTTGTCTCCTCCCCAGGCGGGCTATATACCCGTATACCAGTATCTGCAGAGAGGTCTGTTGTGTCAGAGTAGGAAACCTGAGTGGAAGTGAATCTCTATGGGAGGCTGAAGTGAGAAGCAGGGGACATATGTTGACGCTAGGCTCAGCTTCTTAGACAATATACTATGTTAGCTGGAGTTTTCTGCTGGCTTCGTGCCTGCAGTTTCATTTCTGTAATCTAGTGAGAGATGGAGTCATCAGAATCGTAGTCTGTCAGGAGAGAAGAGACTTTTTTGGCCAATAAGTGCTTTCTGTGAGAAAAAACCACCTATGCGTAGTAGGACACTTAAGTGTATCGTCAATGAGGGATACTGACAGCACTCCTGCTTAAAAAGTAGCTTAGCCAATTTTGATTATGACATTTCTGTGAGGAAAACTATACAGTGACTACGAACTCTTTAAATACAAAGTACTAAATAGTTTTAAGACTAAAATGAGTGGCATCTGACACCGGTATGGTTTCTCCTACTGATCTTGCAGAGAGCATTTAAGCAAGATCTACTGTCTAGAGAACTAGGAATATATTTGAAGTCATCACTACTGATGGAAAGAAGCAGAGGAACACTGCAAAACTATGAGAGTGTAAGCATTTTTCATTATGTGGAAAAAAAATAATCAGGCAAGTATCAGTCAGGCTCGTTCATTGTGTTTAAGGTAAGCATTCAGAAAAAAAGGAGTAGACTTTCCAACATGGGATGGAAAGAGTCTGCTGAAGGTCATGCAGAGGAGCCATCCACACCATGTTCTGGTTTAACCAACATCTCTGTGGTCAGGGGTCTCTGTTACTTTATTAGGACATTTAATTTGGGATTGGGGTGCTCACCCTGTTCCAGATCACCGTCTCTTCCCTGGGGATGGCTTTTCTTCTTTATACACCTGTAATTATAGTATGGCTTTGCCTATGTGCAACACATCTCAATAAAGACCCTAGGGACAGGCTTTCAGCTGGTGTCCATGGTGTTGGCTCTATGCGCCAAGCAAGACTTGGAGCAGAACAGACCCATGGAGACCTGTTGGAAACAATCAGTGGCAGTACTGCTAATATGGCATACGGAAAGTCATATGGAAGCCCTTAAAAACTATTTGTTCTTCAACAGCTAGCTCTTGAACTTTCAGGATCATGCCAGGGTTGTGTTTCCAATTTATTTTTCACAGGCCTGAGAGCTAACTACTTACTTTTAAAAAGAAATGGAAGCTTGAAATTGTCTCATATTCAATGACCTCTGGAACCAGGGATTTAAAAAGAAACTAAATATCATTAAAAATAATAGTATCTGTGGTGTTGGTAGTACTGCAAAAGTGGTGATGGAGGCATCAATGCCCCACTGAGCCCTACACCTTTGTTCCGCCGTAATAGATTATGTTTATAGTAAACTCATGTTAGTAGTAAATCCAGTTTGTAGTGTACTCCAGGGATGAAAATTGCCTATCACAAGGAGGAGTCATACAAGAAACTTTCATCTGCTGTGACAAATATTTAGAGCTAGTATCACCATCAAATGCTACATACTGTAAATTTCCTCTGAAGACCAACATTAAAATTCTTGGAAACATCACAAAATAGTATATCCCTTGCAGACTCACATATTACAATGTTTTGCAGTCTCAGGCCCAGTCCTTACCTTCTGACTCACTTGAGCTAAACATCCATTGAAGTAAACGGGAATTTGGCAGAGAAAAGGATAGAGATGGGCCAAAATTGAAATAGCGATAGAATCACTCTGGTCTTTTAAGGCAGTCTGGTTCCTTATGTGGACCCAAAGTTTGCTGCTCAGAGCTTAATTCTCATGTGAGATTACCAAAGGACTTCCAATAGGCCTTTACCCAGCGGTGTCCTGGCTAAGTAGGCTTTAGTGAACACCATCTGTGGCTGTTCCTCATGCACACCAGGTTCCCAAGGTACACAATAAAGCCCTGGTTTTGTAAGAATATTCAGTTCCCCCTTTGCCCGCTGTATTCCTTGGTTTTCCCTCTCAAGGAACCGTTGCATTAGAAGTTTCTTCTATCTTAACCGCTTTAATCCTCCTCCCTTTGGTTTGCTGTGGAGCAGCGTGTCTGACTGAGTCAGTGTTTGTGTGGATTTTGTCTCGGTGGCTGGTGTTCCTGCTTGTCCTCCAAGCGTCTCTCTCTCTCTCCCTTTTAAGTAGTGAAATCCTTTATCTGTCCCCTCCTGACCTCCCTGCACGTCTGGCTTCTGGGCATCTGCTTTACTTTTGTTCTCTGCTCTCCGGCAGCCATCCTTGTCCCATCCAGCCACAGCAGCTGTTCATCATTTGGTCTACCTCTGCCTGTTCTGATGGGGGCTTCTGGGACCCTCACAGCCCTAGCACAAGGCGTACAGACTATGGAGCTGGTCATTCCCTAAATTTCAACTCATAAACTCATGGTATTCTGCCAGTCAGGAGCCTGGGACTCCTTAAATATTTGGGATTCCTTCCATCCCACCTCCTCTCCTCATCAATACAGTATGGAAGCGTACAGACAATTTCTAGCTCTGTTATTGGAAAATTACATAGATGCTGCAAATCATCACCTGGCCAATGCTATACATCCTCTGCAAATACACTTTCTTTCAACATATTTAATGAGACAGAGTCTCCAAGAGTATTTGTCTCTAATTAAGACAGAACAAGTTTTCACTGAGGGTAAATTAGTAAAGGCAAATTAAAGAATATGAAGATGTTTCTCTTCTACTCTTTGCATGCCCACACACACGCACACACACAAACACACTTGGGAAAAAATGCCTATCTTCAATACATAATCAACCAGCATTTTGGCTTCTGTGCCCCCTCTACTGGCTGGCCTTTATGCATCTGCATTAATGAAGGTACTTTAAAAAGTTATATTAGAATTATTGGCGATGCTGGCACATTAACAAAGTTAGCCATGCTAATAAAACTACTACAAAGGGTAAGGAACTTTATGAACCCCACAGAATTGTAATTTCAGAAACATTAGCTCCAAACGTATATTCAGATTAAAATATTTTTTAAATATTAAGATATGAGATGTCCAAAACTGACAGAGCACTATAAAAATTCCTAAGCGAGGGTGCCCCTCCAAAACACAGGGGCTATATGTGGATGGGATGTTGTACTAATTCCTTTGTAATTTCCAGTCGGTTGATGTAAAATCTTCCTCCTTTTTGTACTTTTTCTCCATCAAAAACAAATTCTGAAAACTTAATTTATCACTCTGTATATACTATAAATGTGTGAATATACACGTATGTCAATATTTTGAGCTTATGAATTGAAACTTCTAAGGAAAAATGTAGTTTCAAAAATAAATTAGGACAAAATCCAGAAAGATTAAATTAAAGATTTGATACAAACATAAATATAGAGAGAGGAAAATGAGCAAAGACAGAAATCTTAGATAACAGTTCTGCTAGATCCATGCTCAGCATCTGGAAGACCTATACTGAAACCTCCACTGGCCTCATTGACATCAGTGGGACTGGGCTTTACCAGCCAGAAGCTTTCAGCAGGAAGGCAAAGCCATTCAAAGCATGTCAAAACCCCACAGGACCCACCAGTTCCAGTGAAGGTATGGAAATGGACCAGAGCTGACCTAGCTGTTGAGAGAGGACTGGTGAGTAACATCTGCAGGTCTCCTAAGCTGTAAGAAGTCGAGCTGGGACAATCTGAGAGAAAAAAAGTAAAAATTGTTCCACTCAAGCAGCTTTTATTAATCACTAAAAGAGAAGTTATGTATTGTTCAAATAGCTGAAGTACAGTTTAATTCAAGATGTTACACATAAAGAACTAGAAGTATCTTTAAAAAGACATAACAATAGGGAGCTGTTCTGCAGCTCTATCACTTTCAAACCATCAGAAAAAGCTAGAATAGAAAGAGGAAGCTGATGGGCTTGAGGAGAAAATGGGTAGCAAAGATTGAAGCTCCCTAAACCCCTCTTGCTCATGGCCCCATGCGAGACTGACCTCAGACAAGGCTCATGACCATGGCATTATTCTCAGTGAATAGTTTTGACGTGACTAGGTATCCAGGGCTGTATCACTGTAAGATGATACTTTGACTTCTTTGCATTGGCAGTGCAAATGAAAGCAATGGCATTGTGCTCTTTAAAAGAATCAATACACGGGCTAATTTCTGCCGAACTTTGTCTAAAATCTCTCGTGGTTCCTGGAAGCAGTTCCCTCCTCCCCTGCACTCACCCTGCTGCGTGTGTGGTTTTGCTTACCACCATTCTTGTATTTCAGTGCCCCTGGCTGTTAATGCATGCAAACAATACAAGAAGAAAAATGTTTTCTCCGTCCTTTAGCCAGGACATTCAGGGAGCAGTGCACAGCGAAGCGTGCTCGGAGCCTCTCGGGAACTCCCCCAAGCCGGCATGCCCTCCCTCGGGCAGGAGAGGCTCGCCAAGCCTGTCAGGTCCTCCTCCCCTCAAACCCCGTCGCCTGCGTAGAAAACACCCTGGCCAAAGTCTTCAACAAGCCAGTGCTCCAAGGGCAAACTGGGATGGCTAGCATTTTTCTGGCATGTCAAATCACCCCCAGAAGCCCTTGTCTGAAGTCTGTAAAGCCAATGCAGTTTTATACTGAATTAAATCACGGTCATCTTAAGCCCAAAGAGCAACATTTTCTTTTCAAAAATGACCATTACGTGAGTCCATCCTCTAGCGAAGGCTGTTTGTCCTGTTAGGCACCAATGGAGGGGGAAAATAAGGAAATGGCAGCCTCTGGAAAAAAAAAAGTCACTCCTAATTTCACAGTTTCCAAAAGCTCTGCTTAAAAGCTCCCTGTGTGCAAGGCAAAGCCGGGCCCCTTGGGTCCTCCAAGATGCTAATTTCACTTAGAGATACCAATTTCGTTTTGAGATACCAAAACTTTGGAGTTCAGCACGTACTTACATTCTCAGAACATTGATGGGAAGATGACTGGTGGGACTCCATATCAAAGTATTTCTCAAGCTTTTATCACGTTTGGACATTATCATTTTTGAAGTCAGAAGTGACAGAAAGAACCACCAGGACTGCTGACACAACCCCTCTCTCCCAAGCAACGCTTCTGCTGGCACTGATACCATCGCTGGCACAAATGATACCACAGTCACAATATATCTTATCTTCCATGGCAGGGTGTTTACAGACTCTCCACTCGCCTTATTGTATTAGCACATGCTGACCTGCAAGACAGCTCCTAAAAGGGACTGTGAGCTCCATCACTTCATTTAGGTGCCATCATTTAATTTCTGGTCTTCCCTGTTTCTCCTTCTATTGATTCCTGTTGTTACAGCGGGCAGTATATAAACCCAGTTCTCCTGTGAATTTCTTAGCCCCTTACTGCTAGGAAAAAGAAAAGGGTGATCTCCCCTTTCTCCCTCGGTAGCAGCAGACATGACTCCAAATACAACGAGGGGGCAGATTTATTATACAGTAAGATTGTATTTTTTCTACGCAATAACTTTATAAAACAGGCATGCTGTTTAAAGGAACTTTTGCGTTTGTAATTTCTTCCTTGAATTTTAAGAGCTGTATTCATTATCTGCAGAGAAAGCATATACGCAATGTCACATAACTAAAGTTGCAGATTAGTTTTCCTTTGAGTCCTCAATAGGTGCCAAAGCATGTTTAAAGTACATAATCAATGCTTTCTTAAAAATACCTTTCTTCATATAGACATGGCTTTTAAACTGGCTAAACCAAGGTCTCGCTTCTTCATGCAATCAACACTATCTGGCTCAGACTTTTGGCATGAACTCTGAGGCACAGTAAAAACATATAATATTGTCCTCACTCATTTCCATGGTTTTCATCCCCCCTTCCTGTCCATCCCAGCATTCACAGACATGGCAGAGCCAGACAGTTGTGACTTGGTTTTCACACTGATTCACTGCTGGCATAAAAAAAAAAGGGTGTGTTCTAATTGGGTTCCAGGTTTTAATAGACCAAAGCGTGTGCCTACGTGTTGTCCTGAACCAAGTTGTCATCTGGAGTCCAGCCCTAAACTGCCAACATAAGCCTTGGTGCACACACACGGAGTTTCTTTGGAGGCCTCCTATCCAAGCGCTAAATGTCTCTGAACCTTGTTAGCATGTGAAATGCAAAGAGTAGAAGTGTCATGCAAACTCTACATGCGAAATAGAAGGCTGTGTGCATCTCAAAAGCTAATGGTTACTTAGAAAAGTAAAAAACCAAACCAAAACAAAAAAACGCCCGCCTTGGTCAGATATAGACGTGGGCTGAGAGATGTAAGACTCCACATACTAAAGGACTTCTAGATACACTCCGTTTCCTAGCTTAACCTTCTATACGTGACCAAGCTTCTTCCTGGGAGAGGAAAATTATGCTATTGCTCTTTCCTATGTGCTGTAGCATTTGGATTCATGGAGCTGCCCAGCAGTAACTTATTTCTTCTGTTTGCCAGCAGTTGCTCCAGAAGCTCTGCTTGAGCAGAGAACAGGGGCAGCAGGACGTGTCTGAGCGGCAGGCTGGTATCCCTTTACATAATAAGCCTGTACCGCTGAAGCCCAGACCACAAGTTTCTGCAGCAGGCACATTTTTCATAATTAAATCCTGATGAGGAACAGAGTCTTTAAAAAGGTTGTGCTAGTCTGTGCTGTTGCAGGGCAAGCAGACAATCGTGGAGCATGACAAGGGTCTAGTCGTGTATGACCCACAAATCTGACTTTTACTGACGTACACCAGGCAAGCCAGAATTAAAGCAGAGATCCCGTTTTCCTGATCTTCCACTACAAGTTCACACTATATATGTCATTTTAGGCCTTTTAAGGGCTGGCAAAAGACAGACTCGCTGGTTTAGTTGTTTCTCTTCTTTCTTAAGGGTTTCATAGGGGTTTTCATCACCATGAAATCTGAGTACCTATTTCCTTTTTGATTTTCAGAGGAAGAGGGGGGCACGTGAGTAATTCTGGTGGAAAGTTTGATGGAGTCCTTGCCAGCACAAGGACTTCCTAGAGGAAGGAGCTGGTGGGAGATGAGGGCTCACAGTGGCTTCAAAGAGGAGTGTTTGGTAGGGAACTAGGGGCAAGCTGGAAGCTGCAGCCAATGCTGTAATTAGGGCACATCCTGAGCAGCAGCAGTGGATTACACTGAGGACCACAAATGAAGGTTCTGTGAACGTGGCAGTGATGACGCTTCACAGCACTGACGACTTGCATTAGGTGACATTGTGATCCTTTTTGCACATCAGTCTCCACGCAAAGGGGGTAGTTTTACATGGAATGACTCACAGCCCACACTTGCCAGCTAAATTGCACCTTCAGTGTTGGAGCCAGGAGGAGGAGTCTGTGTGAGAGCAGTCCCCAAGAGTTTAGGAGGGAAGGTGCTGCTTGGTTGTCAGACACAGACCTTTGGTAGGCAACTGCCTCTTATCTTCCCTTTACATTCACTGAGCTTAATTTATCAGGTTTTTGTCTCCTTTGCTATTCTAATCAGTCATTAACTCATTCTTCTGTCAATTAGAAACCTTTGAACAACAAGGTTACAGGCATTCATTATCAGTTCATATTTATTTCTTCTGGTGTAAGTAATGTATTCCAGATTAAATTTCTTTTCTGGTGTTTTCCCTCTCACATATTCACAGACAGCAAATATATCCCTCCTCAGGGAGAAGGATCTGAAAGGATTTCCTTTGGGACAATTGAGTTTTTCTCCCCTTTCTGAAAAGATCGACACTGCCATGAAGGCGCAGCTTGCTCATCCTCCCGACATGGTAGAAATGAGCGTTGCTAATAGGTCTTTGACATTCCAGTAGGGCTACCCCAAGGCTGAACGTGCGTTTCAGGCATCTTTGAGGGCTTACTGGTGAGAAGGCAGGTCACTGCTGCTGTGCTCCACCCAGGGCTTGGTGAGGACCAAGCACACCCAGAGGGACATTAGATAAGTACAATGTCTGGCCAGAAAGAGGGAGGGCTGAAGCCAAGCACACACGGCTTTTGGAGACAGAAGACAAAGCAAGGACAAGTGTCTGTGGGGTGTGTTTTACTTAAGAGTCTGGACTGTGTAGAGGAGAGGAGAACTTGGCCTCCTTTTTGCTCCTTTTTGGGAGCAGGGAGGAAGAACAGTCTGCAGTAAGATGATGCTGAGTAAAAAAATTTCTGGATTTAGCAGGACTGGATCTTGTGGTTCTCACAGGCCAGGGCTGACCAGCACACATTCCTTGTCTTTCTCTTAACCACAGGTCAGCTGAGCATGTTAATTTGAGATTGAGGGCTTTGAAGTCAGTATTAATTAGTGCACAGCATCATATCACTTGGACTGCATGGAAGTTGATGTGACAACAGACCTACGTCTTATCTCTTGGCACTAACACTCTTTGGTACTATTATATTATGAAGTACACAATAACAATGAACCCATAGCAACAACAGCATAAAACCCAGATCTGTTAACAACAAAGCAAAAGCGAGAAGGGGTTTTTTTAAAGCATTTCTAATTTACTTTCAGTCTGGTTCCTAAGGAAACAAGACTTATGTGAACTGCTGTCTATCTGCCTGTCGATCAGTTTTCCTCATCATCAGTGCTGCTACCTGCAATACCTATTGAACTTTAATCAGTTTCAACCAAATGTAATGAAAGAGATCTCAAAGCTGCCCATATTTAGTGTAAATCTGTTAAGGAGATAGAGAAGTGACTACATTAATGCTGCTAGTGATGGAAGAGCAGTCATTGCCATTTGGTTTGACTGCTCTGAAGGGATTTAGGAGAAGCAGTGGGCCAATTAGCACTAATGTACGTGGCTGCCTAAACAGCAATTTCTGCATTGCTTCTGAAAAAGCCACCAAACAGACTACTTTCTGCTCAGCTGCTGGGAAAAGTAAGGTAGAAGACCTGTGAAAGAGCTGGAGGTAGTGGAGAATTGGCCAGAGGGAGCTGTTGGTGATACAGGGATGTGGAGGTGATGGGGACACAAAAAAGGAGCTGCTTACATTGTTTTGGGAAGTGAGAATGAATATAGGAAAATGCGACACAAGTTTCTAGGGCGGGTGCAGCAGAGACCCATAAAATAACCCACTAGGACAGACAATTTCTCTTCTCCAGCTGCTTCAAATTCATTCCCTTGCAGGATTCCAGCAAAATCCTCCTTGCTGTGGACCTCAGCATCATCACTGCAGCTAGTAACTGCATTTGTTGAAAAAGCCTGTCAAGATTCGACTGCATATTTCATTTTCTATCTTGTATGCACTTTGGAAGCTCTTGAAAAGCACCAGCCTTAAATATTATATGTTGGCTTGAGTTCAAAACCCAGGAGAAGTTTAGGCCCCTTGGGGTTTTTGCTTTTTTCCTCCCCGCTTTCTCAGACTCACACAGTGAAAATAGTCTGTCATATGAGTGTGTGTTACTTACTTCGTTATAAAAGTTAGTCTTTCTTTCTGTTCAGTTCTCAAGAGGATTGTTAATAATTACAGTATAAATATTATAAATATAAATATATAAATATTAAGATATATAAATGCCGAGAGAGATATTAAGATACGTTGGGTGTTGGCTTTTTTTTTTTTCAAGAATACCCCTTTGTGTGGCTCTGAATGGTTTCAGGGGGAGCTAACTGGTTTGAATACATTTTCCACACACATGAGTGAAGTTTGGTTTGACACAGGACAGCTTGGAGCAATGACTGAAACGCCGAGTGTGTCAGCGCCGGCCTCCTCAAGGGTACAGGCTCTGAACTGAAAACAGCAAAGGCTGGTGAGTTTTGTCTCCAGAAGTCCCCAGCCACAGCCGTTGAGTATTTCTAGAGACAAAGCACAAATGGTAGGAGATAACAAGGAGCAGGAAACAAATACATGATAGATACATTAACCTATTTCTACCTACTGAGAGCCTTTGCTTTTTCTCACTGGTAGAGGGACCATGTGCTTTTCAGGCAGCTATAAAAACCATGGAGTCTAATTGTGCTTTCTGGGCATTCATTTTACAGGTGTGCATTACATCTAGGGGGAACAGTCCCTGGAGAGAGGCAGCCTTTTTAATGCTGTATTAAGATAATCTAATGCTTTATGCACAGGACACAAGCAGCCTGGAGCATATTTCTTTATCAGATCCTTTTGCAAACATCGAATAACCCATTGTCATGACACTCTTGAAGCTACCAGGTGAACACAATCAACCTTTTTTTGCAAATGCAGTTACTGAGACTAAGTCATTGTCATTTTTCCAAGTCTCAAGAAGATGGTGTTGCAAAGTCCAGAATACTGACAAATAAAGGCCTCCAAGATTTGTGTGCAATTTGTGATCACGTAGTAGATTTCTGAGAAAGGATTTTGACACTTTAATAACCGGGAAGGTCCTTCCCAAATGTATAATTTATCCCTATAACTGGTATAAAAAAAATAATGCCGATATGTGATTGGACAGAGATGGAGCTAACTCGGAAAAGGTGTGAAGAGAAACTGATATCTAGCATTACTGACCTTGTGGGGTTGGAAACAGTTCCTTTCTTTGTAATAGAATCTTTTTTTCTTTCCTATACTTTGTATAGTAAGCAATATACTGTATAGCCCACCAGGAGGACATAGAAAAACTGTCTTTAATGAAAACCTAATCAAAATTTTTCTTTGCTTAGCTAGGACTTTTTCTGTTGTCCTGTTATGCACATGCTAGTTCAATAACATCATTATTCTTGGTCAGTTTGTATTACTCATAGACCCTACGAGAGTACAACAATTTAAAAAAAAAAAAATCTGTGGATTTCCAATGAATTATTGCATGGTGGTAGAGAAATGGGTAGGTGTGATTGTGTGTGTACCAGATACCGTGCTCATTCTCTCACCTTGTAAAACTGCATAAGGAGTGCACAAAGTCTTTTCTTTTTTTTTCCTTTTTTTTTTTTTATAATTCTGTCTTGAAATGGCTGCCAGAAGTTCAAAGTCTCCTTTGCCTACTGAGGTTCCCCTGTGCTGACTTGCAATATTGCTGCCCTTCCCTTCATTCAGTGCATGCTCAATATATACTCTTTCTTCAGTACAAGGAAATCACATGCACAAATGCCTTTAACGCAAAAGGGCAGGGTGAAAGTGTGTGAAATACGTACACGTGAGGATGCACCTCTGCCTTTCAGAGCTTTGCTGAAGGTACTGATTTAATGCCCTCTTTATGGTTGTTCTGCAATTGCTTAATGGGCCATAAAAACAGTACCGCCTGCTAGGAAGCCTTCTTCACAATTGCCTTGCTATTCATTATCCAATATCCCATATCCCATATCCAATATCCAAAATCAACTGGAAAATAAACAGTACTGTACACAGATAAGGACCATTTGACTAGTCAACTTCCTCCGCAATCAAAATATTTCCCTCATTCTGTTTCTTTACAGTCTGTCCCTTCTTCCTCTTTTCAGTATGTTTTGTTGTCTCTCCTGAAATGTCATGACAGCAAACAGCCCATAAAAAGTCACTGCTTTCTCTGCAAGCACTCAGAAAACTTCTCTTGCCATGATAACTAGTTTCATTTGGATGACTAATCATAGGAAGTTCTGCCTGGAGCAGCAGCACTGTGAAAGGGTTATATAGAAATGTGAGTGTAAGTTGAATGTGACTCACAGTCACACTTAGACTTTTCCTGCAAATGTGTCAACACAATGCCCTTTTCCTACATTAGTGATGGTGAATTTAGCTTCTTAAGTACAAGTATAACCTAACTTACTGCTAAAGCCACATGCCTACATCTTGTTAGGTTATTGTGGCGCCATAGTTTGCCTCACTGTCTTTTCCTAAGATCTGTTTCCCTGGTTCTGAGTAGACATCAAGATCTGCAGCATACAGCAATGATATCCTAAAATCTACATTGGACCTGAAGTCTCAGGCCAAGGAAAGAAGAACTGGGATTCAGGAGCTGCGTTCTGTCTTGTAGCACAAGCTCTCTCCGGCTGTATCTACACAGCTAAGTTAAACGTTGGCAGGGAACACCCAGCTGCAGTTGGTTGGTGGGACTTGAGCTTCACTTTGTTAAATCATTTGAGTCGTGACCAGCACAGTTTTGCTTCCCAAACTATCTCTGAGCAAAAATTGAGCCGGCCAAGTACCACTGCCTGTAGGCAGTTTGGGTCCACCCATTGGACTCCTTTGGAGGCCAGAAGAGCTGAAGAATAAGGGCACAGTTGGCTTCAGTCCAGAGAGTGGTCCTGGGCATTCATTTAGTAACATAGCTGTAGCCCACGCCTCCCTGAGCCAGTGAACACACAGCAGATGAAGAGTAAAAAGGTAGTGAGATTCATGTTGCTTATCTACCCCACAGTGAATTTGGGAACATAATCTAAGGGCTCTGAAATGTTCTATCTGGAACTAAATAGCAACTATTTGTCCTCAAATCTATTTCATATACATATATTATAGAATATAATATCTAAGGAAAAGCCTTAAAAGGACTGACACAAGCTGGTGCTTAACTAAGGTTTCTGAGAATGCATATTTCCCTGATAAAAATCAAGCCATTTCCAAGCAGCCGTGCTCAGTTACTCTCTTATTTTTTCCTATCATGCAAGAACTGTGCACAACAAAGCCAACAGATAATTCATAAAATGGAAAGGAATCACACTAAGTTACACATACCAGCAGTTTCCAGCTCCCAGCAACAGAAAAAGCAAAGGGGTTTTGGAAGCACTGAATAGTAACTGAAGTGAATTCTGCAGAGTGCTGTTATCTAGGGAGATGGGAAGTAGAGAGGAAGGATGTTGTTGGATCACATGTTACGCTGCACCCAGGAAACTGCAGATAATAGTAGTGCTCCTGGTTTTTGTAAGGGCTCTGCAGCCCTAAGATAGGCTAGGACAAAACAGAGAGAGCAAGAAAAAGACTATTGAATGGAGTAATCAGATATTACAGGGGTGGGTACTGAAGACATGCCTACTAAAAAATACCCAAAAGCACTCTGGTTTCTTTTCATCACATTTTTTTAAACAGCTGAGATCATTGTAGTCCTTTTTTTTTTTTTTTTTTTTTTTGTCTTTGCTTGACATGGCATCTGCCATTTCCCCCTTCTGCATGTGTTGCTCAGTTACTCCTGTCGTCAAACTGTCACAGAAGACTTTATGGGTGATCTGGGACTCATTACAGGTGTTGAAAGGCTTAAAGAGCACATGCATTTGTACTAAAAAATAGTTCAGTTTAAAGCTGGAATATAAACACAGACTTTTTTCCCCAGAGAGAGGCAAAGGGAACACACATAACTTGTCTGATTTATTTGAATTAATGTATGGCTTCACCCCCTTTCCCCCATTTCTATTTGGTTTTATATCCAGATCGGCCTGGATGGGGAGATAGCACACTGGAAGATGAGCAATGAAACTACATAAGCCAAGTGGGTGGGAAATGGTCAGACCATTTCCTCCTCCTTCTTCGAGCTCACTGGCTGCATGGGGCCCCCCTGGAGTAACTTAGGAAACCAGGACAAACCTCCGGACCCGCTTTGCAAATCCAGACATTCCTCATCATCAGGTACTTCTGAGGACTCTAATAAAAAAACAACTGGTTGCAGTTTGCAAGAGTCTTTGCTCTTACAAAGCACCACATGGCATCTGCTTTGCATTCTCTTGCTTCCTCTCCCCTCACTCTGAACAGCTGTTTCTTTACAAGGAAACCACAGAATGGATACTGCAGAAATACCTTCTTCCAAACACTTTATGAAATGCTTTTATCCAGGGCTGAGAGGTAACTGGACCCAGAGCTGAGGGAGGACATTGCCCTCAACTGCCATCAGCCCTGTACAGCTGTGGGAACAAGTCATTGGTTCCTCGTTACTTGCACCACCCAAGGCGATGCCATAGAAAACTGAAACATCCAAACCAGGACCTGCTATAACACAAAATACTATGACCACATCTTTCTGTTCCTTGCCATAGAAATGATCTGGCTTCCAAGTGCAGCATCCGGCTCTACTTTTCATCGAGGCTGTGCTTAGGAGCACCACTAGTAATGCAGCAGGGCCTTGGAGCTTTATCTTCCATTCTCTGGAAGATGAAGACTCTGCATCTTCATGCTGTCATGCTGGTTTTAGTCTGGTGGAGCTCATCAGCGCTCAGTAAAATTGCAGCAGCGTAAAACTGGCATAATGGAGCGGAGAATCAGGCCTGCAGGCTGCAATTTGTTCTGACATAATAGGATAAAACTATTTGCCTTCTACAAATTTTCAAGTGATAGTGCTGATGAAATGTGTCAGAATAAAGCCCTGGAAAGTGAAGCCCTTTTTCTGTCCATTAATCAGACACAGAATGGATGGAAAAGCGAAAGCTTCACCAGCCAGGCTCTGTGCCGCTCTCCCAATATGCCTGCGCCAAGACCCGGGTGTGCCCTCTCCCATGTGACAGGACGGTTTTGTTTCCTTGTCCATTTATTTCATGGCGTCCCTGCGGAGATCGCCAGGGGGGACACCAGTCAACGTCCATGTCAATTGTGATGCTGTCTGATTGTGCTCTGGGAAGGTACCCGAGCCGTGGACCGGCACCCCTCACCCCACATCACAATTGGATAACCTACTTCCACTCCTTACTGACCTACTTATTTGCTCACTGGTGACCTAGATATGAAAGGCCCCGTATCCCGCTCAGGTCTCTGGGTCCTTCCACCATGAATGAACTCAGGATGTTACGTGTACGCACAGTTCCCCAGCATAAATTTGGTGCTACAGAACCGCCCACTGGGAGAGAAAAATCGCATTCCAAAGAGCAGCGATCAGATGAAGGAAAACATTGCCTTTGCCTCTTCTTATATGTTTAGACAGGGATCATTTGCAGCAACAGAAATGACTAGGATGTAAAGAGTGGTGACCAACTTGCAAATGGTAGAGAAGTCAAGAAAATGTGTGAGAGAGATATTGTTACAATTCTGCAATTTAGTAGCCCTTCACCAATACATAGTCTTTACCAAACCCTACTATGTGAAGTCTGAAGATCACTTCCTGTTATTGACAATGCAAGTTTTCAACACGTGAATTATGACAAAAAGTCTATGCAGAGCAGCAACAGACCTGGCATACAACTATTTTAACCCGTAGTTATCTGTAATCTGAAAAAATTTTCTGTTTCTCTCATATATTGGATTGACAAAAATTTTGCAGTTACTGACATTCCTATTGTTTGGTGGTCTGCGTCCTCAAGACGTGCAAATTAATGCTCTTCCATCGGTCTGGATTACCGGGACAGTCTGGCTGTTGCTATAGGATATGCAAGAAAATGGACCCATTCTCAGACACTGACCTTCCAGTATTTCATGTGAAAATAATGATCAATTCTATACTCATGGTATTTATATCAGAAGCAGATCCACATTGGGATTCATAGTATCAGAAGCACATATACAACTCCGGGTCTCCAAATGTCCGAAAGTCTCATGGCAGGAGAACAAACAGAGGCTGTAAACTTTATGCAGACACATTCCCACCCTCACCTATCTGCTTTCCAGCCCTCACGGCCTTTGTAGCTCATGATATGTAAGAAACTGGTACTGCCAAAGCATCGTGTCTGACTGCCCCTGGTGGCCCAGGTAGCCATATCAAGGTCTGCTGGGGAAACCTTTCACATTCCACTAGCGAGGCTCAGGTGGCTAGCATTGGTTTTGCGGTGACACAATTTCATTACTTAGTTACCAGACTTCTCACATTGCACTTGCTATATGCAATTTTTTTACTGCTCATCTCCCTTGGTTTTGGAACACCCTTTATATCCATATTCTCAGTAACATAATTTAAAACAGGAGCTGGAAGCAAGTAAATGTCAAACTGGCCAGAATGACCTCGGGTTCTTCTGGCATTGTCTGTTCTCATGGACTTCACTGCTGTGATGTTCATATGCTGTTCCTCTGCCCTGGCTGTTTACATCTGCTGAAAAGGAGCTAATGAGATCCCCTCAGGATGGCTGCCCCGGGATGTATATAGCTATCCATGCTCCTCACCGTCCTTTTGGTTTGAAGGTGGAAGAAAGCAAAAATGAGCACTGTCTTCTTTCTCCCCATAAGGCTCTAGATCCCAACCCAAAACCAAATCCTAGCTTTTTTCCCAAATGGTAACATTTGCTTTTGACAAAACTCTGCTCTGACTTGCTTTTCCTGACTAGTACAGTTGTATTCGTTTGAAAAAATTTTAGAAATGACCAGGTTGTTACAGCTTCTTACCATGACACAGCAGCGTAACGGTGAATGAGAGAGGAAGAGATTGGGGAGAGGTGTTTGTACACCTGCTACACGATAAACCGTCACCCTGAATATACTATGCAGTACTTTTTCCAATATTAGACTACTCCATCCTATTTTCTTTATCTATTTTTTATCTACAGTGATCCATTCACAGAATTTGAATGTGTAGCCAGGGGAAAATGAGTTTTTCAAAAGCCATTTTTCCAAAGGCACTCGCGTGTGCCCATAATTTGATGTATGACTTTGTGAAAGCTGTCACACAGGTATCCCGCATACTCCAGCACTGATGGATCAGCATACTGGCATGATGACACAAATACAATCTTTCACCATTGGCAGCACCTTTTGACTCTGCATTTTAAACCTTGACAATTAAAAGCTCTGCTTTCCCATGAGCCTCTCACGTACCCTCTGCCTGTGCTAGAACAGACTTAGAGGTATAATGAATGAGTCACGCAGCGAAAGTCCAAAATTTTGCAAGGTTCACAAAGTGACTAATGGGGCGGCTCTGCATCACATAGTGACACACTTTAGGATTACATGCAAAGGAAGTACTTCTGCTTCTGTATCTGTCCACAGATTTTCTCAAAAAGTTTTGCTTGAGCAGCAGCGAGCTGTTGTGACAACTGGTCAGCCTATGGGAAAAGAAAGACTAAAGAAGTTCCTTCTGCTCATCACTATGATCTCCTGTCTGGACTTTAACTCTGATTACCACATGTCACCTTGTTGTGGTTACTCAGATGTTTGGTGTGAAATGAGGTTGTGTCCTTTGACAAAAAGTTGGCCTTCTTTTAAACAAGGTGATGCACGTCCCAGAGAAATCCCACAGATGCACCACTGCAACAGCATTCCCTCTGACCTGCTACTTGGCAGTCCCAGTCACTGCGAAGAAATTGATGTTCATGGAAAAAGAAATGTTCCCTGAGCACCTGAGGTGATGGCACAGTGTGACAGCGAGACATGCTGTGGGCATCCTCAGCTCCTGCCCCTGGTCCACAGGGACAGAAGCCTCCTGGGGGATGCAAGTGGTGTATTTTTAAATAAGAAACAGGGCAGAGTACTGTCACAGCAGCCGGTTGCAGATATCAGACACCAGACTGCTTTCAGGAAAAAAAGAAACCCCTGTTGCCAGAAAGTCTGTAGGCTGATAGCTCAAATTTGCACATGAGGCTTCTCGATACCAAATGCTTTGCGTCTTTCCAGTCAAACTGGTGCAGCAGTAAGAGGTTCCCTTCATCTCAGACAGGCTTTGCCACCTCATCGAACCAACTGCAATTTCTCCCCTCTTTTCTCAACACACGCTTGTGCCTTTTTCCTTTTTTTTTGTACGCTTATTTCAAACACTACAGTAGGTGGGGGCAGCTTAAGGAAAATGAAAACCACCGGTCAATATGTCAAGTAAAGCCAGAGCACGTATACATGAATAAATTTGCTTTCCCAAAAGACATTTGCAACAAAATAAACAAGAAACGAAAATCTCCTGGAACTTTTTACCGGGGGTAAACAGATATTAGCATGGAGTAAACTTATCCCTATTCCACGTCTGCTGTATGCCAGGGCCTGCATCCAGACCGCAGCTCCACAGCTGGGTCCCAAAGGACTAAGCACTTAAGAGGTTCTCGAAAACGCAACACTGCCTGCACTGTTTCTAAATCAACACGTCTTCCCCTTCAATTAGGTTCAGCAGGTTGACATTGCTGTTACAGAGCTTGATCCCAGTGGGACCTGCAGCCACTGTCCGCCCTCTCATGCCTGCTGCCGGAGTCGGCGGCGTGGCACGGCACAGCATGGCACGGCATGGCACAGCACCCAATGGCTGCCCGTAAAAGGCCAGGCAATGTTGAAACCCTGACGAGTGCTGAATAGCACGAATGTCACCTCTCATGAGGAAACAGAATAATCCCAAATTGGTGCTTGATAATTGCACTGCTTTGTGGGCGAACAATACTACAATACACCTGGCATTTATAACACCGCCTAGCAGCCAATTTATGACAGATGCAGTTGCAACACTGATTTACAGATCTGTACTGTTCCTGGGAAAGGAAAGGCAATGTTCTAGTGCTACTCCATGGGGCAACAATTATAATAGCATGATAAATAAAATGTGAAAGGAACAGGCTTTTTGCAATATTACCAAGGAGAGTTTAGTGCTAAGACAGCACCGCGGGCTGATGCAGGGCCTGTGTGCACAGCATGTGTTTTCTGAAGAGGATGGACTCAGTGTCTCCTTTGCTACATGCATTTGGCCTTCATTCTTGTCTAAAGGCAGAGATATCCACAGACAAAGGTTTTTATGTGGCTCGAGTAATAATGGCTGGCAAATCCTTCAGCTGATGGGTTAATCCTGACTACCCAAAGGGGTTATCATTGTCTGAGAAGGGACTTTTGCATGACTTACTTGACAGAGAGCCCTTATTCCTTTCTTTTGGATCTAAAGCTAGTGGTGGGATCATTGAAAATGCTTTCTGGTCCTGCTGTCCTGGGGCAGAGTGGTTGAAAGTTTCTCTTTCTTCTTCTATTAATGCCATTTCTCTGTTAGGTGCAGAATTAGGTACTGAAGTCACTGTCTGGCATCACTACTGGAACTGCTTTAAATTCAGCACAGGACTGGGGTGACACTATATTTGACCTGAGAGAGAGTCAGGAGGTTTTTTTGGTTCTCCTGGCCCCTTTATGCTGTGATGACTGCTCAGTACTAACAGCAGAAGGATGAGACAAAGACGTTGTTACTTATGTCAACTGGGATGGGCTTGGACCCAGAGGTCAAAATTAATTTCTGGTCCATTCTGCCCACATACCTTCTTAGTACAGTGCAGCACCAAAGCAATGAGATGGGTGTTCAAACATCATAAGAGTGCCCGTGCAAAACAACAGCCAAAAGGTGGAAATGAAAGGAAATGAGTCAAGAGGACACACATCAGAGCGCTGAAAAATATGTGTGCAAAAAAAAGTCTTAAATAGTAATGACAAACACATTCAAAGAATGAGAAAATTCAATAGCAATGTGTTTCAGACTGCTACCAGTTGTAAATGAAAATATCCGCAAAGTTTCACCAAGTTTAACATGAGCAGTTCTTAGTATGAATTCTCACCACAGAAATCCAACATTAGGGTGGACTAAAATTATTTAATACTGATTTTCATGGTTGCACTAATTAAAAATACAACCAATTATGTTGTTTAAATGATTTAAAACTTCAGTTGCATTTATCTGAAATTTAAAAAAAGTTAGCATCTTTTTCTAAAAAAAATTTTTATTACTTTTCATACATTAGAAGGGAAAACCAGTAGGAATGCAGATAACATGCTAATTGGGGAAAAATAAAAAAAACCTGCATCAAGAAATAGACTTAACTTCTTGCAAACTGTTAGTTAGAGAATGACAAATATAAGGACTTTTCTCTACGTTTTTTCTTGCTATTGCATGCTCAGTTTGTCATTAGAAAATTCCTGTTAATTAAAAAGTTTCAAGAAGTTTGATTCACAAGCACCTTTTTCAAATGGAGGGTAGAGCCAACACCAGAGGGTTCAGTCCCTCCATCCCCCAACACTAACGCTGAATAGCCAGAGAGCACAAGTCTTAATCAGAGATGCATCGCCTGCAGCATTCATACAGGTTACTTAGTAACTACCTGTGAATAATGAAGGCATTCTCCAGAGAGAATAAAGGTCACTTCACAAATGCTATTAGCAAAAGGAGGCTGAAATTTCTTGTGAACGTATTTGGGAGTGATGGGTTGGAGAAGAGAAGCTCCCAGCAAGCAACGAAATTTGTATGAAATAGCTAGAGCGCAGGCTTTGCAAATGAACTGAAATAAAATACGAGATGGTTAACAGTGGATGAGTGGGATGTTTAAGCAAAGACAATGTAGGGGACTTTTAAAATGCAGTCCTGAAACATACAGAGCATTAAGGAATTTTTTTAGATCTATAAAACAGCAGCTGATTATGTATAGATGAAAGTTAATGAACCGGTATACTCTGAAGAGCCTTCTTTTTCTAGATATGGCTCTGTAACTTCCATTAGCATCCACAGACTCTTAAATACACAAACGCATTAGTCATGCATCAAATCACACCATACATTTTGTAAAGTATCCAAAGACTGAAGTGACTCATACGGTCAAAATTTCTTTTCCCATGTGAATCAGATGCAATGCCTGACAAATCTCCACTGGAAAAGAAGGATGCCGTCTTTTGAGTAATATCTTCTACAGCACCTAACAGCTTTAGGACCCTGCCTGCAAATTAGTCACACAGATTTCAAAAGCGGGTTTTCAAACCTGCATGAAAAAACACATCAAAATATTAGAAAGCACTTGTCAGTAACAGAAATAAGGCCCAGCTCAGCATTGTCCAGCCCACATGTAGCCAATTTGCGCCACTAAACACGAACACCTGATTGTTACCAAACGGAGACGGCCATGTTTTGCAATCACGTTGCGGAGCATTAATGAATCAGACCTCAAAGGCTAGAATTAACTGTCCTCGTTCTTTTGCATTTTCCTCGACATTTTCCCTTCAAAACCTCCNTGTTCTTTTGCAAGGAGCCTGCTTCAGCCGACATTTTCCCTTCAAAACCTCCCTTTGGTCTCCAGGTTGGGAATGAGTCATGTCACGACCCCCGAGGAGTTAAACAAATCAAGGCATTCCACAGTGATTCACTGACAGCGGTTTTGCCATCTTCTGCATATGTTGTAACCCCAAACAGTGACAATTATCAGAGAGTTTGTGTTTGGCTTTTGTAATTCCAAATTCTCATTTCTTTTATTATTCCCCCGCCCCCACCCCCTGCCCATCTTCTCAATCTGTTTTTAATTAAAATCAGACCCAGGCAAATGTTGAATAGTATGAAAAAATTCGCCATCCGCGTCCCGTGTAAGAGCTGCAGAATCTGGCAGCCTTCAAGTGTGTCACTGTGTTTTAAAAAAGGCAACTGGCCTCCCTGCGTGCATACGTCACGTTCTTTGAAGAGTTTTGTTTTTTCTGTGTAAACACGGCCCGTTAATGACGCATGTAACCCTTTCCTTCTGCCTGGAAGGGGGCTGCAGGCACCTTCTGGCAACACTTCGACAAAGTCCACGTGGGGCTTGGTAAAGCGCAGCCGTGCTGGGGCCACCGGCTGCAGACCAGTGGTGGGACGGAAAAAGTAGATGTGGACTTGGTAAAGGAAAGCCCCAACCCCCTAGGGTGCTCCTGCATCGCCAGGCTGAGCGCTGGAGAGCTCGAGGGGTTTCACCCACATGAAGAGAACTTGCTCTGTGGCTGTGCTCAATCTTCCTGGGCCTGAGGGAGACCGCTGATATATTTTCACAGCTGAAAATCCATTGAACCTGCCTTCATGCCTATCTGCTTGCAGCCATCCCCCCTGCTAGGACATGCAATAAAAGCCACAGAGCTGGCCCAGCAGGCACAAGGGCTGTGTTTTCACTGAAGAAAGAGATGTGTTTTTACACTGAGCACAATCCACATGTACACTGCAAGTTATCTTGCCTTACAAGAACCACAGAAAGCAACCAAAGAGCTCATACTTGCGAGTCCTCCTTGGAGTTGACCCACAGGCCCATAAATGAGGGGACTGAGAAAAGCTGTTTCTTGAGAGAGGAGAAGGCAAATTCAAATTCAAAATGCTTTAAATGTGGGGATTGGGTATAAAGATGGAGGAGCAGGAGCGTGGCAGAAGATAATGGTACAATAGGCTGGAAAGAGAAGTGTGTCAAAGAGGGCAGAGAGGAGGGAACATAGGATGGGGCAAGGTCTTGCTCTTGCTAAAGCACAAAGGAGACCACTGTATTTTTCACTTCTCGGCCTGTCCCTGGCTGCCCAGCCTGGAAAGTGAGTGCTACAGCTGCTGAGGAACATAAAGCGAAGCAGACAGCCACTGATTAAATGGAAGAAAAGACAAATCTGTCCAAGTGAATGAGTATTACTACCCTGGCTGCCACCTCTGCTCCAACTCGGCATTTCTGCTAGCTGTTCAACTTAGGCTTAGCTGCTTTCGCTTCAGCAGCTCCCTGTTTCTGGGTCTGTCATGGTTAATGCCAAAGGTAGAGGCTTTCTATCCGCAGCAAGAAACACCCTACCTAATGGAGGAGGTCTCAGTATTTCCTTCTATTCTGGCTGAGTTATAATAGATCTCCTTGTTTGCCTTTCTGCATCTCTCTCATCTCCTGCTATGATCAAGTTGGATGGTCTGTTATTTCAATCCATTTTTGGATTGACTCTTGCCTGAAAACACAGACAGTTGCTAACCAGTATGCCAAGGACCTACATTCCTCGCCTCTGCCTGACTGCAGCACTTTCTTTCACTGCTCTCACATTACAGCCTGCCCAGTTCGGATATTCACACTGACTTCTACTTTTCCGAGCATGAAGGTCCTCAGGCTGCGTGAAGATGAGACGCAGTTTCTCTTTTGGGCAAGTTGCTTTTCCCTTTTCCAGTGCAAACAGCTGTGTACAGTAACTCCCCTCCCAGTTCCCCACCTCCGACTCTTCACGCAGACAGCAAGGAGACAATAGAAGTTCTCTACACGCATCCGTAGCCCTCCCTTCAGGGAACATCTTTGTTCGTTCTCAAATGCTCCATAAGTGTTTCTGTGCTCTGCAACCACTGCATAATTTTATGGCATCTCAGAGAGCCGATAGGTGAAGGATTTGCTTTCACATCACTTCTCAGTCTTCCTCTACAAACCGCCTCAAAGGTTATTTCTAACCCTTTATTGGCCAGCTACATTTCGATTTCTTGCCGTATGAAGATCTGGTCAAACTCGGCTCTTCTGTCAAGCTACATCTGCACAGCACGGTGCCAAATCAGTCCTGACCATGCTGCTCAGAGGCAATGGAAACAGCAGCAGCTGTGGTCGTGCACAGCTCTGCTTGGGCTAAGCCGTCCTGCCGCGAAGCTCCTGCGTTGCTCTGCTCACACCAGCAAGCTCCCGTGTTGTCGGCTTTGACGGCTGAAGTAGAGGCAAGGCTTGAAGCCAGCTGACAGAGCTCCCAGGTATGGCTAGGGAAAGCCGGGGGCCAGTTTACCTGCTTTTTGGCTTGGTCTCTGCGTTGAGCCATTCCTCCCTGGCCAGCCACACAGGCCGGTTCAAGTCGCAAGTGCTGTGAACGCCCCAGCGGCCAGGCATAAAGGCTAATCTCTTCGTTAGCTGCTAATCCCCAGACCCCAGCTCCAGCGCGCAGAGACATGAGCGGGTGTTTGCTTTCTGCCGGGCAGCCTGGAGATGGGCTCAACTGCAGCTGAAGCCCCGAGGAATGCAGAAAATTTCTGCAATAAAACTGATAATGGTCATTGCAGGAGAACATGTCATTTCCCCTGGAAGTAATGATAGAACGGGCTGCAAAATATAGGGCCAGACTCAAAGTGACGTTTTTTCCGTTTATTTCTTCAATATTTTGTTTTCCTCCCTGTTGCTGCATGAAAGGCTTCCTCAAATGACAGGGGAGAGGGATGACCGGACTGGAGTGCGAAAGCGGTAAACCTGCCTGTGTCCCCCCCTCGAAGTGCAAAAATGGTTAGAAACACCACCACCATCAGCCACCCCC